>CM053601.1:103194140-103221741 GCA_028646575.1 Pseudocheirus occidentalis | reverse complement strand
CACATAGTAAGGGTTTAATGTTGTTTGTCCTTCGTTCTCAAAGAGGACCATGACATCAGGAGATGATGCCACGACTTGCAAGTGATTTAAGGGATTTAAGTGAGGGAAGGCTGGGCAAGGTCACCAGCCTCACTTTCTCCTTAGAACCCAGGAGGGTCCAGTGGTGAGATACAAATCAGGATGACTGGAGATGGCCCCCAAGGGTTTAATAATTGCATGTTTCCTGATATAAACTAGTTGAGGGCAAGATTAGGCTCTTACTGATGTATGTATAAAGCCCAATGCCCAGGAATAATGTTTGTTGAAAGAATACATAACTGACAGCAACCCTTCCGTTTTAACCACTTTTTTTCCTCTTTTTGTTAATGAAATGTCTCATAGAGGTCTCAGAACAGTGTCAGTCATCCAAAGCCCTGGAGACAGGAGCAGTTTCTGACTTACAACTTTGCCAGTGAAAGTTGATGAGGCCCCACTTACCATTAGAGGGAGTCACTGGGTCTCCTCTGGGACCTTGTGAAATGATGCCCACACATGTGGTCAATGAAGAAAAGTAGGCTGGCTTCTCTTACACACTTGGGGCCATGTGGGATTAGGGAGAAAAAAAGGAAAAAAAAAACCCTCATAGAGTCAAGGGAAAAGCCCCGGGGCTATTTTAGGCCAGGCCAAGAACTCATTTCAATGGAGGTTTTGTTTATATAACATCTGCAGAAGGCTCTGCAGAGCAAATAACCTCCAGTGTCCAGGCCAGCGTGGCCGCAATATGTGCTGGGTGTGCGTGCCTGAGTTTCCTGTTGTTCTTGGCTCCTAGTTGGACGCTGTTATTGTGACTCCTCTTTTGTAGCTATTTTCATGCTGGACACCTCCTTTCCCTCTCCCTCCTTTTAGCTCCCTTCATAAGAGACCAGGTTGGGGCGGGAGAGTTCTCTGGAGATAGCAGTCCTTAGTCCCTGTGCTCTGGGAGAGCTGGGTGGGCTGTCTGTCATTCCTTGAGGGCCAGAAAATACCTGGGGTGAAGTTCTGAAGGGCTAACTGACAGCTCACTGGTCAGCCTGGAGCCCCTGTCCAGTACTTTGCCAATATCTCAGGTGACCTCTCAGGGGCTGCGAGGGCCTTCAGCTATAGGGCCTTTATTATTTTTAACATTTATACTTTTAAAAATGCTATTTCTAAGGGTAGATGGGGTAGGTAGCTAGGTGGTACGGTGGAGAGAGCACCAGGTTTGGAGTTGGAAAGATCTAAATCACACACTAGCTGTATGACCCTGGGCAAGTCACTTAACCCCTATTTGCCTCAGTTCCTCATCTTTAAAATGGGAACGCACTAGAGAAAGAAACAGCAAACCACTCCAGTATCTTTGCAGAGAAAACAGAGTCGGAGCTGTACTGAGTGACTGAAGAACAAAAGAACTTACTAGTGGATAGAACGTTTGGCTCCAGCTCAGAAAGGCTGCCTCTGACACTTATTAGCTAAGTGTCCATAGCCGAGTCACTGAACCTCCCTGAGCCTGATGTATCAATTATAGATCATAACACCTGTAGGCTCTACTTCACAGAGTTGTTCTGTGGATCAGATGGAAGACATTTTGAAAACTTTTTAAAATGCCATAAAATGGTCAGTTAAGGCTTTTGCTCTTTTCATAACTGAGACTAGGGTTTTTCACAACCAGAGAAAGCTTTACAAAATAAACCAAGGCAAGGAACCTCAAAATGCACCCTCAAATCAGCTTTTCAGGGCAAATTCAGTGGGGAGAATTGGGGAGGCAGAGACCTCAAAGCTCAGAGAGGCTGATCTGGGGAGGAGTGCACCAGGAAGGCAGCATCTTGGAGGAAGAAGCATCTGGTGGCCTATTGGAGCTAATGGTTCTTGTGCGCTCAGAGCTAAGTCCACTTGTTTCTGCCAACTAAAGGAGCATAGGAAGCTGTGTCAGCACCCTTTAAATCTGGGTACGTTGGGGGCAAAGTTCCAGCGTCCCCACTGAAGTTATGGCTTTAATTATTATTGTATAAGGGCAAAAAAAAAACCAACCAAAACCCAATTCTTCTTTCAATTGGTTTCTGATATTTAGTTCTTGTGAGTGTCTGTAGCAGCAGACCAACCCAAATGGGCAGAATTAGATTATCCTCCTGTTTAGAGGTCAAATTATACTAATTATTGGGAAACTTGGGAATGACTTTATCAACCTCTCTCTACCACGGTGGGTAGAGATCTAAGTAATGGAGTTCCCATGACCTTAGGCTCATAGATGAGGTCTCATATACAGGACAGCCCTATTATTTGGAAACATAAAGGTCTAGAGGGGAAAATAACCAGGTTTGGATTATCAGCTATCTTTATTAAAGAACAATAGCACATCTAGTTTTCTAGGTAATAGCAATTGCTCATTTGGAGCATTATTACCTTAACTAGGTTTTACTAAAGCTTTGTGTGCATGCATATATGTATATGTCTACATATATGTGTATATGTGTATATACACATATATTTGTGCGTGTGCATACACATATGTGTATGCATATACACATATGTATATGCACACATACGTATATATCCTTTGTAAGTCTACAATAAGAAATTTCACAGTCTATATGCACATTTGATAAAATAATGGGTCAATTAGGGACAGGCACTGGACCTCTGATTTATTTAGTTCAGGGAACTCCCAGGTGAGGAAATTCCTTCTACCATGGCAAGGCAGCCCCTTTTCTGCAACTTAATGCTTTAGAAAATCTCCTAGATCACGTGCCCAGGGTCACATACCCAGCAAGTGACACTTTTTCCTGGCTTCAAGGCCAGTCTTCTATCAGCCACACCGTGTTGCCTCTCTATGATTTTTTTTTAATTTTACACTTTTATTGTCTATTTATTTGAAGTTGCTTGGAAAGAGTTTATACAAAACATCAACTTTGTATTTTTGTTTGCTCAACTAATTTAAATAATAATAATAGATAATCTTTACAAAGTGTTTACTATGTGCCAGGTACCATGCTAAGCTCTCAATAATTATTATTTCATTTGCTCCTTACAACAACCCTGCAAGGTTAGTGTTTTTATTATGTTCATTTAACAGATGAGAAAACTGAGGCAAACAGAGGTTAAGTGACTTTCCCAGGATCCCACAAGTAGGATCTGGGGTTAGATTTGAACTTTGTCTTCTTGCCTCTAGACCTGGTGCTCTATTTACTGTGACACTGAGCAGTCTCTTTAAAGACAAACATGTGCATAATTTGGTATTGGACTTAAGTAATTGGCTTGGACTGCTTGCCCATAGCTGCCCATGGCCCAGGTTCACTGAACCAAACACAGTGTGTTAAAATATTCATATAATAATAAAACCTCAGAAGTAAAAGTCACTCTAAGGTTTGCAAAACATTTTATGTATATTATCTCATTGAACAAACAATTGAAGTAGATATTATAATCCCCCATTTCACAGGTGAGAAAACTGAAGGCTTAACTCCCCCCACCTTCCCCATCATACATCTAGAAAATGTTCAAAGCAAGATTTGAGAGAAGGTATTTCTGACTCCAAGTAGGAGAATTTATTCCACTCTACTGTGCTTCTCAATTAACCCTTCCCCAAATGGGACTACTCTTTACAACATCATCAAATGATCATCCAACCTCTGCTTGTTGTTGTTCATCTTTTGTTCTTGAAGAGAACCAGAACATCAAGAGGATGAAGTCCTGACTTGCTGATGAATTGGATTTAAGTGAGGCAGTGCTGTGCAAAGTCACCACCCTCACTGTCTCCTCCAGAGTCATTGGAGTCCAGTGGCAAGACATAGGTCAAGATGACTGGTGACGGCCCAGACCTCTTCTTAAAGACCCCCAGTGACAGGCAGCTCACTCCCTTCCAATATAGTTCCTTCTACTTCTAGAAAACTATGGTACATCTTCCCTATATTAATACAAAATCTAGCTCAACATGGCCTCCATTTGTGTCCTCTATAGCCAACAGTTCTGAGTCACTGTAACTATTTTATCATTCAGTCTACATTTCTCCATTTACCAAGGGAAGAACCCTGTATATGCACTGAACTTTATCTTGCTAGGTCGCTTTGTTATATTTTCAGCATAACTAGAGATTATCCAGAGCTCTCATTCAGAGTATTTCATTTTGGCTAGAAGGTATCTTAGAGCTGGATACTGATATTTCCTAGGGTTGAGAGGCATTGTGTCATTAGAAGATAGTGAGCTGACTCAGAGACAGGAAGAATTATGCTCAAATCCTACCTCTGACCCATACTGTTTACATGACCTTAGGCAAGTCATTTAACCTCTGGAGTTCTAAAGAACCTTTATTAGACAAAGGTTCTTAAACATTTTTTTTTGCATGTATCCTTTGACAATCTGGTAAAGCCTATGGACCCTTTCTCAGAATCATGTTCTTAATTCATAAAATAAATGGGAGGAAATGCTAGGTTTCAGTTAGGGATGAGCAAAAAATATATATCCTTATTTTCCCATCTAAGTTCAAGGATCCCTGCTCAAAGGCTGAACTGCCCAGAAGCATTGGTAGAGAGAATTTCCTTGCCCAGAAGTTTATGCCAATGAAATCCTTAGTTCAATGCCTATAATTTGTAAATTCCTTTTTACATTAGCAAGATACTAAAATAACCTCAAAAGCCAATACTAAAATCTAGTGATTAAAATTTGCTTTAAGACAAAAAGTAAATTTTATTTTTAAAAGGTAAGCATTTTAATGCTTTTTTAAAAAAAAATACTATTACTTCCCAACTATTGTCCTCCCACTTTCATAGACTCCTGCCTGTAGGTATCATAGTATGGTGAAAAAGCTCATTAGATCTGGAGTTGTAAGGCCTAGGTTTCAATCCTGACTCTGCTATTTACTACCTGTGTCAAGACCCACTCTGGGTCTTAATTTCTTCATCTGTAGAATGAAGAGGCAGGACTAGATGACATCTGAGGTCCCTTCTGTAATGTTGGTGGGATATAAGATCTTCTCCGCCCATTAATAGGCCTGACCTGGAGCCCATTAAGGGAGGCTTGCTTAGGGGAGCTTTGCTTAAAGGAAGGCTTTCACACTTTTTGGTAATTTCTAATTAGACACTGGGTCACAAGGGTTGTGGTGCCCCCTGGCTCTAAAAAGGGTATATATACTCGGAGGTTAGCATTTTGCTTTGGGGCTCGCTCACTGGAAGAGTGTTCCTGTGATTTGACTAGATGAGACTCTGGGAAGCTATTAAGGAGTCCCCCAGCTTTGAAAAAACCCAGATGTTGCTGCATCTCTCTCTGGTAACTATGTAGATACTGCCTTGGTCAGATAGTTGAATCTTTCTGTTGATCTGTGCTAATTTCTCAGAGTTAGAAGCCCTATCTGTTGGTCTCTATTTCTCTGCTTGTATTTTCTTTATTTCCTTTGTGTGGATTTTCTCTTAAGTTCAGAGTGATGACTTTTCCCCTGAACTAATGAATATAATTTTTTAAATTGTTGACACATTAAACAGCTATCTTTCCTAGTAAAGCAGATCTAAGAACCTGGGCCAGCAGCCATCCTGGGTATGCCAGTGTGATTGCCACTACACCTTCAAGCTCTAAATTTATGATTCTTGTAATTAGTGTATATAGTTAAGAAAAACAAGCCAAGACTTTGACCATGTCTGAGAATGTATGCCTCATTATATATCAGTATATATCTCTTCCAAGGAGAAGAAGAAATGCTTTGCTATTGAAAAAATAAGAATTTTCACAGAATCACGCAAAGTAATCTTTTCCCATTGTCCACCAAGACTTAGTGATCCTGGATACCAGGAAAAGAGCACAATTAAGATAACTGAATGCTACAAAAGAATCACGAAGTCTCATCCAACAGAGTAAGGGGAGGCCCTTTAGAAAGGTTGTTGGGAGGTTAGTAATGGCCTGAGCAATAGCTTAAGCTTTCATATGTTGCTCATCTGAGCATAGAAATGCTAATGAGTCCTATTCATTATAGATGCTGGAAGTTCCCCAGTCTCTATTACGAATGTTGTTGAAATGATCCCACTAGTAGCCAATTAATTCCATTTAAACACTCACTAATGGTCAAGTAACCACCTGTGTACAAAGGCAGGATCAGCCGTCCAGTTTTGTTTTGCCAATAATTGCAATCAGCCCTCATATGCAGTGACCTGCTGTTCTGATTTGCATGAAACCCTTCAGGGTTCATGGGCTTTTTCCCGGGACAAAGGTGCTATAGAGAGCTGGGCTATCAAGCTGGGTCTGAGGTGGCATTCATTATGGGACTGCCTGGGGCCAAAGGGCTCACACCAGGCCAAGGTGTTCATGGATGGGAATACATAATTCACTTTATTAAACAAAGCCTTTGCTCTGTTTCACATTAGCTAAATCTTTACCCACAGATTATAACTACCAGAGTAGCCTTTGGATTCTGCTTTATTTGAATATTATATTGTTCTTGCCTGGACAGGCTTTCTAAAAGGGTTCACAGGGCCAGAGAGGTGGGAAAGCCTGTCGGGAGGACTGAGTAAAGCTTCCTACAGAGGTGAGTTCCATTCACCTCTGGCTGGTGTGAAAAAGCCCAGACCTTATTATCCCTCTGAAAGGAGTTGTGTTTCCCTGGGTGCTAAACTGGGAAGAGGGCACAGTCTGTCGCAGAGATTGGCCAGTGTGGCTGCATTTGGTTTTGACAAATATCTCACACAAATTTCTTTTTCAACAGCTCTGAGATTTTACACAGCCCAAGTCCAGGTGTACCAGTGACTTTTTTCCTTATTAAAAAAAAAATTCCCCAAACCCAAAATTAAATATAAATAAATAAATGCATTTTTTAATCCTTTTGCATCATTAAGGGAAAATGTACTCCACATGTTTACAAATCCTTGTAATTAACTCCTCCAAATGTTATTTTGGAGCTGTTGGCTTGTTTGTATTTCAATGTCCTGTTATTTGGAGGTGAGAGCTCCAGTCTTTGGAGCCAGGAGAAGCTGAGACCAGGTTCAACTTCTGAGACATCCCTGCTTGCTATGCCAGTGCCTTGAACAACCATCTGAGCTGCAGAAGCTGTTTGCTCCTTCACTTTGTAAGTCCTGCATTAGCAGAGAGTTTCTTTTCAAGGAGTCATAAATAACAGTAAAATCACAGGTCTGATCTTCATCCTCATCCTTGAATTAGAAATAGGATGGATTTTGGCTACAATCATAGATTTAGAACTGGAAGTGACCTCAGAAGTTATGTATCCAGCCTCCTCATTTTACAGAGAGACCTATCTAAGGTCAAAGGGGCAGTGGAGTAGCAGAGCTGGGATTTAAACCCAAATTCTCTGACTCTCAAGCTGGTGCTGCTTCAGCTCTAGCAATGAAAAGAGATTTGTGTGCTTCTGAGCAGGCAATTGTTTTCATTTTGTCTTTACCTATCACCTAGTATATATGTGCCTGACACTGTGCTATGTGCTAATGATACAAAGACAAAAATTAGATACTCCCTGCCCTCAGTGAGCTTACATTCTATTTTTACATTGTAGGAACTTGCTATTCATTTGCATAGCAGGGACTGAATAAATTCTTGTTGCATTGGATTGAACCTGGACTTCCAGAGAGAGCCCTAATTTACAATAGGTCCAGGCCAATGTTCTAAAACACTCTGGACCAGGGTGGCTAGGTGGTATAGTGAATAGAGCTCTGTCCCTGGAGTCAGGAGGATCTGAGTTCAAATCTGATGTCAGACACTTAACACTTACTAGCTATGTGACCTTGGGCAAGTCACTTAACCCCAACTGCCCTGCCTCCCCCCCAAAAAAAAGCAAAAAAATAAAATAAAATGCTCTGGACCTCTGAGAGCACGTAAGTGACTCAATTTGCCCCAGGGAAATAAGCTTTTTCTAGTTTTGTTTTCTTTGATCATTTGTTTGCTTTTAAATCATATCAAAAATGAGCTGCCTGAAGGTATTTCTTAAAAACAATTTCACAATCAGAATTTGGTTTCATTGGCCCTGTTGCAAACACCCACTCTGTCCTGGGAATGTGGCCCAAGGGCCATTTAATTAGAAGAAAGAAAACAAAATTTGCCATTGGAAACAAAATCATCCCCAAAATCTAGCCACAGAGAAACAAATAATATTGGTTTCCACACTGCTAGGAAGTTCCTGCTCCTTGATCATATGATCATAGTAATAAAGAAAGTTGAATTGCTATTGGGTAAAGCTGGGCAATTAAATTATAGTGACTTGAGGCAGAGCTTCAATCTATTTATGAGATCATTGATTTGAGCATACCCTCTAATGGTACAAATCACAAATCATCCACACCTTTCCATCTTAGGAAAACCCAGTCTGTGTCTATCAATAAGTTCACCAGAGGGGTCAACTCAACATGTTGGAGACCTTCCTTACGTCCTCTTGACTTTCATGAGGATATCAATAGTTATCTTTTGTTCTCACTCTCACTACATCACCAACTCATCTTTTTTCTTTGATGGCATTTCCTACAGGTCCCCAAAGTAAGACATGGATCCCAAACATAGGGGTAAAGTTTAGATAGAAGTACAGTTCTGGACTGGAAACTAGCCGGAAAACTTATACCAAGGCTATTTACTAGAGTGAGTTTTCTGCATCCTGCAATAAGGTAGTTTAACGAAAATTTCAAGGTACCTCTCTGAATGCCATTAGGAAACAGACAACCATTCTGTAATAGAATTATGAGAAGACCAAAGATAAAGCTTTCTCAAAGAATTGAGCCTCCCGTCACTAGATGGAAGTATTTGGGCAAAGACTCTACTCCTACACTGGGTGCAAAGTTGGATTAGACAACATAAAGACCCTCCCAACTTGAGTACATAATTTCTTTTTTTTCCCTTATGCCAGATTTTTAAATATTTCATTTCCCCCCAAGTACATGTAAAAACAATTTTTAACATTGTTTGTTTTTGTAAAATTTCAGTTTCAAATTCTATTCCTCCCTCCCTCCCTTCTGTGTTCCCTGAGACAGTAAGTAATCTGATTTAGGTTATACACGTTCAGTAATGTAAAACATTTCCATACTAGTTATTTTGTGTAAGAAAACTCAAATAATAACAACAGCCACAAAAAAAGAAGTGAAAAATAATATGCTTCAGTCTGTACTCAGACCAATCAGTCCTTTCTCTGGAGGCTCGTAGCATTTTTCATCATGAGTCCTTTGGAATTGTCTTGGATCACTGCATTGATGAGACTAGCTAAGTCATTCACAGTTGTACATTATACAGTATTACTGTTACTGTATACAGTTTCTGGCTCTGCTCACTTCATCTTATATCAGTTAATGTAAGTCCAGGTTTTTCTGAAGTCATCCTACTTGTCATTTCTTATAACACAATAATATTCTATCACTTATTCAGTCATTGCCCAGCAATTTCCAATTCTTAGCACAAGAAGTGTTCCTTTAAATATTATTGTATGAATAGTTTTTTTTTCCTCTTTTTTTCCCCTTATCTCTTTGGTATACAGACCTAGTAGTGTTATTGGTGCATGAAAGGGTATGCATAGTTTGAGAGTCCTTTGGGAATAGTTCCAAATTGCTCTCTAGAACAGCTGAATCAGTTCACAAGGCTACCAACAGTGCATTAGTGTCCCACTTTTCCCATATCCCCTCCAACATTTATTATTTTCCATTCTGGCCATATTAACTAAATTGATGGGTGTGAGGTGGTACCTCAGAGTTGTTTTCATTTGCATTTCTCTAATCAATAGTGATTTAGAGCATTTTTTCATATTACTATAGACAGCTTTTATTTCTTCATCTGAAAAGTGCCTCTTCATATCCGTTGACCATTTATCAATTGGGGAATGACTTATATTCTTATAAATTTGTTGTCTATAATTTCAAGAAAAATAATATATATGTAACCTGTGGACCACAGTCCCACTAAACTCTGGACTCATATGAGCCAGGTCAAATCCTGCAGACTTGATCAGTTTCTTTTCTTGACTCACTGCCCCCATCTAAATTTGCTCCAGAAAAGTCTCCTAATTAATCATTATATAATTCATGTCTAGGTCCCTCCAAAGGTTGGCAACAGGGTCCCCAGCTCCCCCGTCAAGGTAACAGATATTGGGCACAGGATAATTTTACCTTATCTTATAGAAAATGTAAAAGGTACAAAGGACTGGCATGAACCCACAACCAGACACAGAAATCTTTATTCATTAGCTCCCCTACATAGAAAACTGAACAAAGAAGGGAAATCAGCATATATTAAGAAGCTACTATGTACTGGCCACTGTGCCAAGGACTTTACAAATATACCTCATTTTATCCTCACAACAACCCTGAGAGGCAGGTGCCATTATTATCCCCATCTGAGCAAACTAAGATAGAATTTAAGTGACTCGCCCAGGATCACGCAACTAAGAAGCAGCTGAGACAATATTTGAACTCAGATCTTCCTGACTCTAGTACTAAGCGCTCTAACCACTGCACTGCCTAGATAGCAAGGAATAACACTTGGACATTCCAGAGAGTCCTTCTTGCCACAGTCATACTCAGTCTTCCCAAGACTCATAGTACTGCTCTGTGGTTTAGAGTTCCCCTGGAAGATAAATATATCTTGAAGGCTTTTATATCCATCTCTCATTCTGTCTTAACAACTCACTAACTTTGCTCTTCAAGGATGTAACACTCTTCTTCCTCTAAGGAGCACCTTTGGAAAAACTTCCTGATGTCTTGGTCCTTTTCTAGAATGAAGGACAGACAACAATCCCTCTCTGAAAGGTATAGGGTCTGAACTCAAACTGAGTAGTTTTCAAACTTGAGGTTACCTACGAAGTAACACCCTGACTAGTTAATTCTTCTCCTGCTAGGCTAAGGGGGAGTGGGGGAAGGTGGTATGTTTTTGCTCTTGCAATAAATTTCTCACTGCCCTGGTTGCTACCAGCTCCTGAGCTTGGAAAGTTCCCTTTCAGATCTCAGGCTTGCACATTCTGAAATTGTGCTCAGAAAGGACAAGAGAAATACAAAAGGAAACCATCAATCAGCCTGAAGCCCCGGAATTCCCCTCTCAAGACAGACATTTGGGCAAGCACATGAATCTCCTATCTGTTTATGCCACTACCAATTCCAAGGTGATCGAAACTGGGTGTGGGCACAGGTTCTCCTTTCACCCCAGACCACTGGGCCCTTGACCTTTATGCTGCTCTGTCTTCTTAAAATGTGAAAGCGAGAGCATTCACTAACTTGTCTATTATCTCTTTTTTTATATATATATAAATCCCAGGGAGTGGGGTTAAGGGGAGGAAAACAGAGCACGTGGCAAATTCCTCTTCTTCCACTTCAGTCAGTCTTCAGGAAGTGGGTCCTGTCTCTGTAACCCACTCAGACAAGTACCAGGGAACATGGCTGCCTCCATGGGGAAGAACGTCTCAGATGTCTGCAAAAAACCATGCTCTGTAATTTTATCAAATTAATCGAGGACCTATCATGTAGATCAGAGATTTCTGTGATCCACCTTTGTGATAGAACTAATTACCTACTAGAGTTTTCCCTGCATTCTTCCTCTTCTCTCCCCAATATGGGTCAGATTAATTTTACCTAAAAAGGGACAAAGATGTCCCTGGGACCTGGTTCACCTAGGCCCTCCCTTGATACAGCTTCCTGGTAGAGTCTGACCACATTGTCATAGCTTTCTGGTCATCTGGTTTTAGAGAGTCCCATCCAGGAGAAGCCCAGGTGTCTCAGGCTGTGTGAACATCCCAAGAATCACCATGTGTATCTGCTGACCAGATGCATTTCCCTCAGAAGGTAAGGGAGGCTGTGTCTACCAAAGTTAATTCTAGTGTTGCCTTCCTGATATGCTTTCTATGTTATAACTGAGGAAACCACTTCTTGTCAGATGTTGTGACCTATGGGTGTCTTGCTTCATCCCAGCATGAATCCTGAACTAGCCTTTCCTATGCCCTGCAGAGTCCATTTGCCCTTACATACAGTTGGAATTGTAACATGTTCTCTAAGCATGCTGTGAAATAAAAGGTGGCATTTTGATGATCGCAAACAGAATACTGGTGGTCCCTGCTGGAGTTTCCAAAAGGGAGCATTGCAGGGTAAGAATCTGAGTCTTCAATTTGTGTCCTCTATTGAGAGGAGAAGATGTCCTGGCAACTACAGGTGAGAATTATAGTTTGTATGGCAGGAATGTAGCGTGGACAATCCAAGGGCAATTCAAACACACCACCACAGGGTGGTGCCACGTTCCAGAGCTGGGGAGCTAAGTGAGGAAGCCAGATGGCACAGTGGACAGAGAGCTGAACCAAGAGTCAAGAAAACCCGAGTTCTAATCCAGCCTCAGACATTTCCTAACTATCTCTGTCTGCTTTGGTGTCCTCATCTGGAAAATGAGGATCATAATTGCACCTTCCTCCCAAGGTCATCGGGACAATCAAATGAGATAATGTGTGTGTAAAGTGCTCTACAAACCTCAAAGTGCTTTATAAATACCAACATTAGGGAAGAGAAAGAAGCAGTTGCCTATCCCTCAAAACAGTTGTTCTGGACGTTTTCCTGGGCTCTTTGTGGAGGTAAATTAGCATAGAAGCGTTTGAGTCTATTCAGGAGACTACTATTTATTATTAGGGATCAGAAAACACAATAGTATTTAGGGTTAGCAAAACATCTCCAAGTACCTCCCAAAGGATCTGGGATCTGCAGTACCCGCTAGCACGGGTTTTTTCTTAGCAGTTTTCCTTCATTTTTAAAGCCATCTGTATTTCTGGGAAAATGTAATCCATATGTCTCCGACTCATTTGTGTTTGAAAAAAAAACCTCAGAGTGGCTTTGTAAGGGCCATTTGCGGTAAAGGAGGGCTTGGAGATTTTTCAGATTCATTCTCTACAAATGGCTGAGTTTGATTTTACCAGCATAACCTTTCATTTTACCCTCAAATCCTTTTGTATTGACCTCAGAGCGCAGGTCTAAGAAAAACTGTCCTTCCTGAGTCTTTTCTCTATGACATCCCAGTTCAAGCCTTGAACTTGGCTTAAAGAGAGCTTGAAGGAGAGGGAGGCCTGTATTGTTCAAGGTTCATTGTCTTACTCATCACCATTGGCCAGTTACATCATGGCGCTTATTTGCTTCTCATCCGACACCTGTTTCCACAGCAAGTCATTGATGATCCTTTCATGTTATTGGATAAATGGTTTTCATCTAGGAGTTTTTCTCTGAAAAGAAAAAGATAAGTGAAAAACATGCTCCCCTAAATGAAATGACTTAACAGGGGACCTTCTGAATGTCCTTGAGAGCTGAAGCCTCAGGCAGATTCAGACCAGTAATTAACCATTTTTCCAGGAGAATTTTATAACAGATGCTTTGTTCAGAGACTTGTCTTTGAAGCACTGAAATTCCAATCCAGGAAAACTCAAGGATAAATGAAACACATTTGATGGCAGGCTTTCTCCTTGAACTGCCATTGGAGACTGGCCTCTTTTCTTTGAGGTTCATTTCATTTACTCATGAGTTGTTTTTGTTAATATATGCCAATATAACTATGAAAAGAAAAATACTAAATTGGTCTTAATTAGTTGAGAGTAAAATTAAATGAGTTTTTTTTTAATTTCATTTGACTTGAAAATATTTCATGGGTAGAAGTTTTGAAAGAGAAAAGTCATTAATTCTAGGTTCAGAGAAAAAATCAATCATTGAACTAGCCAAAGAAAGGTGGAGAATACGTTGCAGAAGAATTTGACCCAGATGTGGAGCTATATTGCCACTGACCTCTGTAGAAATTGCACCAATACTCAGAGGAAACATGGTATCCAGTCAGCACTAAGGCTTTGATTTTCCTCTTCAATCTGCCAAACTCTTGGGCCAGCTTGATTTATAAAATGAGATCATGGTAAAGCCTCAAATTCTCATTTTTTGAGGTTATATTTATGTAAAATATGGTGACTGGTTTCAAACCAGTGGAAATATACAATGGCAATTCAAATAACGCGATCCCTTGGGGGGACATTCCTTATTTGTACTAATTGAGATCTGCCTATAGATTCATAAAAGGTTGCCTAATAGAAGTCTATAAGACATCTAATGAATGAATATGATTAGAGTTATGTGGAAGAAAGCTGACCATTTGCTGATGGGCATGCCTAATTATCATTGCCCAGCATACCCCTGATCAACTCTGTCTATCTCTGCAGTCTGCATGGCAGGCAGTTGGCTATTTGCTCTCTGATTTTACAGTGATTTATTTGATGTATCAGTCTCTGGGATATGAAGGATTTCCTTGGAAAAGATCCCAAACCCTTTTTGCCTTCTTATCTACTATTCTCATTCATTTTTAGTCAGCTACAGTGGCATACTGGTAGTCTGAGCACAGGACCTCATCTCCCACCTCTGTGCCTTTTCACTGGAGTCCCTCATGCCTAGAATGCTCTGCCCTCTATCTTAAACCTTAGTATTATTCCCTGGTTTCCTTGAAGACTTAATTCAAATTCCACCTTCTACAGAAGGCTTTTCTAGGTCTCCCCAGCTGCTAATTCCTTCCCATTTCAGATTGTTTTCATCTACTCGGCATATATCAATAGACCTAGTTCTTTCTATATCTCCCTCGTTAGAGCATGCACTCCTTGAGGTCAGGGCCTGTTTTTTGCCTTTGTTTTTCTGGTCCTTGGGACACTACTGGGCATATAGTAAGTAATTAAAGGCTAGTTGACTGGTTGATAGGACTTGTGGGATGGTTCTGACTTCTGATTTCATCAGGGGTAGGGACATGGGGGGTTGGAGAGAGGAATTCCCAGTCTGGAAGTTCAATCCACTGATTCCCATCAACAGTTTACAGTTTTAGAGGGGACACTCTGGGTACACTAAGCTGTGAAAGGATCTCCCCAGAGTCACACAACCCGAGAATCTAGGGTAGGACTTAAACTTTCCTTTCCATATCTTCCCATAAATCCTTCATAAAAAATCCTCCCAATGTACCAGAGGCCATATATTCAAGACACAGAGCTTTGTGATCCAGGAATTCACTGTGAGTCAGCAGTGTGATGCAGCTAAAATAGGTAAGACAATGCTGGGCTGCCTGGAGTGGGCACAGCCCCCATGAACAGGGAGATGATGGTCCCCTGTTTCTGGTCTCAGCAGACGTCATTCTGAAATATCATGTTCTGTCCCAAGGGTCACCATTAAGAGGGACATTAATGAACTCGAGAGTATCCAGAATGGCAACGTGCCTTGATCGATGTCATATGAGGACTAGCTGAAGAAATTGGGATGTTGGACTTGGTGAAAGAAAAACTAAGGCAGGGGGGTGAGGGGAAGAGAGACATAACATTTGTCTTAAGCTTGGTGTTAAGAAAATTTTCCTAAAAATTGTTGTTTCAACATATCTAACTCTTCATGACCCCATTTGGAATCATTTTGGCAAAGATACTGGAGTGATTTGCCATTTCCTTCTCCAGCTCATTTTACAGATGAGGAAACTGAGGCAACCAGTGTGAAATGAGTTGCCCAGGGTCACACAGCTAATAAGTATCTGAGGCTGAGTTTGAACTCAGTTCTTCCTTACTCCAGGCCTGATACTCTATGCACTGCAGCACTTAGCTGCCTAAAAATCAGAGCTATACAAAAATAGAATGACCTTGTTGAGAGGTAACAGATCCTCCCTGGTAGTCTTCAAACAGAGGCTGACTGACCAAATGTTGTATATATTATAGTAGGGATTCCTTCTGTAGATGAGTTGGGGCAGGATGGCCACTCAAATCCTTTCCAGCTCTTCAATCAAAGTCTGTGATTCTTGTCTTTGACTCACTTGCTTTTGAGGCCAGCACTATGTGCCTACGTTGATTAGTTCTGGTGATAGCTAGGGGTGAGAAGAAGGAAAATTAGTAACTATCTCTTGATACTTAGCCAAAAAAATATATCTAAAAAGACATCTATTAGCACCAAATTTCACATGATTCTAATCTCAACAATGTTGCTTTATACATGGGGGGAGGGGGGGTAAAGGGATGAGCGAGAAACAACAAGCAACAAGAAGTATTTATTAAGTGCCACTTCTGCAGAAAGCTGTACTAGGAGCAGTAAGAGATACAAAGTTCGGAGGAGATTCAGACCTCGCCCTCACAAAACTGACCATAGAACAAGTGAATTTGACTATTCGCATGCAGGAAGTTGAAAAAGGGAGCTTGGTCAACCTGATGTGCTTACCTGAGAAAAGAGCTACCAATCTGTACATTTCCCCACGCAGAGTGTGGACATGCTCATTAGCACTTCCTTGAGAGCACTGGAGACATCTGTGCCTACGTATCTGTGGGGCCATTCTGAACCGTTTATACCTCATCAGGATGATTGAGTCTAAGATCTGCTGGCAAGAGTCTGAATGCTTCAAACTATTGTGGATAAAGGCAGCTCAAACAGGACTCTAGAAAGCTGGTTTTTAAATGGTCAGCGTGAGCATTTACATATCAGAAACTGACAAACACTACAAATCTGGGCTTGATCATATTGTTTTGGTGGTTATCTAGAATAATAAAGGGATGGAGAAAATGTGAATAACTCAAATTCCACTTAAAAGCATATCATGCATACAGCTTTTTTTCTCAGAGAACTGTTTATCAGTTAAAGAACCTTTAGCTGCACATTACTGGAGCCAACCCTTTGTACTATGTCTATGAAAAGAAATTAGAGTCAGAGAGAGAGAAATGTAGCAGAACCAGGAGCCAACCTAGGTGTAAATATTGGGGATGGCAGTGGAGGGGGATCAATGTCTGGATATCCTCACCTTGCAACACACACAGCCATTGCTCCAATGCCTGACACACACAAAAATTATAAGAAAAAATTATATAAGATATGTGTGGTAGAGAATTGTTTTAAAGCAAACTGCTCCACAAGATCCAAGAAGAAACTTATTATTGATGAGGATGGGGAGTGAGGGATCACAAAAGGCTTCACTGAAGAAATGGAATGTAAATTGGGGTTTAAAAATATGTAGGAGCTGGGAGGCAAAGAGAGGATCTGCAGTATTACGTTAAAAGCTCCCAATTTCCATAAGAGGAAATTCACAAAAGCATAATAATTGTAATTATTGTAATAAGTGTAATTATTATAATAAGCAACTTTGAATGTTTCCCCTCTGGCTTAATTTGTCCCTCACCCTGTCCTATCAAATCTTTGAAAAGAAGGAACACAAGGATGTTGTCCCAGAAAACTTTACCCAAGTGGTTAGATAGCCTATAAATTAGTACTAACAGTCCCACCCTGGCCACTTGAGGGTTAACAGGGAAGGGGTGGCATTATAGTCTAACCATAAAATTAAGAATTCAACAGACAGAAGCACACTGAAGCCTGGTCCTAGCACAGTTACCAACTCATTAGGAGATCAAGTGAGGGTATATACATAAAGTTATTTGCAAACTTTCAAGTAGTATTCAAATATTATCTATTATTGTTATCATGGTAGGTAGGTCCTGTTTCATTATTTATGACAAAAGTAGATAGCTTCCTCCCACACTAAATAGTATTTTATTTTTCCAATTAATGTAAAGATAGTTTTCAATATTCACTTTTAAAAGTTTTTAAGTTCTGAATTTTTTTTCTCCCTTCCTCCACTCTCCCCACCCCAAGATGGTATGCAGGCTGATATAGGCTATACATGTATAATAATGTTAAACATATTTCCACATTAGTCATGTTGTAAAAGAAGAATCAGAACAAAAGGGAAAAGTCACAAGAATGAAAAAAAAGAGAGAGAGCAAATAGTCTGCTTCAATCTGCATTCAGACTCCGTAGTTCTTTCTCTGGATGTGAAAAGGATTTTCTATTTTGAGTCTATTATGAAGACATTAATAAGCTTAGAGAACTGAAGAACTAAGTCTATCAGGTTTTTCTGAAATCTGCCTATTCATCATTTCTTATAACATAGTAGCATTCTATTATATTTGTATACCACAATTTGTTCAGCCGTTTTCCAATGACTTGCGCATCCCCACAATTGCCAGTTCTTGGCCACCACAAGAAAACTGCTACAAATATTTTTGTAAATGTGGGTCCTTTTCCCTTTTTTATGATTTCTTTGGGATACAGACCTAGTACTGCTATTGCTGCATCAAAGGGTATGCACAGCTTTATAGCCCTTCGGGCATAATTCCAAAATGCTCTCCAGAATGGCTGGGTCAGTTCACAACTCTACCAACATTGCATTAGAGTTAAAAGTAGATAGCTTTGATCCAGGTTATAGGTAGAAGTGTGCTTTCACGTGTATGTGAATGTGTGTTAAGTAGGCAAAGCATGAAAGAAAATGCTAGTTAAATCTCTCAAAACTAGACCAGGACTAGAGTTAGGTAGGATAGGTAACACATGGTGTGGGGAGGGAGGAGGGTTCAAAGGATACTTTTGGATACTTTAGTACTCTTTTACAAATGCATGTATCTTTTGTCCCAGGAGATCTCACTCTTCATAGTGAAAAGCCGTGGGTCCAAAGGAAGAGGAAAGCCCTTTTCCCATAGCTTCTCTTAATGCAGATAGGATTATTATTTTGTTTGTTTGTTTTTTGGGGTTTGGGGTTTTGTTTTGGTTTTTTTGCTTTTTGGAGGGAGGAAGACTGGGCAGTTGGGGTTAAATGACTTGCCCAAGGTTACACAGCTAGTGTGTAAAATGTTAGTTAAGTGTCTACGGTCAGATTTGAACTCAGGTCCTCCTGACTGCAGGGCCAATGCTCTATTCACTGTGCCACCTAGCTGCCCTGGATTATTATGATTTTAAAAATGCCAAACTGACAAATAATTTATCTTCCATTTAAACATGGCTAGTTTCCTAGGGACCATTCATTCCATGCATCTAGCTAGTATGAGACGGGCTCTCTTTCTCAATGATGACAGGGAGTTTTTTTGTGTGAGTAGAAAATGGGTTTTGGAAGGAAATGACTACTGCCATCTACCTAGAGTGAATAATGTTAGATGCAGCTGACTTTTTAGGAGGTGGCAGGGCAGTTGTGGAGAGAATAATAAACTTGGAGTCAGGATGACTTGGGAGTCAAATCCTATTTCAGCTGTTCACTGGCCATGTGACTCTGGGCAAAGCCTATAACTTCTCTGAGACTCAGTTTCTTCACAGGTAAAATTAGGCTAAGGATAGCAGCTACTTTTTAAGTTTGTTTCACCAATCAGATGCAATTAAGTACTTAAAGTACTTTATAGACCATTAAGTATCATATAAATGAGGAGAATTATTATTCTTACCTGTTCAGAACATAACTAGAACATTAGTTTTGGTTCCAGATCCTACAGGCTAGAAAGGACACTCATAAGCTAGAGAACATCTGCAGAGAGTCACCTAGAATAGGGAAGTATGATACTTGAGTCCATCCCACATCAAGGATGGCTGAAGGAATTGGGGATGCTTAGCCTGTAGGGAGTGGGGTGGGACATGAGAGCTGTCTTCAGCACCTGAAAGGTTTTCATTTGGAAATGTATTAGACTTGTACTGTTGTCACAGAGGGCAAAATGAGTAACAATTTGTAAAAAGACAGATTTAGATCTGATATAAGGAGAAACTTCCTGACAATTTAATATCCCAAAATGGAATGTACAGCCTCCAGTGGTAATGAATTCCCCTTTCCTGGAGGTTGTCATGCAAAAGCCAGATGATGATTTGTCAGGTATATTTTAGTGAGAATTGTTTTAAGGTATAGATTAGACTAGATGACCTCCAAATTCTCTTCCAATGCTGAAGTTCTATGGTTCTACGAGAACAGGATATAGCAAATCTTTCATTTGGAGCATGGAGGCAACACACCAATGAAAAGGTCCCATTTGGTCTGGTACCAGGCATGTACAGCTTAAGACTTTCATGTGACTAAGGGCAACCACATCTTAAATGAGCCACTTTTTCCTCCATATAGCAAAAGGAGATTTGGGGAGCTGATTGTGCCTATCCAACATATATTAAGAAAGCATATGAAATGAACATGGGAAATCAAGAAGATTTTTTTGTTAAACCTGAGGGATAGAGATGGTGACCAGCTGTTGTACAAGGAGAACCAAATATGAAAAGTATTCATAGTATAGCTTGAGTGGTTAACATTGACATTTATACCATTCCCCAAAGGACAAGTGGTCAAAGTATGTGAATGAACAGTTCTTAAAAGAAGAATTGGAAATTATTAACAACCATATGAAAGATTACTCCAAATCATTAACAATGAGGAATGTAAATCAAAACAACCCTGAGATTCTACCTTGCACTCAAAAAATGGGCAAATATGACAAAATATGGAAATAGTTCATTCTGGAGGGAAGAAAAATGGAAATATTATATTCTGTGAAAAGATAGGCACACTAATCCACTATTAATGGAGTGTGGAATTGGTTGACCCATTATGAAAAGCAATTAGAATTAAGCTTTATGAAAAAGTGACCCAAAGATCACGCTGCTAGGCATATGTCTCTAGGAGGTTCCACAGATCCTATATATACCAAAATATTGGTAGTACTACTTTTTGTGGGAGCAAAGAATTGGAAATTAGGTGCCTATTGATTGGAGTAAGGCTAAACAAATTGTGGCATATATAATAGAACAAATTATTAATGTGCCATTTGTTAAATGAGAATATGAAGAACACAGAGAAATAGGAAAAGATGTATGTGAATTGATACAAAGTACATAGAAGCAGAGAAATTAAGTGGGAGAAAGAAAGAGAGAGAGACAGAGACAGAGAGAGAGATTCTACAACAACATCAGGGGAAAGAATGTAAAAATCAAACTGAAGGGTATATAATTATGATGCCCAAGTTTGGCCCCAAAAGAAGATTTGAGAAAATATGAACTCCCTCCCTTCAGCGGAAATGTGAGGGGCAATGGGTATGGCAAATTATGTATGTCTGTATGTTATTTGGTTTTGTTTTCTTCTCTTTCTTTCCAAATTTTTATATTTTGCTGGGCTAAAAAACAAAAGGCATTAATTAAAAGAATAGTGGGATTAAAGAAGTGAGACTTGTGAAACCCTGCTTAAGGTCAAAGGAAGAGCTAGAGCAATTCTTTCTTTGGAAGTCTATGAGAAACAGGATGGATGACATATGGCTAGAACTGTTTATGAGAAGTCCCTCAAAGAGCAAGGGGCTGGCCTAGGTGATATCTCAAACCATTTCTGAATATTTGGGGGATTTTGATTTTTAATTTTATCCAAAAAGAAACAGAAATGGACACTGGTAACTAAACTGACTTCCATCAAGCACTCCTATTGATTTTTCCAATCATCCATTTCTATGGGGACTTAGAAGCAACTTATCCATACAAAGTTGGGATTTTTTAAAATAAGGTTTCCTACAGCAAAGAGGAGATATTCAGTCTCTGTTTAGGTGGGGTCTTTTCCAGGAAACTCATAGAACCCTAGAATTTAAAACTAAAAGGGACCTTGGAAATCATGGAGTCCAATGCACTGAGTTTACAGATGAAGCAATTCAGGCCCAGAGAGAAGAAAACAATTCCCCTAAGATCACTTAGAGAGTAGGTAGAAACTTTACATCTGAACCCAGATTCTCTGACACCCAATTTGATATTCTTGCTGCTAAAGACTTATGGGAATAATAAAATCTCAGAGTTGAAAGAGAGCTCATAGGTCATCTAGCTAACTGTCACCTAAAGCATAAGGCCCTCTAGGATATTCCTAACAAGCTTCTATTTCAGTGGTTCTCAACCTTCCTAACACTGCGACCCTTTAATATTCATGTGGGCATATCTGCATGTAGGCAGACCCACCTGGAGATGGATAGAGGAGCTAGCTGGTGTCTCAGTTCCTAAGACCATCAGAAATATGTGTGTTCCCATGGTCTTATGCAACTTCTGTGGCCCCTGTGAAAGGGTCTTTTGACCCCCAAAGGGGTCATGACCCACAGGTTGAGAACCACTGTTCTATTTAAAGGCATCAAGAGAGGGGTCTTTAGTACCAGCCTGGACCTTCAGGAGGTACCCTAAGAAGCAGTATCTCTTCTTTGAGATGGAGGAAAGGATAGTCATTCAGGGTGATAGTCCAGAAGAAATATATAATGAACAACACTTAATGCAGTACTTTTGCACATAGTGGGTGCTCAGTAAATGTTCAGTAGATAAAAGAATGAATGAATTAGGGATTAGATGAATGAGAATTAGGCAGTAAAGGTCTTCTGCTATTGACCTGAAGAATCAAATAGTCCCTGAACTCATATTTAGTCTCTAGGTGCTAATTTATTTTTGAAGTGTATATTTGCCTATTATGTGCCCAGTCTTGTGCTAAAGAAGGAGAAAAAAAAATTAAGTACAAAACACAATTACTACCTTCCAGCGGTTTACAATGTACAATCTATGACACTTACAACAATTAGGGAACAAGCAAGACCATATCAAATTTCATCAACATTTATTGCTTGTTGGCTGCTTGGCTGCAAGGTGGTGCATCCTGGGAAAGGACACCAAGAGGAATGAGATGATCACCAACCTCAGGAAGGACAAGACATAGTGAAAGTTCGACTTGTTTTCTCTCCACATAATGGAGACCTGAACATGCTTGTAAATAGAGGGAAAGAAACCAGTGGAGATGGAAGATGGAAGAGAAGGGGATGGGGCGATCATTAAAGGAAGAGAACACCCAAGTATGCTAGGAGAGGATGGGATCAAGAGCACAGGTGGAAATGAGAAGAAATCTTTCTTTAAGACTGCATAGGGAAGGTGAGGAGGAGCTGGAAGGGACCTTTGAATTCACCTCATTTAAGCTTCTCATTTTACAGATGAGTCCCTAAGGACCAGAGAGGCAGAAATTAAATGACTTACCCAAGGTCACCGGGGGTATGTATGGAGCTGAGATTCAAACCTATGTGCTCTGATTTCTTCTAATAACAAAAGCATACCAGTGGAGCACTTTGGCCATCCACCTACCTTCCCTCATCTTTCTCCAGCCCATCTTTCTCACATTTTCTGCAAACAACACAGTGTAATCTGCAAAGAGTATTCATTTGGAGTCATTAAGTCAAGTAAAAAAATGTTTTAAAGTTTGTTTTTTCTCAATTCTAAATATATTCACAGATATTTGAATAAATTATAAATATTCTCAGGGAAAAAAAAAGGTTAATGTCCGTAAAAGCTCAGGGTATTTACATGTTACATTGCTAGATAAAACACACCCAACTGCCCATGCATATTGTATGTGCTGACTGCTGTCTTACATTAAAAAGAGAATTATGTAGCAACATTTTGGAGGAACATTCTTTACTTTCCTCAAATAATTTTGGTGAGATTTTCATTCAGACAGAATGAGGCCCAAAATGATTTGGGTGCTCTTCAAAGCTTCTCTCCAGGTTTAATCCCCTGTCCTGTCTCCCTGTCTCCTTCAGAGAGAAGTACAATGCTGTACTCCAATTGTGACTCCCTGTAAGGGCGCCATTTTGAATTTCAGGGGTTCCATTACTTTTACATTACAGATTACTATTTCTTGCTATAGATCCACAGGCCTTGGAAATGATCCATGTCACAAGGGTAGGGCAGAAAATGGATTCAGTGGGCAAAATATCCCATGTGGATAATCTTTCCATAAAGTCTTCCTGTTTGGGGAATGTAGCTTCCTTATCCTGTCAGGCATCCTTTATTTCATTGCCATGTAATCACAGCCTTTTAAAAGTCCCTTGAAAAAATATCCAACCCTAACACTCCATATAGATTTTTCAGCCTTGAGCTTGTACTATTTCAGACTTAGCCAGGATATTCTAAATAAGTGACAGAATCAGATGGGGCACTGTTGCTCTTCATGGAACTGAGAAGTTTGTGTGCTTTCCTAGAACTTTTTAGTTCCATTAAAAATATCATTTTTAAACATGTTAAGCTAAAAATTAATTAAATTTTCTCCATTTTTGTTCACAAGTAGCATTCTGGGGCCAGTTCCAACTGCACAGGCCAAAATAATCAGCTGTCACACCGGATTTAAGACCTTTCTGTGAACTTTTCCTAGAGCCCTAAGCCCTCTTGTTATTATTAAGGATAGAGTCCTCATATAATTAGCAGTGTTCATGTTATTAAGAAAAATGAGGACTTGCTTCTCTCCCTTTTTTTTCTGGCTCTAGAGTATAGCCCAGCACACCACCTTTAGCTGGCTGCCTTGTTATTTGAGCTCATTTTCCCTGATTTTTCTAGGAGAAAAGGAGAAGGATATTTATCTTTTTCCTTCCCTTGGAGTCTTGCAGGAGAAGCAGACATCCTGCCAAGCTGTTTCCCACTACCTCAGTCTACGTTACTCGATCTGAGGCCAACAGTCTGATCTCACTAGAGCTTATAAGGGACTTGACACAGCGACCCCAAGGACCCTGTAACATTTCAGCCCTGTTTCTCAATTCTCTGGCTTCTGTCTAAGGTAAATTCAGGAAGAGGGTGGAGAGAAGTTATTAAGATTTTCTTTTAAATTTTACAAAGATTTGGATACCATATGTGTGGGTGTGGGTGTGTGTGTACATACATGGACACACATGTGAACTCATTTTAAAATGCCTAGAACTCTTTTGACATGAGTGCCTCAGGCTTTAAAAAAAAAAAACAGTTTTTCAGGCCCCAAACTACATTGGGATATCTGGTGAGATTGGGGGAGGCCCTTCTCCCAGTAGCCCCACAATTACATTTGTATGTGTTCCATAGGTGTTTCTGGGGCCACCATGATTGGTACACACAGTTCCCAAAGCTATAATAATTGGACAGTGGCCAAAGAATACTAGCATGATTGATTTGCCCTTGCACATGACCTCAGAGAGTATCTGGCATCAGAATATTACAACATAGTACAATTCAAAGCAACACAAAGTAAGAGACACGTATCAAGTGCTTATTATATACAGAACACTGTGGTAGACATTGAAACAGAAAATTTAGATAAGACAAGACCTACATGGAGTTTACAATCTACTAGGGAAATACACAAATGACCACAATAAATAAGATTATATCATAAATTAATAAGAGAGCGTTTTATTTTATGTGAGGCCTGAGGTGGAAGAGAATCAGGCAAGGCTCTCTGCAAAAGGTATTGTTTGAGACGGACGCTGTAGGAAATCTAGACGGGCAGATGAAGATGGTCAGGTAGGACTTTCCAAGAATAAGAAACATCTTGAGCAAAGGTCAGAAGCGTGAGAGCTCAATGTCTGTGGGTGTCGGGGGAGTGGAGAAAAATGATCGACATTGGCAGGAGTATACAGCTCACAAGAAGAGAAATATGAACTGACTAAGCAAGACAGGGTGACTCAAGATTGTATAAGATGCTGAATGCCAAACAGGGAAGTTTGAATTTTATTTAGGAGGCCATAGGAAGATTTCTGGGTAGCAGGGTAATACAATGAAAGATTACAAGTCCTGAAAGCAACGGGAAGAATGTACTGAAGAAATGAGAGTAGAGGTGGGGAAAGAGGCTACTGCCGTGCATCCTGAGGCGGGTGTGAGGAAAGCACTCTGCAAGCCCTGAAGTGCTTTATACATGTGAACTGTTATTGTTAGAGGTGATGCAGGTATCCATGAGACCCTGCACTAATGCAGAAGAGAGAGGCCAGGGAAAGGTAGGACATGAGGCGAGGTAGGGAGAAGAGCCAAAGGGAACCCAAGGTGTGGATGCAGGAGTCTGGGAATGCCTCGGGGTCAAGGACAGAAATGGCAACATTGCAAAGAAGAGCAGGTGTAGGGGGAAAGATGAGGAGCGAGGTTCGGGGCATGTTATGTTTATACAATTAACCAATCAATAAACGGGCACTTTCATTAAGTGCCTACTCTATGCCAATTACTATGCTAAGAACTAAGGATGCAACTACTACTACCAGCACTACAACTATTACCACCATTACTATTACTACTATCACTACTATTACTGCTACTACCACTCACTGTTACCACCACCACCGCCGCCACTACTACTACTACTACTACTACTACTACTACTACTACTACTACTACTACTACTACTACTACTACTACTACTATTACTACTACTCCTATCACTACGGTTGCTACTATTACTACTACTACCACTACTGCTGCTGCTGCTTCTACTGCCCCTGCTGCTAGTATTAATAGTTAGCATTTATATATTGCCTCATAATTCCCATGAGTCATCTCACGGTTCAGCTAGGTTGTGCAGTGCAGTATTGGGTCTCAAATCAGGAAGATCTGAGTTCAAATGTGACCAAGACACATATTAGCTGTGTGATCCGAGTTAAGTTACTTAACCTCATCTATCAAATGGGTATAATAATAGCACCTGCCTCCCAGGGTTGTTGTGATAATCAACTGACATAATAACTGTAAATAATATAAATAATAAATGGCACATAATAAACATTATAGAGATTTTAGCTATTATTATTATTATTATAAGCTACAAAGAATGAGACAATCCCTACTTTCAAGGACTTTACATTCTAGAGGGAGAGTACCTGTGCCCCATAAAAATATAAAAGAGAAAGTAGAACTAAAAAAAAAAGGTTGGGGGAGGCAGCTTGTGTTGCAGTGAATAGAGCACTGGCCCTGGAGTCAGGAGGACCTGAGTGCAAATGTGGCCTCAGACACTTAACACTTACTAGCCACGTGACCTTGGGCAACTCACTTAACCCCAATTGCCCTGCCCTCCCCCCTCCAAAAAGAAAAAAAAGAGTAGAGCTGGAGAGATAGACTTGAGCTGCATCTGTAGCTGTTTCTGGTCTTGGAACTGAATGAGATTACCAAGGGAGAAAGTGCAGGGAGAGACGAACTATGGACCTGCCCTTGAAGTGCACTGACATTAAAGGGTAACATCAAAGACTAAGAAGCCAATAAAAGACAAAAAAGGGACTGGAGAGAAAGGGGAACAAGGGAGTGTGTGCATCAGTGTGCGCATGTGTGCACGTGTGCACGTGTTTGTGTGCATGTGTGTGTGTGTGTGTGTGTGTGTGTGTTTCTAAAAGAGGAAGTGACCAAGTTGCTGAAAGGATGAGGATTGAAAAAAAAAGCCACTGGCCCTGATGATTAGGAAGTCATCAATGACTTTGAACAGTGAAGTTGCTAGCTTGGATAGAGAGGAAGTGAAAGCACTAAGCCTAGACAACTTCAAGAAACTTAGTGATAAATATGGAAATGAGTTTTGCATGATTTTACATACATTATGGGTATTATATTTACTTTCCTTCTTAATGAATAGGGGTAGGACTGGAGGGAGGAAGAGAATTTGGAACTCAAAATTTTAAAAAGAATGTTGTTTTAAAAGTATTTTTTAAAGATTTTTTTTGTTTGTTTTTCCTTTTTGGAGGGAGGAAGGCAGGGCAATTGGAGTTAAGTGACTTGCCCAAGGTTACATAGCTAGTAAGTGTATCGAGAGTCTGAGTTTTAGTTTGAACTCAGGTCCTCCTGACTCCAGGGCCGGTGCTCTATTCACTGTGCCACCTACCTGCCTCTAAAGTTATACATGTTATACATTATACATATACATAAATCAATAAAAGTCTATTAAGCACCTACTACTATCTGCCAAACACTGTGCTGAATGCTAGGGATACAAAAGAGGTAAAAGGTAGTTCCTGCTCTCAAGGATCCTACAGTCTAGTGGGGGAGACAATATGCAGACAATTAACATACAAAACAAGAGCTCTGCTGGAGTAAGCGGAAATAATTAGCAGAGGGATGATGGAAAAGTGTGTGTGTGTGTGTGTGTGTGT
>CM053601.1:103158673-103193640 GCA_028646575.1 Pseudocheirus occidentalis | reverse complement strand
GTGGCTGTGTGGGAGCTGCAGAATTTTGCTGCTTCTACGCCGCCATCTTGGCTCCCCAGGTTCTTTTTTTCATCATGGTTTTTAAATGGACCAATAATTTTTAAATTGTATGTCACACATACAAATCATACAAGTCGCGTCACATATTACAAGACAGTTATCAGGGAGAAACTAATGCAAGGGTAGTAAGGGAAGATGGAAACAGATCTTTTGGGAACCCTAGGTAGAACTGGGTGCAAAGAAACTAATAAAACACAATATGTTTTTATAGGTCCCTTATCTCAGTCAAGTAAGACCAGGCATTGGGGGAGGAAATGAGGAGCTGAGGACTACGGCTGATTCATGCTGGGAAAAAACACCTGGGGAATTGGCAGCTAGTTCATATTCAGCGTCTCTTATTGATGATCTTACTTTGGCAAGGTGACTTGGGATTTGAATTTGCTTGGTGATGTAGCAGGAAGGGGAGGCTACTGAGATGAGGCTGGTCAGTTAATATTCACTTGGCAGTCTTTCCTTACTCAAGTCACTGGATGCCCAGTGAGATAAACCTTAGAGTGTTATATGAAAGATAGCTCACATTGTCTCACTTTGTCCTCACAACAACTCTGGGAGGTGAGTGCTGTTATTATCTCCATTTTTACAGATCAGGAAACTGAGGCAGATAGAGGTTCAGTGACTTGCCCAGGGTCATACAGCTGGTATGCATCTAAGGATGGATTTGCATTCAGGTCTTCCTGAATCTGGGTCTAACGTTTATCCATCTAGCTGCCTAGGTGGGAGATGAGTTCTATGAAGGCCTGCTTCTTGGAAAAACATACAACCATCAGGAAGAGCATCTGCTAGAGGGAAAGGCTAAGGAAAACCAGAGCTATAGTCCAGGCTGGTCAGTAAATCTGAAGCTCATGAGTGAGCCAGACCATGCACATGTGGGGTGAATGTGAAACATCACTTCAGTAGTTCCACTACATGTCTTTTCCTTCTGAGAGGATTGTAATGAGTATAATGGGCTTTTCTGAGATGTGTTATGTTTCAGGATTTTTTCTTGTGTACCTTTGAGGTTTGGGGTGTCTTAAGTATTTTCTGTGTGGGAGGAAATAAACCACTGCCTTATATTTGTACTGAGTACCTCCCGGAGAGGAAGAGAGAACCTTGACCCCCTTTGGGAAAGGGGAGATCAGGCTCACTCAGGATGACTCCAAGTCCATGGGAGTCCTAAATCTCTATACAAGGGAGGCACCATGGTTCACATGACTAAATAAAGCATTTAGAGATGGGAAACCATTGCATAAGCATGCTTGTGTGTGTCATGGACCCCTTTGGTGGTCTGATGTAGCCTTTGGTGCCCTTCTCAGAATCATGTTTTTCAATGCATAAAATAAAGTATATCACATTACAAAGGCAACCAAATATATTGAAATAGTTTTCAAAATGTTTTTTTAAAAAACCTCATGGATCCCAGGTTAAAAAACCTTAGTACACTGGAAAAAAAAACACTGCACTGGGAATCAAAGGATCTTAATGCTGTTGTTTACTAGCTATATGACCTTGGACAAGTCATTACAAGGGATATACCTCCCTTGGACTCAGTATGAAAGGGTGCCAAGTAAAATGAACAGAAGCAGGGGGACAATTTGCATGAAGACATTATAGACTTTAAAAACTACTTTGGAAGACAAGATTTCTGATCAATTTAATGACCAGTTGTGATTCTAAAGGACCAAAGATGAAGTATATTACTCGCCTTCGGATACAGAAAGGATGTTGAATGAGACATATGTTTTTGGACTGGTCAATGTGTGAACACCTCACTATGCATATTTGTTACAAGGGTTTGTTTGTTGTCTTTTCAATGGGCAGAAGGAACCGGGAAGAAGAGAAAATGAATGCTTGCTAATTGTTTTTAAATCTAAATTTAATGTGTCTTTTTAAGGATCATAAAATTTGCCTTATCTAACCTTCATTTTACAGATGAGGAAGAGATGGTTGAACTATAGAATTTCTATTCCTTCCAGTTCTAATTCTATGATTCTATAAACTGTGATGATTAGGATTATAAATACATACTGAATTGGATTAAAACAAGGTCAAATGGACTTGAAATCTCTGGAAGAACCTTGCTAAGCTTCCTTGAAATAATTTTTATAGAGGTGAAATAAGGCTCCATTATAAGGCTTGTTTTTGAACATGAGAAGAACATTCACTTTATGGGTATCCCATGTTCTAGTGAGAAAAGTATGTGTGTATAACTTTTATCTTTATTTGTATAATGGATGAGGAGAAGGGTTAGTATATTCTGAAAGGCCAGGAAAAAACTAGTCCCACATTAATATAATCAATGTGTGTCCAAAGTTTAATCTCATATACTGACACATAGGTCCTGAATTCTCACAGATCTAACACTTAAGAATTAGTATACAGTCCCTCCCATGCTCCAATTCATTCCCCACACTGCTGCCATATTCCTAAAATGCAGTTCTGACCATGTCATTATTTTTCTCAAGAAGCTTCAGAGGCTCCCTATGGTTTCTGGCATAAAATTTAAACTCATCTGTTTGGCATTTAAAGCCAAGAGTCTCATTCCAACGTATGGTTTCAAGTTGATAACATCACTCCTTCTTACATGCTGCACATGTTGGCAAGACTGACCAACTTGGAACTACCTTGCGTCTCCCATCTCTTTGCCTTTGCCCAGGCTGGAGCACTCTCATTCTTCACCTATGCTTCTTAGAACTCCTGGTTTCCCTATCTACAGTCATGAAAAAATGCTCTAATTCAATATTGATTGTAGAAATACAAATCAAAACAACTCCGAGGTACCACTTCATAACTATTAGATTGACTAACATGACAAAACAGGAAAATGATAAATGTTGGAGAAGATTTGGGAAAATTGGAATACTAATGCATTGTTGGTGGATTTGTGAACTGATCCAGTCATTCTGGAGAGCAACGTGTAACTATGCCCAAAGGGATATAAGACTGTGCATATCCTTTGATCCAACAATACCTCTTCTAAAGAGATCATAAAAATGGAGAAAGTACCCACTTGTACAAAAATATTTATAGAAGCTCTTTTTGTGGTAGCCAAGAATTGGAAATTGAAGGGATGCCCATCAATTGGGGAATAGCTAGAGAAGGTATGGTATATAATTGCAATGGAACACTATTGTGCTATGCAAGCCAACTTCAGAAAAACCTGGAAAGACTTATATGAACTGATGCTGAGTGAAGTGAACAGAACCAGGAGAACATTGGACACAGTAACAACCACATTGTGCAATGACTAACTTTGATAGACTTAGCTCTTCTCAACAATGCAAGGATCTAAAACAACTCCAAAAGACTCATGACAGAAAATGCTGTCCACATCCAAAGAGACAACTGTGGAGTCTGAATGCAGATTTAAGCATACTATTTGCTCTTTTGTTGTGGTTTTGTTTTGTTTCTTCTTTCTTGTGGTTCCCCCCATTGGTCCTAATTCTTCTTTACTATGTGACTAATGTGATTTAAAAAAAAAAAAGAACTGCTGGATCCCATACATGATTGTATGCCACCATGGTGGGGAGGGGAGAAGGGAGGGGAGAAAATCTGAAACTCAAGTGATTCTGTAACTGAATCTTGTAAACTAAAAGTAAATAAACAGGGTCATACAGGAAGTATGTGAACGTGGCCTTGAACCTGGATCTTCCTGGCTCTGAGACCAGTGCTCACTCCTTCTTTCTCTCTTTCTCTCTCTCTCTCTCTCTCTCTTTCTCTCTCCACTGTGCCAAGCTACTTCTAAAAAGCGCTTCTTAAAATCAACTAAATTGAATTGCTTATGGGCAAATTCATTTTGTTGGTACTGTTTATCATCTCAATCTTGCTATTTTTTTCCTTGACTTTTCTTGACTCACGCCGCATATTCATCCATCCTTTTCTTATCTTCCTATTTCATTCCTGAATACTGACCCATCCTGAACCCCATGATTCCTGTTCTTGCTGACCTCTTTGGCAAGATGACTTTCCCTTTCTCTCTTTCCAATTTAACTATGATCTCATTCTTTGACCACCATTTCATTCACCCCATCCCTCTTTTCTGGTATCTGCTTCCTCCTCCATGTCTGGGCATACTGGCTTACAGCCATCAACTTTTGCCTGGCCTATCATTCCCTTTTATCCAATACAACTAAACATGTGTTGGCCAGAAGCTAGTTCAGGCTGAGGGGAGTTATAAGGCAAATAAACATCATTTTGCAAGTCTTAGTCTATGGGATACTGTGCGACAATTCCCCAGCTTACAAATAGGCTGTGTTTCAAAAGTCGGTGTGTAAGTTGATTATTGAAATCCAAAGCACATTTTTTCATTAAAAAAAAACACTTTTAAAATAGTGCTTAGGTTCCCAGGCTAGCCCACAAGAACCATAATGTGTTTGTACTCGAAGGACAGTGCAAACAGTTGTATTTTATTTATTCATTTTAAATATTGCTTCTATATGAAATAGCTCCTGAGTTCCAATTTAGGATACCAAGGATACATTTCCCCCTACCTTGGGCAGTGGGAGGAAGGACTCTCCTGTCAAGAAGTATGAAATGGGGAGCCTCCATCAGTAAGACCCAGTAGCCCCAAAAGACACATAGGGACTCCTATTTGAGGAGCCAAAGTAGATGCCATTTTGTGTCAATAACTTAACTCTACATCTGCATTGAAGAAAGCCTCTTGTTAGGTCCGTCACTAACCAGGTGTTCTAAATTGGGGACCACAGGGCAATCATCCCCAGAGGTTCTTAGAGCAGGAGTAGGGGTTTACTTTCTTCCTTTGTAAGCATAGGTCATTCAGAAGTAAAATGTTCTTCAATTAGGAGCTCCCTGACTTTGGCCATGAAAACCAATTATGTTTTCTCCCTTTCAGGGCAGGAGTAGAGGGATAGAATCCCACTTTGACAAGTCCCTTAATTTCTAGTTAAGTCCTCAGAGAGTGAGCCTGGTCAACAGAGGACTGGAACAACCCTGACTTTGCTGCTGCAATTGGGATGGTGTCTCAGGGGTTGCCCTTTCTGACTCTACCATTTGCTTATCTTTCACAGATTCTCTTGTGACCACCCAGATCCAGTGGCTTTCAGAAGGGGAGCAGTTACCAAGAGTGCTTCACCAGATAGCCAGGCATCATTTTCTAGGACTCTTGGAAGTGGTTCATCCACTTGTTGCCTATTTTGAGGCATCTTTGTTTCCTGTGACCCCTGAGATGACAATGAGATGTGTTAGTGGGGGTTTGGGGGTCTGTCATTCACCCAGGACTTCCTGTGCAAAGTGGATATGGAAGTCTGGCAGACCCTGGTTTCCTGGCCAGACTGCCAGAAAATGAGTAATCCTGGCTTTGGAAAATGAACATTTATTAAATAAAATTAAACCATGAACAATCTCCATGATTTTACTATCCCTGACTCCTTTCAAGGATCACTTCAGGCATTACTTCCTATGCTAGACCATTCCTACCCCCCCCAGTCATTAGTGTTCTTCTATACCCAGAAATTACTTCATATTTATTATATATGTATTTTGTAATTACTTATCTCTATACACATTCCAGTGAACTTGTTGAGGGATACAACAATTATGCTTTATCTTAGTGTCTTTGGAACAATGTCTAGCACACAGTAGATACTTAATAAATGCTTCTTTTTAATTGAATAGAGTCATGATTCTTTTTGACATTAGATCTAAATCTGAAATGTTCTCCTGCAGAGAGATTCTCAAAAGCAAATTTAGACATTGCTGCCAAATCATAAACCATTCAGAAATATTCAGCTTAGAGATGGGTTTTGGAATGCTTAGGGCTTTTTTATTCTTGTTATATCTTGAAATTTTAGTAGAATATGAGGTCTTTGAGGGGAGGTACTGTCTCATTTTTGTATCTGTATTGCCAGCACCCAGCACAATGCCTGACACATAGTAGGCATTTAATAAAAGCTTGTTTGATTATTAGAAGGTTCTCATTGCCCATCACTGAATACAGAGAAGCTGGATAATATAGCAGGCAGAATATTGTTTACGGAATTACAAAGACCTGTGTTCAAATCCTGCCTGTGTGACCCTGAGAAAGTCGTTTAATCTCTGTCTACTTCAATCTCCTCAACTATAAAAAGGGAATAATTATAGTACCTCTCTCAAAGGGCTATTATGAAGATCAAATGAGTTAATATGTAGCTTCAAAATGCCCTATAAATACTAGCCATTATCACTATCTCTGTCATCACCAATGTTGAGAGGGGCAAAAGGAAAATAAAAATTCACCTCTTGTTCCTTGCTGAAAGGAACCTCCAGAAGCTTCAAGCAGCCCCCAAATACCAGAACTCTGTTGCCCATTTTCTGAAGACGGCCTAGCAGGTGAGAAGGTCAAAAGTCTCCATGACATTGTCTCCTTCCTGATAATACTGCATGTTTTATTTCACATGATAAGGCATAAAGAACCCACTTGACTGTTATATTAATAACCTTTCTTCCATCAAAGAACTCAAAGATCAGAGTTTGTAAACATATCTGGATCCTGCTCTCAATTGTAAACCACTGGAAAAGAAAATGAAATGATGCCTAAACAAAGCAACTATCTCCTTTCCAATGGGCTTCTCAGTCGTAGAAAAATGAATAAATATGTCTTTGTTATCTGTTACAAGCTAAACACCAAAAAAAAAAACAAGACTCAAAATCTGACCCATGTTCCGAGTGAATGAACTTGACCAGCTGAGGACAAAATGCCCCAAAATGAGAAGCCACAATCCCAGAAGAGAAGACAATGAAGCAGACTCCACGGATGTTGCAATCAGAGAGCTCTTCCCAGGCACAGACACACAATCCCCAAAGTTAGCCTTCTCCATAACTCCTAATTAGCAGCTCTGTTTGCTTCCAGTAAGCTGCCAACCAGCCTGTAGTAACCACAGAGGCACAGGAGAGCTAATTGTTCAAAATTAGAAGTAAAAAGAAAGGCAAAGAATATCAGAGAAGAGTCCTGATGTGACCTAAGGTTAGATAACACATGTTCCATCTTCTCACCAGGCAGAAGTTTCCAAGCCCTGACCTTGCAGCTTCATTCATTCCACATTAATTAAAGAGGTTGGTAAAGGTCAGCTTCCTCAAATAAAAAGGGACAAACAAGCAGTCATGCCATGACCAAAACACACTGGCATGCCAAGAAATGTGCAGCCCACTTCCTTGTTTGCAAATCAAAATCATAGAGAGGAGCCAAACATCATCATATTGTCAGCAGCCCCATTTCTGAACATAAAAAGATGATATATCTATGGCATTTACATATTTGCATAAATAAAATATTTATTAAATGGTTATGTTCTTCTCTAAAGAACCCTAGCTAATAGCCTGGGAAGAAAAGAACAATTAGCAAATTCATGATTATGCTTCTGTTTAGACTTCGATTCTTAATGCTTACTAATTTCTGTAAGTAAAAACATGTCAGAGCAATGAGTACATGAAAATGCTAACTTGTTGAGTCCTCTTGGTATATAAAATACAAATGCTTTCACTTTTTATTGAAGGTCAACAATAGCCCTTATCTAAGTAGACAGAGCTTAATCCTCTATAGCCTTGGCCATAGTCAACTACTCTGCATTAATTATAAGTTTATTCATTCATGATTAACTTAATAATTTACTTCTTCCTTGAAATCTTTCTTAATTCCCCTTAACCAGAAGTTAGCTACTCCTCTCCATATACTTCTGAAAATATAAAACACTAACTTGTTTATGCTTCTCCTACACTTAACAAAATTGTATTTGTATTTATATATATATATATATATATATATATATATATACTCATCTCATTTCCTCTCCTATACGTTAAGCTCCTTGAGAACACGTTTTCATTTCTTTCATGTCCTTCATACTACAATGTAGCCTTATACATAGTAGATGTTTAACTGATGTCTGTTGAATGAATGAGAGAATTTTGTTTGTCCAGTATAGAGAGCAGACTATCTTCCTTTTCAAAAAAAATTTTTTTCAATTAAAAACAAGCCTAAGACTTGCAGCTATTTGCTAAAAGACCTAACCTAATTGAAGCTCTGATCGCTAACATTCTGACATTCTCGAGGTGGACTGATCTTGTGTTTATTTCTCAGGGTACTTGCCTCTATATGTTTTCTTACTTATCTGCCTTCCAGTATCCCAGCTCATTTTCCCATTGTCTGAAGGACAATAACAGCCAGGGTGGGGGGAGACCTAGCTTGCCAACCCCAAAGGTGAACAAAAGGATCCTGTTTTTTTGGCAAGGACAGGAGGAAGTTAAAGACAGCCATGGCCTGTCCAAACTAGGAGTGATTTGACATGCCTCTAAGGAGAAGAAGCTATACGCCTGCTCTGAGTCAGGGCCCTCCCTGGACATGCCACTGGATTTACCCAGTCTGATATTCTCTGAGACCTCACCAAAGAGGGTCTAGGCTAAGAATGTGCTGATTATCCACTGCTCACAGGCAGTTTGCTTCGTACACAACCTGGAAACTGGGCGTCAGAAGGAGGCAGTTTGCTTCGTACACAACCTGGAAACTGGGTGTCAGAAGGAATCATCTGGGGTGGAAGACAGAGACAAGACCCTCCCAAACTCCTACTGAGACAGGAAAGCACAGGTTTCAGCCTATCTTTGGTGACAGTGACAGAAGTAAGAACCTAGGTCTGCAAAGTGATGAAGGTAAGATTTCCTCTCTCATCCACCAGGTAGAGGGAATCTTGTGAGTTGTATCCTATAATACCTGAATGGCTATGGAGCAAGGAGAATTCAGTGCCAGCGTTAAGAGGCTGGGAATAAGAAGAGAAAAATCTCATAAGCTTCTTTTCCTCCTTCTTATCACTTCTTCCCCTTCCTATACACTGGGAAGATTCTGAAATTCCCAGTCCCCAATGGGATTTTCTGGCTTCTATGTGATTATAAGTTTGTCTTGATATTGGAATCTTCCTTCCTGGGCTTTCAGAACGGAAACTAAAAGTAAACCCCAACCTTTGAAAAACAGAATGCTTATGAAGATCCTTCCCCTTCCCCTTCCCCTTCCCCCAAATATTTCAATAAAAATTTTAGGGGTGATGATGATAACAATATCTTGTATCTAAATAGTATTTTTCTTCCTGGGAACTCAAGAGGCTTCCATAGACATTATTTCATTCTATTCCTATAATTCGATGGCAAAAGAAGAAAAGGATTATTATCCCCATTTCACAGATGTAGAAGCTGAAGTACAGAAAGGCTAAGTGACTTGCTCATGGGCATTCAATTTAGATCAAAAAAGGAAAAAGAAATTGTTTTCTTACTCTGTGACTCTTTCCAGTAAGGCATCCTACTTTACCGCTTCTGCTCATTTCCTAGCAGTAGGAATGCAACCCAGATGTCCCTGGCAGGCTCTGTAAGGTAGTTTCTAGTCAGTAATGACTCGATCCTTATCCAGTCTCTTGCGGTACCTTTTTCATGCACTTAACATGTATTATTTTATTGTGGAATTATTTGTGTTTGTATTATGTCTTCCTCCTCCTAGACTATAAACTCCAAGAGGGCAGAGATAGCTTGAATTTTGCATCTCCTTCAGCTCCTCCCCTAATGCTCTTTTTCATGGTAGAACCTTAACAAATGTTTGTTGAATTTTAACTCAATTAAATTGTGCCGAAGGAGTCAATATAGTGCAATGGGAAAGTGCTAGATGTTGACTCAAAGAACCTGGATTTGAATCTTGGCTTTACCTCTTCATACCCATGTGATCATAGACACATCCCCTAACTTCTCTGGACCTCATCTGATATCTGAGGTCCTTTCCAGCTCTAAACCTATAATTATCTCTAATTACAAATCAACAATTGTAATCTATGTGCTCAGCATTATGGTTGGTATTTTGGGGTGATGCAAATGAAGATGTCCCTGCAGTCAAGGAACTTAAAATCTAGTTGGGAAAATTAAACATGGAGCAATCAGAGAATAGCTGGTTGGTGACAGTGGCCAAAGTAAGAACCTAGGTCTACAAAGTACTAAAGGTAAGATAAGGAAGTGTGAGAGCAAGCAGTAGTATGCTTTAAGCAAGTAATGCTCGAGGAATTCAGACTGAGGAAGAGATCGTTAGGAACTGAACAGGGGTCCCCTCACCAAGAATAGGAAAGGAGAGAAGATGAAAGGGAAGTAAAGGGAAGGAGATCAGAGAAAAAGAGAGGAGAATAGGAGGGAGAGAGAATGGAGGAGTAACATTACTCTAAAAAAAAAACTTCACAGGAGCTTTCTATTGGTGAACAAAAAAACAAATACGTCCTGCCTAGAATACAAATAAAACTGGAAATAGGAAAAGTCTTAAAGAACACAGAAAAATACAAATGCAAAGAATATATGAAAAAACTTACGTCAAAATCACATTATCACAAAACTGACACTGCAGCTAATTTTCATAAGACGTACTCTCATTAATTGAACTCTGCAAATGACAACACATATAACATTTAAAATCACTTGCAAAATGCAGTGAGTTTTTTTCTTACTGGAATGTTAAATTTTAAAATTCATATAATTTTGACATTTGATCTTATTTATTTGAGAGCTAAGAAAATATAGTTAGAAATATTTTTAAATAAATCATGTTTTGTGGGAAATATGTGTAGAATAACCTTTTGCAAAAAGATTTAAAATATATATATATACTTTATCACAATAAGATAAAATTATACACAAAATTCCCAAATTGTGATTTTATTCATAAAAAATACATTTAAAAAATAAATTCAGGAAACTTGCAACTAAAAATAATAAGACTATACCATCACACTGTCAAAACGCAGAATTGAATGTTTCTACTGAGATGAAAATACTCTGAAATGCTCAGCACAAATTTGCAACCATTATATAGAATTCTTTATTCTTTATAATATGTATAATATATATGTGTATTGTTTAGAATTATGTTAAAATATATAGTCTACTTTTAATATATAATTGGGGGATTTTGGTTGATTAGAATCTATCTTGATTGAAAATGGACAAAATTTTGATCATTACTTTCCTTAAAATCCACTGATATTAACAGAGATATAGAAATAGTACACAAACAATGATACTATCAAGAAATGTAAAAGCATATGCAACAATATAGTGAGGCCCCAGGTCCCCTTCTGGCCCAGTAATTTGTACTGACTTCTCTCTTCTTTACCTTAGAGGCGGGGTTGGGTAGACTAAAGGGGGAATGAGGTTTGATCTTGACCTTAACAGAATTGTAGGATTTGGGTTAGTGGCAGAGAAGGAGAAGCTGACAGACTTTGAAGACCTTGAAGTGAGAGTGTGAAGCAGAGTAGAAAAGGAGGCTGCCACTCTCCATGGATTCCTACGTAAGGCAGTCCCATTTCTGCCATCTTAACAGGGTCACACACCTATTTCAATGAAGCGATGTTTTAAATGATTTGCTGTGATGTTGTAAGCTGGCATTTTGGCCAAGCAAATGCTTTTCCAAGAGAAGTCTGTGAAGGAGGCCTCCATCAGGAAGAAAATTCACAGTGGAAAGAAGAAAAACCCAAAACTATTTGTTTATGTATTTTTTCTTCTTTTTATTAAATCATTGAAGACCTAGCTTCCATGTTGCTTCGAGGAGGAATGGTCCTGGCACAAAGTCATAGAATTCAGATCTGGAAGAGGAAGCAATCCCCTAGTTCAGCTCCCTCTGATTTTATATATGAGGCAACTGAGATGCAGAGAGAGGCTAAGTAACTTATACAAGGTCATACTAGCCAGTATTCTATATGTTATCTGAAGCAGGATTCAGACCAGGACTAACTACATATCCAGATCCATACTTTACACCCAGATGGACTGAGATTTGAACCCAGTAACTATTGTGGCGCAGTGGATAGAGTACTGGGCTTGGAATCAGGAAAACTCCCCTTCTAGTGAACAAATCCAGCCTCAGACACTAGCTGTGTGACCCTGGGAAAGTCACTTAACCTTGTTTGCATCAGTTTCTTCATTTGTAAAATGAGCTGGAGAAGGAAATGGCAAAACAGTTCAGTATTTCTGCCAAGAAGATCCCAAAGTGGGTCAAGAAGAGTAAAACATGAACGAAATGCCTCAAAATCCAGAGTTCTTTCAGAACAGATTTAAACTGGGGGAGGGAGGAGAGTGCAAAATAAACAACATCTAAGAATATGAACTTAGCTTCCATTTGGGTCTGGCATGTACTTTAAGTTCCTGGACCAAAGCAACATATATAGATCATCCAACGAAAATCGTATTTCTCAGACCTAGTAGCAGGAGCTGGGGAGCCAGTTAGCTGTAGATTCGTGGTGACGGTCTGGTGTTTTAATGCTGAACCACAAAGTGCTTCCTAGGATCAGAGGATTCAAAGCTGGAAGGGATTTTAAAGACAGATCATTTAGGCCAACGTTGCCCTTTACAGACAAAGAAACCAAGGTGACTTTTTTATGTGTGCAGAGTGAACAAGGAGAAGAAGCTACAGTAGTAGGACTAACAGCTGCCATCTATTTAATTCTTTAAGCTCTGAAAAGTCCATTTCATAGGTTCTCTCATCTGATTGTCACAACAGCTCTGAGATGTAAGGGAGGTGCTGCTAACCTCACTTGACAGATGAGAAAGATGAGGCTAAGAGACCTCAAATTATGTACCCAGAGACACACAAGCTTCTAAGTTCCCTGAAGGAGGATTGAAACCAGGGCTAAAAAGCTTCCACTCACTGTGGCAGTGGTTCTCAAAGTGTGGTCTGGTATCCCCTGAGGAACTCCGAGACTCTTTCAGGAAGTCTGTGAGGTCAAAATTAATACTAAGATGGTTTAATTTCTACTACTGTAAATACTGATAAATATTACCAGTGGAGCGCTGGAAAATGTTTAATAACCAGCTCTCAGGAGGAAGCAAAAATAGACATGAAATACTTTTTAGTTTAGTCTTCATTTTCTCTATCACTTTTAAAAGCCTAGACAAGCAACAAAACAATGGATCAGTCCCTGATTTGTATGTAGCATTTGTGATTTCTGAGGGGTAAATGTTCCACACTGTAAATTTAACAATCAGCTCTCACAAGCCCATTCAAGCTGTCTTCAGCACACTCCTAGACATAATCTACTTAAACAAAAACTCTTTAAGAGGAAGTAGCCTTTTGTTTTTTTAAGTAAAAGGGTCCTAAGACCAAAAAAAAATGAGAACTCATATTATGGGATGTTCCCTCTCTCATTGCCCTTCCTTAACATGATCTCTAGTTGGTTCTGTGCATAATACAAAAAGTTTGTCAGGGAAACATAATACACTTGCTCCCTAGAGAAAATGACAAAGCAGGCTGAGTCCACTACAAGTTGGTGTTGTATAATATCAACTAAACCCTCACCACAACAAGGCAGTGCTTTGACACTTCCTAATCCATCCAGTCTCCACAACAGCTTCTTAAACAACAGTTTCTTAACCTTCTCATCCTTCCTTAAACCTCCTGCTAGTCTCCCTGCCCCTACCCTTTCAGCTGAGAGTCTTGCCTTGTGTTTTACTGGAAGGATGAAAACAGCTGGCCAAGATCTTCCTCTTCTCCCCTCCCCCTCATCTCTGCTCACTCGACTGCCTTCTGCCACAATCTCTGCCTTCCCTCATCTCACATAAAGAGGTAGCCCTTTGAATAGAGCATGGTCCCTGCAGTCAGCAGGACCTGAGTTCAAATCCAACCTCAGACACTTAACACGTTCTAGTTGTGTGACCTTGGGCAAGTCACTTAATTCCAACTGCCCCGCCTTTCCCCTCAAAAAAAAAAAAAAGACATAGCCTGTCTAGCCAAAGCAAACCCTGCTCTGAGCACAAACGATCCTATTCTGTCCCATCCTCTCCTGAAGATTGCACCCTCCGATCATCACTCCTGTCTACTAGCTGCTTCTATTGCCTGCAAACATGCCCATCTTCAAAAAAACCCTCATTTGTACATTATCATTTGCATGTTGTCTCCCCAGAGACTGGGAGCTTCTTCAAAGCAGAGACTTCTTTCTCCCTTTTCTTGCTTCTCTACCACTTGGCTCAGTGCCTGGTACATGGTAGGTTTTTAATAAATGCTGACTGAGTAGGCTGACTTTCTTTTCAATGTGAGTTAGAATTACTGTACTGATAAGTCCACCTCCAAACCTGCTTCTGGGCTCTGGAAAGACTAAAGTGACCACCCTGTGAATCATTGTAGGAAGAAAGAAGGAATGGCTTTAATGACTCATAGGTGGAGGAACAGGCTGAAGGTTCCCTGTGGCTGCCTTGGGAAAAGAAGATCTCATCCACCCCACTCCACCACCTTTCTGAAAGTCGACTAATTAACAAGCATTTATTGAGTGCTTGCTGTATACTAATCATTGTGCTAAGTACAAGGGATACAAAGTAAGGTAAAAAATAGTCCCTGACTTCCAGCGGCTCACGTGCTAGTCAAGGAGACCGTGGCTGTGACTGTCTGGCCACCATATTTCTGAAAGCCCTCACTGCCTTCTACTCTTCCCATTTTATATCTCCAGTCAAGCTGCAGCTATTGAACAGAGAATTCTAAAGAAAAACACAATTAAGGTCAGCGAATCGAAGTGTGTACGACACATTTGGCCCAGTTCTTTATCCTCACCTGCCCTCCTTCCCTTGCTTCTCTAGGCCCTTCCATGCTGATGTATGAGAATAGAGATGAGGAGAAAAAGGAGGGTCTGAGTCACTGTAGCAGGAAACAGGCATTAAAAATGCATCAGATGTGGTGTTTTGCAGCCGTGCACAGCCTGGCTCTAGCTCCTTCCCCAGCCTGTGGAGGGAAGGACAGGAGACTCAGGAGTTTCAATTATATTTTGTTTACCAAACTGCCAGAAAACAGTTACCAAGCTTTACCTCTAGGACAGACAGTGGGGAAACGCAACTCTGGACCCTCAAACACAGGACAAGGACCCCTCCCTCCCCTTGTTTCCCCTATATTTCCTACCCAACTCCCTGCACCTGCATGGTCCTTATAAACCTATGAAGATGAAAAGAAAGCTGATGGTGTGGATGGTCCGAACTTTCTCCTTTTAGCATCCAGCCTCTGGCAGGTTTCCAGGCCAGCCAAAGCCAGGAACGATAAATGATAAGTGGAGTAATTGAGTCTTAGCTAATGTATAACTTCTCCATATGGGCCTGAGTTAGGTTTACAGGTAAATAAGGGTGAGAGATTTTTTTATAATACTCAATGGAAGGGAGAACTTTCTAACCACGAGAGCTGAGTTTTTCCTGCACTGGAGGGTTTCAGACAGAGGTTATGTGGCCACTTAGTGGGATCCTGTAAAGGATGTTGATGTCTGAGAGGGATTCCATGAGATCACCTCTTCGGCCCTGCTGAGATTCTGTGGCTCTCTCAATGTCTCCTATTGAATGAGTAAAGCTCTGATTTGGCCATATTATTTAGAATAAAGAAATCAGGCAACGTTAGAGCTGATGGGGGCCGGAGGGATCATGAAATCTCTAAATTTAACAGCTGCAAAACCTGAAGTCCAAAGAGATTGTGGCATACCCAAGCGTCATACAGAGCCAGGGCTAGAACAGGGATCTCCTGTGTCCCAGGGCAGAGGTCTTACCCCTGGAGCACACTGCCTTCTCCACCTGTGCTTTGTGTCTTTTAGCTAATCACTGTGTTCTCTGAGTCTCAACATACTTATCTATTTAATGGGGATGAGAATAGTCAGCCAGTTCTCTGCAAAGTTGCCACATGGACATGCAACTCTGTCTACCAATTGCTCAAAGTTGAGATTTGTGGCCATTGAACTGAACACAGCCTCCTTACTCTCTCCTGCAAGAAATCAAATCGGGTAAACAAATTGAGCACTATAAGAAAGACACTCTGTTAGGCATTGTGATGTTCCAAAGAAATATTAGAAATGTAATCTCAAAGAGCTTGTATCTATTTCAGAAGGCAAACCCATAAAAATAACCACATGAGAAACATCACCCAATTATGTACCTTTTACCCTTTCTAACCTGCAACAGGTGGTATATTGGATAGAGTTCTAGACCTGGAATCAGGAAGATCTGGATTCAAATTCTGTTTTACATAGTTGCTAGCTGTGTGACCTTGGGCAAGTCACTTAACCACCATCTGCCTCAGTTTCTTTACCTGTAACTAGGAGTAATAATAATACCTACCTCTCAAGACTTTTTTACAGATAAAATAATATCTGTATAGCCTTTGTAGCCCTTGAGGTTCCGAATAAATGCTAACTTTTATTATTATTGTTTGTGGTTTTTAGTATTCCTTAGAGCATCGATTAATCAATAAACATTTATTTATTTAGAGTTCACTATGCCTTAGGCACTATACTAAGTACTAGGAATACAAAGGGCAAAAATGAAATTGTCCCTGCCCTCAAAGACCTTACAGTCTAAGACAATATAAATAAAAACACAAAAACATATATAAATCAGCACATACCAAAAAATAGAGTAGTTGGGAGGAAAACTTAGAAGGGCAGGTTCTAGCAGCTCAGCGGGGTGGGAGCAGAGGAACCAGGAAAGGCCGCTTGGAGGAGATGGTACTTTTTTGAATCTTAAAGGTAGCCAAGAACTCCAAGGGTTGGAAGTTGAGAAGAGAGCTTTTCAAGCTTCGGGCAAAGGAACGTTAAGGAGACCGTTGCAGAAAAACAGAAGGTTTGGGGGAGGGCTATAGAGTTCTGTTGAATGTGAAATGCCTATGGGACATTCAGGTGGAGATGGCCAGTGGGCAGGTGGTGACGTGGGAATGTCTGCGGAGACTAGGACTGGATAAATAGACACGGGAATCATCTGCGCTTGGATGGTCATTGAACTCACAAGAGTCATTAAGATCACTAAGAGAGAGAAGACAGAGAAAGAGAAAAGAGCCCCGGACATTGTTCCAGGTAGTAAACCATAGCATTTTTCATCCTGGGCCTGGTATTAGAAAGATCCAGATTCAAACCCTGTTTTGAAATTTACTATACAGCTGACAATGGACCCAAGTTCTGAAGTCAACTAACCTATCTGGGCTGCAGTGACTTCCTCTGTGGGATGGAGGTGATTAGTGGCAGTAGATAAGAGTGCTGGACTTGGCCTTGGGAAGTTCAAATTCTGCCTCAATGATTTACTAGTTGTGCGACCGTGGCCAAATCATTTTAGCCCCCTCTAAGTCTCAGCTTCCTTTTGTATAAACTGGGGATAAGAATAGCATCTGCTTCACAAGAGTTTTTGTAAGGATCAATTAAAGCCACAGGTGGAACGAGCTCTGCAAAGTTTAAAGCTCAACAAATGCTGACCACTGACTAACTAGTGATAGAATGTGAATTGAATAATAGCTATACTGTCTCAAGGTTGTGAGCATCAAGTGAAAGAATGTAAAAGACTTTGCAAATCTAAAAGTACTATGGGAAATAAAGTGCTGAAAAAAAAAAGTCAGGGGGCAGCTGGGTGGCTCAGTGAATAATAGAGCACCAGCCCTGGAGTCAGGAGGAACTGAGTTCAAATTTGACCTCAGACACTTAACACTTACTAGCCTTGTGACCTTGGGCAAGTCACTTAACCCCAATTGCTCTGCCTTCCCCCTCCAAAAAGAAAAAAAAGGAAAAGGAAAAAAAATGTCCGTTGTTACTATTTAATGGAAATACTTGGCTTCTATTCCACTTAGGACAGACCCCTTAGGTGAAAGAAGGGCCCCAAACCATTCATTCACCCCAGCACAGACAGATCGCTCCCACAGTCAGGACAGAGGCATGTAAAAAGTAGAAGCTGGGAAATCTCTTGCGTGTTCTGGAATACTCCGTGTCATGTAGGAGGTTGTGGGGCAGCACTGAGAGGTAATGGAAGACCCCTGGCTCCCTTTCCTCACAGAGTTCCCTTTGCAAATTGACCACCCCTTGACTGTGACATTTTCCTGTTCTCTATATTTTGTGGCAATTGCAGAACACATCTGGGCCTCCCAACTTACGACTATGCAAGGAAAAAAATGGAGAAAAAAGTATTTAAACCACAACCTTTGCCTTAATTTCTGACCAAGCACACTACTGATTAATTCTTCCCATGTTGCCTCCCACCTAACCCCACAACGATATGTCTCTTGGTCTTCATGGTTATAGTAAAATCATAGATTTAGAAAAGGAAGGGACTTTAGAAGTCATCCTGTTCCAACCTTCTAACTATGATGGATAAAAAGACAGAGGCCCAAAGAGGTCAGTGACTCACCAAGATCACACAGATGGCAGGCCCCATCCAGCTCTGGATTTATGATCCCAGCAGAACCCAGGCTCCCTGAGTCCACGTCTAGTCTATTCTCAAGGTACCGCACTATGCCCCACATTCTCTAAGGGTCTTTTGAAATTCAGTCTCCACCAGCACAAATAACTATACCTATAGAGTCCAACAAGCCAGAAGTCACAGATCTAACAGCAACAAGCACAAGGCTTCTCTCCCTAATTCTATGACAAGCCCGGCTTGCTCCTTGGCTTATGAAACCTGTGCTCCTTACCTAGACTCTCAGTCACAGAATCTCATAGTTGGAAGGGCCTCAAACAAATCCACCTTCTTTGTTGCTGCTGTGGTTGTTCAGTCATCTCCAGTTGTATCTGACTCTTTGTGTCCTCATTTGAGGTTTTCTTGGCAAAGATACTGGAGTGGTTTGCCATTTATGTCTCCAGTGCATTTTGCAGATGAGGAAACTGAAGCAAATGGGGTTAAGTGACTTGTCCAAGGTCACACTGCTAGTAAGTATCTGAGACCGGATTTGAACTCAGGTCTTTCTGGTTCCAGGCCTGGCATTCTACCCATTGTGCCACCTAGCCATGTCCAACTCTCTGTCTGAAAAATCCTTCCATATAATATCACTGGGTTTTGTGGTTTCCCTTATGAACAATAGCACACAACTGCAAATCACTTAATGTCAAATATGTAAATAAATGTCTGAGGTGGTATTTGAACCCAAATCTTCTAGGCCTGGTGCTAGTGCGTTTTCTATTGTACCACTCTATCCCCCTTTTTCTCTGTGGTTTTTTCAACACTGTTCATCAGCCTTTCTTCTACCCACACCCATGTCCCAGTATTTGTCATCTCTTTTTCCCTGGTGGAATGTTAGCTTTGACCCGATGTCACTGAACTAACTCTGTAGGTTTCCCTTTAGCTATAGACTCTATACCTTTTCATTTAGAAACACAATAGGCTCTTTCCAACCTAGCAGAGAGATTCTGGAGTCCATGCTATGGTACTTCTTTATAATGAGACTTTTACTGATTCATTCATTCCGTCATTGACCCACCTTGATTGTGGTCCCAAATTGAAGCTTTTTTATATTGATGTTCCTTTTATGAGAGAAAGTATTAGAGCAAGAACCATCCACCCATTAGCAGCTTCCAGCACACAGTGATCACCATGTAGGTAACAACCAATTAGTATTTGCTGGACAAATCAGTAAATTACTTCTCAGGAGTCAGCCCCCTCCATCCTGTTTTTAGCTTCCTACCCATCTTTTGACCATCTGCTTCTTCATGTTATTCCATTTACTCTTGTAAATGGTCATTCTTTCTACAAACTGCAATGATCATCATATTCCTCTTCTGGTACAGAAGAGAGAGTTTTCCATTTTGTGATGTCCACATCCAGGAGATGGAGAAAAGAGCCCAGAGAAAGAAGAGAAGAGGTTTTGTCCCCTGGACTAGATGGACTAAGGTCCCTTCCAATTCTGAATCTATGATGGAGGAGGAACCTGGGACTCTGAGGGGTCAAGCAGTTTATTCGTGCACAAAGAACAGAGATTTTGATAAGCGTGGAGACAAATTCTGTAGAAAAGCCTTCACCCACACAGACCTCCCCTGTCCATATCACTCACATTCATCTCATCCACCCCAGACTAAACAGCAGACCCACAGATGTCAGTAGCTCAAGTGTGGAAGGGAGACCTGAAACACTGTGGGCTGAGTCAGAGGCCAGGGATATTGCCTAACTGTCACATGGATTTTCACTAAAGAGGACTTCACTGTCCATAATTATCCTGATCCAGAGTTAGCCACTCCTGTGGATTTTCTACATTGTTCCAAGAAAGTTCTCTTCCTTTTCTAATCCAGTAGTGATCCTTTAAAACCATAAGGAAGGGAAAGTTGAGGATTAACTGTTACAGTATACCCTCGGTATAGGTAAGCAGGGCTTTCCCTTCACATCTATGCCACGAGAAAACTGGCACTCCATATGTACCTTCCAGTGAGATAATTACTACAGGAATAATAATCCCCATTTTACAGGTGAGAAAACTGAGGCTTGGAAGAGTCAAGTGATTTCCCTGTGGTGATTTCACTAGTGCCAAAGGTACAGTGAAACCCAGGTCTCTCTTAACTTCAAATTCAATTTTCTTTCCACTAAACTACACAGACTCCTTCTTATACCGTCTATAGGAAGCCTTTCTCTAATCATCTTCATTCTAGGCAGGTAGCACCTTGGGCTCTGCCACTATACTCTTTACCCAGATTTTCAGAGTCACAGAATCTTGCAGTTGGAATGACCCTCAATCTAGTTCAACCTCTTGGTTGTTATTGCTTTTGTTCAATCATTTTAAGTTGTGTCCAACTCTCTGTGACCCTATTTGGGGTTTTCTTGGCAAAGATACTGGAGCGGTTTGCCATTTCCTTCTCCAGCTCATTTTATAGATGAGGAAACTGAGACAAAGAGGGATAAGGGACTTGCCCAAGGTCACTCAACTAGGAAATTGTTCACTATTTTCAATGTGTCCTATAAATAGCTTGTTTGTAAATTGTTGTTTGCATGTCATCTCCCTCATTAGAGTGTAACCCCCCTTGAGAGCAGAGACTAGTTTTTCTCTTTCTGTGCATCCCCAGTGCTTAGCACAGTGCCTGCCACAGAGTATGCACTTAATAAATACTTATTGACTTACTGACTTATTTCAGGATGTTAGAATCTCACCTGCCCACATTTTGATGTTTGAACTTGGTCTCTGGGGACAAAATTTTTCTTTTCACCATTTTCAACAAGAGTTTTTCAAAATACCCCTGAGAAAGTACTGAAGTATAAGAAAGTACTGAAAGTATAAGTACTGAAGTTCATATAAAGTATGAGTGACCAACAAGGGCTAGAGCCTGGACCTGTGATTTCACTGGAATAGAGAGCTTCCAAGTAAGGAAATTCTCCAGGCATTATCTTCTCCCAAAGCAGAGGTTCTTAGCTTCCTTTGCATCATGGACTCTTTGGGCTGCAGAAAATCCTATTTAGAATGCTTCTCAGACTCATGCTTTTGAATGCATAAAGTAAAATACGCAGGATTACAAAGGAACTCAATGATATTAAAATATAGTTATCAAAATATTTTTTTAAAAAAACAAGCTCATGGAGTCCAGGTTAAGAAGCCTTTCCTTTTCTTTTTCCTTTTTTGAAGGGGGAAGGCAAGGCAATTAGGGTTAAGTGAGTTGCCCAAGGTCACACAACCAATAAATTGTGCTAAATATCTGAGGCAAGATTTGAACTCAGGTCCTTCTGACTCCAGGACTAGTGCTCTATTCACTGTGCCACCTAGCTGCCCTAAGAAGCCTTTTCTTAGTCTTCTACAGCAGTGATATCAAACTCAAGAAATCAGGGCTGCTAAATAGTACATAAGGATTTCTGTAGGCTGTATATTGACTTGGAAAACCACATATTAACTTTTTCTATATTTTATTGTATTTTAATTTATTTTTAAGTTTATTTAGTTTTAGTTTTCAACCTTCTCTTCCATAAGTTTTCAATTTTCCCCTCTCTCCCCATCTCCCCCTCCCCAAAATAGTATGCAATCCGATAGAGGTTCTACATATACATTCCTATTAAACATATTTTCACATTGGTCATGTTGTATTCTTATTTATTTTAAGAAATATTTCCTAATTACATTTTAGCCCAGGTCAAGCCTTCCAGGGTCAAGTGTCTGACACCTCTGTCCTAGAGCACTATGAGTTTATGGGACTTGGCCAGGGTTACCCAGCCAGGATATGTCAGAAGCAGAACTCAAACCCAGATCTTCCTAGCTAAATGGATGGCTCTCTGGCCACTATGTTAGGCTACTTCTTTATGAGAGTCTCTTCTGTCATTAAATTTTGACTGGGTGAAACAGGGAGACAAAGTCCAAGTGTCAGGGGGAGAGCACCACTAGGTGAGAAAGGGGAGGCAGGAGGCTTTCCCCAAAGGTTAGTCAAGTTTTAGGTCAGCCCTGGATTGGGCAGTAACTTGGGTAGCTACTTTGAGCTCCCCCTTGCCCATTCATCCTAGTTAAGCAGACACCCCCATTTCTTTTGGATTTACCAGGCTCCCAGAACTCAGGAAAGGAAAGAAGTGTGTCTGTGGGTGTAGAGGGAGTCAGATCAGAACACCCACTCCACTGTAGACCTGAGAAATCTTGAGTAATACACAATGGCCCCAAGAGGTCTAGCTTTTCCCTAAATCCCAGTTCCCTGAGGAACCCCCTGGAGCAGTTCCCATCCCTTAGGATAATTTTACAACTAACTCTGTTTTCAAAGCTCCTCCTAGCTGGGGCTACTCCATACTGGAATCAACCTCCTCTTCACCTTCCCCCTCCCCTACACACACCCATCCAATACTCCCTCCTCACCCTGGGAGGTGGGCCAGAACTGAACTGGTTGTTTGATGTTAGAGGGAAAAAGATGCAACTCTGTTTGCTCCAACACACCCCCTCACTACAGACATCCCCATGCACAATTACCAGATAAAAGCACGCCTTTATTTCCCAATCTGTTTCCAACTTCCTCCCAAACCCTTGGGCCCTGACTCCAGGGCACACCAAGAGCCAGGATGATAAATATTACTATTCTCAATGCTCAGGACTCCCTAAAGAGGGCAGGGCAGAAGATGGTCATCAGATTTGCACTAGTGACTTCTTCTCTTTCCTCTTCCAGAGATGAGCACAGAGGTCTTAGGCATCAGTTTCAGAATTATTAGGGTGAAGAGTGAGAGATTCATTGAATATCATTAGCTTTGCTGCTGTTGTTTGTCCTTGGTTCTCAAAGAGGACCATGACATCAGGGAGGTGCTGCCATGACATGCAAGAGAACTGGATTTAAGTAAGGGAGGACTGCGCAGAGTCACCAGCCTCATTTCCTCCTCTGGAGTCATCTGGGTCCTGTGGCCAGGTGCAGTAGGGGACCGTGTCCTTTTCAAGCTAAGGTCTTTAGCAGGTCTCAGTTTGACTGAGGCAGCATCCATTCAATGATTAAGGGTTAACTTTATTGACCTAAGGAGATAGGACAGCTGGGGTGTGTGGAGGAGAGATATTAGTGGAAGAAGAGGTCAAGCAATTTGAGCAGGCTGAGAGGTGAGAGGCAGAGGTTGGGGTGGAGAAAAGCACTGAGAGCCAGGTACTGAACCTATTGGAGAGGAACTTCAAAGGCCACCTGCTCCAAATCCTCCTTTTATAGTTGGGGAAACTGGGGCCAGGGGATGTTAAGTGATCTGCCCAAGGTAGTGCTGGCAATAAATATCAGAAGCAGGGTTTGAATCCAGATCCTCTGACTCCTAAGCCAGTGTTCTTCCCATTTTACGACACGGAAACAAGGAACTGGACAGATCAGAGTGAACTTCCCAGGAGGAGAAGTAGCTTCTAAGGAGTGGTAGAATGTTTCAGAATGAAAGCAGATTTGAGAGTCTAACCGTGCAAGCTGGCAATTGCTTTACAGGGTTACAAAGGATGTCATTCTCAAGCACTGGTCCAACGTGGGCATAGCTGGTCCACCTTCCTCCATCTCCAGCTCAGTGATCACTCACTGAGTGCCTTCTTGGTGGAGACCATTGTCAAGGCATTCCATCAAATTTGAGAATGAACAGTAGCGAGAATGTCCCGTAGACAGTCCTTGTTCAGGGTAATTTTTTTATTGGCTCATGCTATCTGTGTCCAGCCTTGATGTACCCTAACTCAACTCCAAGTCTATCACACAGAGAAGAGTAGTTAGCCATTTTTAGTTGGGTCCAACTCTTTGTGACCCCTTTAGGGGCGTTCTTGCCAAAGATACTGGAGTGGTTCACCATTTCCTTCTCTAGCCTGAAAGAAGTAGTGAGGGGCAATAAATGTCCTACCAACTAGGAGACAGTTAGGTGGTGTAGTGGTTAGAACACTGGGACTAAAAAGACAGGAAAACCTGAGTTTAAATCCAACCTTAGACGCTTACTAGCTGTGTGACCTTGGGTAAGTCTCTTAATTCCCCTCCTCTTCAGTTTCCGGATCTGTAAAGTGGGGATGATGAAATGTGAACATTGGCAATAACCTTACTCAAGCCTGTCCAGGCCAAATAATTGCCCCTCCTGATCTCTGTGGAAGAAATAAAAGGCCCAGACAGGCCACAGCAGCAGCCAGAGCATAGCAGAGAAGGGCAGTCATTGGGACTCCCAGCCACGGGTGCAAGATTCAATAGAAATACAGGGGCACTGGGTCACTTTTTCATCAGATACAATAGCAACACCTCTGTGCTGGTCTAGTACTGAAGCTGCAGCAGGAAGGACTACCTCCAGAGAAGGAGCAGCTCCTGTGAGGCTACCCAGAAAAGTCAGCCTTGTTGGCAAAGCCTTTAAGTTATAATTTAAACTGATAAGCAATGATTTTGTGGAAAATCCATCACTGAACACAAAGTGATAAGTCCCCCAAGCCATCATGGGGCACGCATGTGCACACACAAACTCACGTACACACACACACTTACACACACAAGTCCCCCCCCCACACACACACACAAGTCCCCCAAGCCATCATAGGGCACCTGTGTGCGCACACACACGCACACACACAAGGAACACTTTTTCCACAGTGGTACTTGCTGTGTTTCCTGAGGATTGTTGCATTTTCCAGAGATAAACATGCATTACTATGCACACCCCCGGCTGACTGCTCTCCACCTGGGTCCTTCTTTAACGTGGAAACATAAAAGAAAGCCCTTTCGACCCTTCCTCTGCAGCAAAGCTGGCTGTGCTCTAGAGGGGCACCAGTAGACTCTCGCTTCACACCACAGTCATCTGACTCATAGGGTTAATGCTCCTCAGTTTCTCTGGCCTCCTTGTGTTACATTCATCTGTGTTTATGTTGTATCCTCCACTTGTATCCTCTTAGAATCCTCAGTATCCTTGAGGAGGCTGAGCTCAGGGGCCATCTCCTACAGGAAGTCTCTCTAGATTCCCCTTCTTTCCTCTTTGCTTATGACTGGTATACCTTCCTTAGCTCTGCTCAGGCAGAGACTGGTTTCACTGTGTCTTCATAACCCCAGTGCATAGCCCAGTCCTTGGCACACACTAATTACTTAATAACAGTGCTGATGCTAATCCACTGCCAGGTAGCACAGATAGATAGAGCTTCCTGGAGTCAGGAAGACCTCAGTTTGAATCTGGCCTCAGAAACTGGCTATGTGACCTTGGACAAGTCATTTAACCTGTTTCTTCATCTGCAAAATGAGGATAATAATAGTACCTACATCCCAGAACTGTGAGGATCAAATGAAATAATGTTTGTAAAGCACTTTATAAACCTTAAAGTGCTATAAAAATACTAGTTTTTATTACTATAATTAATAATAGTAGTTCATATTGTTGATGTGGTTTAAATAATGTCACACTTTTTCTGTGTCTCAATTAATCTTACTGACTGTTTTTCCCCCATTTTTTTTTTTTGGAGGGGGAAAGTCAGGGCTTCCTGCTTTGGGGTTAAGTGACTTGCCCAAGGTCACACAGCTAATAAGTGTCCCAAGACAAATTTGAACTCAGGTCTCCCTGGCTTCAGGCCTGGCACTCTACCCACCATGCCACCTCGCAGCTCTTCTCAGCTCATGGTTAGTTAGTGTCTTAAAGCATGCAAAGCGTTTTTGCCTGTTGTTTCTGTCATCTTCATGTCATCCCGTGAGGTATGTGCTGTTGTAATGCTCACAAAGCTTCAGTGACTTGCCTGGGGTCACAGTGCAGGAGGACTGTTGGTTGTTCTCAGCGCTGTTTTGGGTTTGGACTTTTTTTAGTCTGTGGGTCTACTTTTTCCATTTCCCAGATTGCTTTTATAGTTATGTCAAGCCATCTCGAAAGGAAACTGGAGTTAGATTATATGGATCCCTTTGTGGTATAAACCCTATTAAGTAGGGTTAAATGAGCTTGCACAAGATGGAAGCATTTGCCCAGGGCACCCTCTTTGTGGAAAAAACTTTTCTAGAATCCCTTCTCCTGGGTTTTCCCCCATGGAACCCTTACTTCCTCATTCTCCTGAATATACTTCCAACTTTCTTAATTGTCCCAATGATTCCTTATGAGTGTACAGGTGTGGCACATAGGCCACAAGGGCTGAGCCATTGTGGTATTTGGACTGAGAAAGTTTGAGAACCACTCCTTTGAGAAAAACAAAACAACATAAGCTTCCCCAATGACTAAGGCCACCATTCCTATGAACCTGAGTATGGTGTTATCTATGACCAGGAAGCCACTGAATTCAAAACTGAAAATGGTGACCATCTGAGTATCAATACTCATAACCTGCTTTTCTCCTTGGGAGCTTTGTTCTGACCACTTCTCAGTGATGAGAGGAAAGAAAAAGATGATTGCCCCATCTTCTGTCTCAGGAGGACAGTGCCTCGGTGTGCTTGAGGGAAACACATACAACTCAATGTGACAGAAAGAAGAGTGTAGTAAGAACAAAGGAGTGATGGAGGCAAGGTGATAGAAGAAATCTTGTGGGGGTAGAGGAAGACATAAGGGAGAGATTTGGTGTAGGGGGAAGGGGACCCTGACAGCAGGGAGGTGGTGTCATGACATGCAAGTGAATTGGATTTAAGTGAGGGAGAGCTGTGCAGGGTCACCAGCCTCATTGTTAGCCATCTCCAGAGAAAGAACTGAAAGCAGATTGAAGCATACTTTTTTTTACTTTATTTTTGGGGGTTTGGGCTTTTTTTTAGTCTGAGTTTTCTTTTATAACATGACTAATATGGAAATACGTTTGACAAGTATATAAGCCTGTATCAAACTACTTGCCTCCTTAATGAGGTGGGAGGAGGATAGAATTTGGAACTCAAATTTAAAAAAAAATGTTGAAAGTTGTTTTTACATGTAATTGGGGAAAAATAAAATATTTTTAAAAGAGTTCAAACAAAATGAAGAGTAAGCAGCATTTATAATGCTTTAAGGTTTACAAAGCAGTTTACAAATACCTCATTTTATCTTCACAACTCCCTTGGGAGGGAGGTGCTACTATTATCCCCATTGTATAGATGTGGAAACTGAGGCAAACAGACTTTAAGTGCCTTGCCCAAGTCTTCAGCTGGGAAGTATCTGAGGTCAGATTTGAAACCAGGTTTTCCTGACTCTAGGTCTAGAATTCTATCCATTGTGTTACCAGACTGCTTAGGAAATATATATTATAGAGGGCAGAAACTGGATTCCTTCAGTTCACTCTGAAGTGAGCTCTGCATCTGCTGCTCTGCCTGATTTCAACTCTAGGAACAAGTTGCCCCTGTGCCAGGTAACCCCTGTTATCCCCCTCCCGATTTTCCTGTCTCCTTTTGTGTGTTGTCTCCCCCATTGGATTGTGAGCTCTCTGAAGACAGGGACTATCTTTCTTTTTGTTCTTGGAACACAGTAGGCACTTAACAAATGTTTATTGGTTTGGAGATATGTATATATCATCATTTTAGCCTCACAACAACCCTGGAGGCAAGTGCTATCATCATCCTGATTTTAGGTTAAGTGACTGACCCAGGGTGGTACAGCTGGTAAGCATTTGGGACAGGATTTGAACCCAGGTCCTCTGACTCCAAGCCCCATATTCTATCCACGGGACCATCTAGCTGCTATGGATAGAAAGAATCCAAGGATGGAGAGATGAAAAGATCTATAAAATAAGTATAAGACAAGCTGCCTACAATGTATAATTATTCCCGTGATCAAAGTATAAGGTTCTCTGACCTGCTGTACTTGAGTCCAGTCACTATGAAAGGTGCCTTTGACTTGAAAGGGATGCTCTCTTTAAAAACTGGGGCGATAACACCTATTCACTTCCACAAAGACTCCTCACCTAAAAGTCATTCTCTGCTCATGATTTTTATTGCTCAGCATCTGCTTTGAGCTGCTTTATAAAATGATTGGGGGAGTGAAGGGAGAAGGGAGGCCTAGAGGCAAGAACACTGTATTTGGAATTAGAGGACCAGAATTCAAATCCCAGGCTGTTCTCTCTGGGTCTCAGTTTCCTCATCTATAAAATTTGGGAGTGAGACTAAATGACCTACATGTCCCATTGCAGCCCTAAATCAATGAGCCATTCACCCTCATCAGCGTTAACTGCTCAGAGCAGAGTTTGTCTACATCCTTCAGCTCAGTGACTGCCAGGGTACCACACACAAGGAAGGCCCATTAAGAGTACTTGGGCAGGGTACTTGGGAAGATAATGACATTTCCTTTCCCCTCACACCAATAAAAGATGTACTTTAAGACCTTTCTCTCTACTCCACACTCCCCCTGAGCTATCTTCTCTCCAATGTCTCCACAAAAAACATACACATATGCATACACACACACACACACACACACACACACACACACACACACACAAAACTTAGACATAAAGGCCCATCAGCTCCTTCCACCTCTTGATCCAATTCTAAATAGCAGGTATTGTCCAGAGTTATTACTTTCAAAGCCTTGGTCAATAAAAAATGAGTTTGTAACTGATCTGTCCAAGGTCACAAGGTCCAAGCCCCCCCCATATATCTAATCCCCAGTCATTGACTATCAGAACATACTGCTCTTTTATGCATAGTTAGTAAATATTTACAACCTTAGATATCTTCACAGCTGCAGTTGGCACCAAAAAATACTTTCTACATTCATATACATACATGTGTGTATATACATGTATACATACATACACACACACACACACACACACACACCAAAACAGATGTCAGAAAGCACAATTTGAAATTTAATGAACAGTACATCCTGACAATAAATGAACTGGAAACAGCAACATTATGAGATGGTCAACTTGGATAGACTTAGCTCTTCTCAGCAATACAACAATCTTAGACAATTCCAAAAGACTCAAGATGGAAAATGCATCCACATCCAGAGAAAGAACTATGGGGTCTGAATGCAGATCAAGCGAACTATTGTCAGTTTTTCCATGTGTTTTTTTCTTGTGGTTTTTCCCTCTTGTTCTGATTTTTCTTTCACAATGTGACTAATGTGGAAATGTGTTTAATGTGATTGTACATGTACAAGCTATATCAAATTGCTCGCTGTCTTTGGGAGAGGGGAACAAAGGGAGGAGGGAGAAAAACTTTGGAAGTCAGAATCTTATAAAAGTGAATGCTGAAAACTACCTTTACGTGTAATTAGAAAAACTAAAATACTATTAAGTGGGGGGAATGAACTGAAATACACTCTAGAGCTCCAGATTTGGCATAACATTCTTTTTTCTATCAAGGGAAGGGATCAAGCATTTATTAATCTCCTACTATATGCTAAGCACTTTGCAAATACTTCATTTAATCCTCATAACAGCACCATTTTACAGATCTGGAAACTGAGGCAGATGGCGGTTAAGTGACTTGCTCATAGTCCCACAGCTAGGAAGTGTCTGAGGCTAGATTTGTACTCAGTTCTTCCTGACTCAAGACCCAGCACTGTATCAACTGTGCCACCAAGTCTTTCCCTGCTCCAATCCATCATTCAGTCACTAAAGTGATTTTCTTAAAACTCAAAACTAATCATCACACTTGAGTGCATGTGCACATGTGCACATGCACACACACACACACACACACACACACACACACACACACACACACCATTCTGATGGCTTCCTATTGCCTCCAGGAGCAAATACAAAATGCTCTGTTTGACGTTCAAAGCCTTTCATGGCCCACCCACCTCTTAACTTCTCCAGTCTTCTTATACCTCACTATCCAACATGTGCTCTTTGATCTATGATACTGGATTTCTGACTGTCTCATGAACAAGACGCTCCGTCTCTTGGCTTTGGGCATCCTCTCTGGTTGTCCCCTATGCCTGGAACACTCTCCCTCCTCTGCTCCAATTACTTCTCCAGCTGCTTGGCTCTTCTCAGCAATAGAATGATCCTAGACAAGTCCAAAAGAGTCATGATGGAAAATGCCATCCACACCCAGAGAAAGAGCGACAGCATCTGAATGCATATCAAAGCAGATTATTTCCAATTTGACCCCTTAAGTCCCAACTAAAATCTCGTTTTCCATGAGGAAAATAACCCCTAACCTCTCTTAATTCCAGGGCCTTCCCTCTGTTAATTATTTCCTATTTGTCCTACATATAGCATGTTTGCATATGCTGGTTTGCATGTTATCTCCCAAATTAGATTAGAAGCTCCTTGAAGTCAAGGACTGTCTTTTGGCTTCTTGTCATATTCCCAGGGCTTAGCACAGTGCCTGATATATAGTAAGTGCTTAATAAATATTTATTGAATTAATAAGAATAATAACTCGCATTTATACAGTGCTTCCTATGTGCCAGGCGCTTTCCTAAGCACTTTACAGATATTATCTCATGGGACAGAGCAAAGACACCAGGATTTGGCATCATAAAGACCTGAGGTCCCATTACCAGTGGCGTGACCCCAAAGGCAAGTCATGTGAACACTGTGAGCCTGCCGGGAGTAATGAGAATAATGATGGAACCCTTCTTGTAGAGGTGCTGTAGGGATGGCATTAGGTCATGTGTGTAAGAGGCTTTCCTAACCTCAAAGCACTACCTAGACATGAGCTATTGTTTTTATTATCATATATCTTATTATATATAATATAATAACATATATGTTTAAGATCATATATAATATGTGTGATGACATATATTATATATGATATTATAATATAAAATATTTTTATTATAATATAAGAACTCTTCAGGATGGAAATCCCCTCCAACAAAACAAATTAGCAAATCATCTGTAATTTATAATTGTGAGAAGTCACCACCCAACTGAGTATGATGCTTCGGGGAAAATATGGTCATTCAATGAAATAGAGGACTTTCAGGTATTCTTGATGATAAAACCAGAGCTGAACCGAAAATTGGACTTTCAAATACAAGAAGCAAGAAAAGCATGACAAGGTAAATAGGAAAAAGAAACCATAAAGAATTTATTAAAGTTGAACTATTTATATTCTTACATGGAAAAATGATAATTGTAACTCATGAGACTTTTCTCAGTATGAGGATAGTTGAAGAGAATATATATGTGTATATATGTATACATACATATATGTGTATGCATAGGAGGGTATATATATGTGTGTATAAATACATGTGTGAGTATATGTATATTTGTGTACATGTATACGTAAACAGAGGGCACAGGATCAGTTGAATAGGAAGGGATGATATGTAAAAAATAAAATTAAGAGGTGAGAGAGGAATATATTGAGAGAAGGAGAAAGGGAGAGATAGAATAGGGTAACTTATCTCATATAAAAGAGGCAAGAGAAAACTGTTAGAACGGAGGGGAAGAGCAGGAAAGTGAGAAGTCATTACCCATGTGGCATAAGTCAAAAGCAGGCCTTGATCCCAGGTCTTTCTGACTCCAAAGCCAGCATCTATTACACCTGGCTTCCTCAGTCACTAATTAACCATAGAAATCAATCGCATTTCTTAGGCATTTTTTTCCTGAAAGTTCCAATGGGGGTTTTTCCAGTATCTTCCTGGTAATTTCTCTCGGTAAATATTATTTCAATATAATCATTTTGGAGATGAAGAAACTAAGACCCAAGGAGGATCAGCAATTCCCCTGAAGTCCCAAAAGATTGTGGCACACCATCCCACTCCTACCTAATTCTTCTTCCTACCAGATTGGAGCCAGACACAGGGATCTTTTGGCCCATACCAGGGGGATTATAATTACAAGTCTTACAGAGCTAACTCTATTAAGACTGTTATGTAACAACCTTAGTTTTTTGTCTCCCTAGCAAAACATCTCTCTTTCTCTGGCTAAACATTATCTCAAGAGAAAGCCACATCCCAATGGCCCTCAAGAGATCCCAGTCAAAACATGAACCCAGTCTAACCCTGCTTAGCCAGTGAAAACGGATAGCCCAAGCAATAGTCTATATGACAGGAAACAACAGACTACGATTTTTTATGAGAGCCAGGGTGGTGTAACATCCATTGCTCTCCTTGCTTTAGAGTCAGGAGGGTGTGGATTCAAATCCCACTCCTGACAATGAACAGTTGTATGATCCTGGGCCAATTGACCTTCAGAAATTCTATTTTCTCTTCTTTAAAATGGGGATTACTGATAGTATCTACCTCACAGCATTGCTATGAGAGTCAGATGATAGGATGCATTTAAAGTACTTTACAAGTATTTAAGAGGTGGGAAAATTTCAGATTTTACCTCCTTTGTCTCTTCCATTCATTTTCTAAGTGTTGTGTCTGGAAGTGGGTGGAGGTGCTTAATGGAGAAAGGAGTGTGGCACAAAGAGATTTCAAGGAAGAAAGAAGGAGTGAAACTACAAGTTACCAAGAGTCATGGGAAACTCAAGAGGACAGTGGTGAGATTTTCGGAGTAAGGCATGAAAGGGGCACCAACCAATACTGTGCCCCGTCATAACTCTACCAACAGCTTATTCACCTCACCATCCCACCAGGCTAAAACTACTGTCCTAGAGGAAAGAAAAAGGGAACACCAATGACCACTGTCCTAGCTGACAGGGAAGATCTGGTGTGAGGCTGGACAAGAGCTATTTAATTCCAATTCAGAGGCTATTGGGAAGAACACTCTGGCTAAACTAGAAGGATGGTGCTTGGAATAATGATATTAGATCTCTCTTCCACCACTTCACTTGTCTCTATTGCCTCCACTTAGGCAGTTAGGTAGTACAGTGGGTAGAGGACTAGGCCTGCAGTCAGGTACACCTGAGTTCCAATCTGGGTTCAGACCTTACTGTGTGACCCTAGGTAAGTCCTCCGTTTGCTTCAGTTTCCTCAAGTGTAAAATGGGGGTAATAATATTTCCTACATCACAGGGTGGTTGTGAGGATGAAATGAGATAATATTTGTAAAGCCCTCGGCACAGTGCCTGGAACATACCGTGCCTAATTAGAAATTAACAAAAGATATGAAAGCCTTCCTAGAAGTAAGCCTCCCCTAAGCAAGCTTCCCTTAATGGGCTCTATGGGAGGTCTATTAAAGGGCTAGGAAGATCTTAAATCTCATTACCATTACACTTGGTTGGGAGATTTTAGCCCAGTGGAGGGTATCTCAGAAAAGGGGATTGTAAGTGGGTTTCACCATTCTCTTCCTATCTCTCTCTATGCTGATGAGAAAAGGCAGATAACCAAGCCATCACTTTGACAATAATCAACTAGCTCATTGGTCACTTTTCTAATTAAATGTGAGGCAAAGGGTATGTTTGGATTCAGGTGGGGGTTGGAGTTGGGGTTGGAGTTTTAATAATAGTAATAGACTGTTTTAAACATTAAAGTTCTATAGAAATGTGAGTAATTATTACTATAGAGGCAATGTGACATCATGACTAGAGTCAAAGTCAGCAGGACCTAGGTTGAGATCTTGCCTCAGGCACTTAAAAGTCTTGTGACTCTAGACAAGTCACTTAATGTCTCTGAGCCTCCTCTGCTTAAAAATGGGAGTAAAAATAGTACCTGTTTCACAGGGTTGCTGTAAGAATAAAATAAAATAATTTTAGAAAATGCTTTGTAATCTTTAAAGAACTACATAAACATCCATTATTTGAGATTTGTCATTGTATTTTGTATTGAGGCAGGTCATGGGACACCAAGAGGTTCCATAATTCTCTGGAACAGCTCATATGTGCCAAAGGCCAAATCTGAACCTAGATCTTCCACTCCAAAGCTAGCTCTTCCAGGTAGGTACTTCTAGCCAGCTTTCTCCACTGTGCCTACCTATATTCATCAGTTTTTAATAGGAACCCTTTTTCCCAGGGTGAAAGAAGTGCTTGGGTAGTTATTGGGATAGAACTCTAGAGAGCAGTGTCCATAGGAAAAGATTCAAAGCCTTGTAAGCTCTCTGAAATGAAGAGGTGTTCGTTTTGTTTTTTAAACACAGCAGGTAGACTTGAAATAGATGAAATTTCCAGGTCCAGGCTTTTAGAAAGGTCTGTATTTAGAAGACTATGTAAAGCAGGGATGGTTGCTTTGGGTTTTGTGCAAAGGCAATTGTTTTGAAAAAACACTTATCTCTATGACTTGTTTTGAAGGTTTAGTATAAGCTGGGACCTGACCAGTTTGCATTTAGAGGAAAGATGCTTAGTTTTGGCCCTTCCCCTGAATCACCTTGAAGGTTGAACAAACAAGGACAATCAATGGCTTCTTTCATGTTGGGATTCTTCTCCCTCTCTCTGGGGGGGAAGTCCTTTCTTTCTGCCCAGTTTGTATGCTTTTACTCCATCTACCTCCTGTCATAAATATGACAAACACTGAGCTTTATGCAAACCAGCCCTGTGGGGAAGGCAGAACCTTCTGTGGCTGGCAAGTTTAGTGCAGACAGACCGTTGGGAAAGGGGGCTGTTTTATGAGGTTTCACTTTTAAGGCCCTGGAGTCAAACCGTGCTCTGGATTCTGTTTGTGTGTTTTTGAATGTGGGGTCTCAAGAGATGAGCCACACATCAAGGGCAGATGGGTCCGTGTTAGCTTTTCTATACTGCTCTTATCTTTTTTTTTTTTTTTTGGCTCATTGCTAGGTTCTTCCCTGACACTAGGTCATTTCTTGATTATGTGGACCTTATGGCAACTGTTTGTGCTTCTGCTGGGGGTGAACTCTTGCTACACTTTTTTTTTTAATTTTATTTTATTATTATTTTTTTTAAAGTTAACTTGTTTGTTCATTTTTAGGTTACAAGATTCTGTCACTTCAGTTATAGATTTTTCTCCCCTTCCTCCCCATCCCCCACCCGACCCCCCCATGGTGGCATACAATCATGTATAGGATCTGCAAACTCCTTCACATTGTACAATAGTCTGGTTGTATACGTGTTATAGCCAATG
>CM053601.1:103112837-103158173 GCA_028646575.1 Pseudocheirus occidentalis | reverse complement strand
ACTATACAATGGGATTGCTGTTTTGAAGTGGTAGGTAGGGGAAATATGGGGAGACAATTTGTAACTCAAAATTTTGCAGAACTGAATGTTGTAAACTGAAAATAAACAAAACTTAATTAAAAAAAACACATCCATACACACATATACAAACATACATATGTGTATAAATGTGCTAATACATACCTACATATGGGCATATATGTATGTGTATATATGCATATATTTATAGCATATGCTTATATATGTGTGTGTCTGCATATGTGTGTATATAGTGTGTATAGATATAGATAAAGATATATATAGATATGGGGAGTATATGCATATATACACATATGTGTGTGTTTATTAGGGACTCGTATAGCCAGAAAGGAGGAAACCTTGACAAGTACAGCAAATGAGACAATAGGTGAATAGAAAGAGTATTAAACTGCTACTTGCTACTTTTGAGATATAGAAATATCCAGAAGAAATATCCAGAAGACCCCTAGTATGTCAAATAGATTCTCTGTGGAAAATTTACAGAATGATATGAATTCACTCCTTCCCTACCTATTTCTATCTCTTAGAATCCCCAGCTTCTCTGAAGATTTTGCTCACATTCCCACAGGAATCCTTTTCTGAGCTTCCTGGTCACTAGTGCTTTCTCCTTCTTTAAATTATCATTGCATTTAATGTTCTTTCTGAATATGGTAAACATCTTATCTTCCCAGTCGAATGTAAGTTTCTTTTTTTTTTTTTGAGGGGGGAAGGCAGGACAATTGGGGTAAGGTCCCTGCCTTAGGTCACACAGCTAGTAAGTATGTTGAGTGTCTGAGGTAGGATTTGAACTCGGGTCCTCCTGACTCCAGGTCTGAGAATGTAAGATTCTAACTGGGCAGGGACTATTTTCCCTTCATTCTATCTCCCCCTCTTGCTCTAAATCTACTGATATGTGTCCTTAAAGAGGGCTGATCAGGAACACATACATCCAGAGAGGGAATAAAGGGGAGCTTCCATACAATCAGATTAAAGTCACTAGAAGGAATAACCTTCACTATTTCTGTTCCTTCACTGTTTCTGTATATCTCTCTCCTCTGCTTTACCTCCCTGATGTAGGTAATCTGAGTTAATGATGGGAGAGGGGAGAGCAGAGAAGTAAATAAGGGAGAAGCAAAGACATTCCAGCTTTCCAAGTTGCAAAACTTTAATTGCAAACAGACCACCCAGTTTACTAGGGCGAGATCAACTTATTTGAACACTATCAGCATGCACACTTGGAGTCCTCCTAACCATTTCATTTACCCAAAGTTGAAGCACAGGGAAAATCTTTTGGAGAATCCTACTAAGGTTCAATTTTGCATTTAACTGTTGAAGAGTGTTCTGCTCTGAGGCAAGGGAATGTTCTTTAAAAAAAAAAAAAAAGTCCCTTTCATTTCTCTTTAATTAATTCACTTAAATGCCCCAACACCAAATGGACTCTGGGAAAAATCTGTCAGAAAGAGAAGAGCTTCTGGTTTTCAGATACTCTGGTGCAACCTATAAAAAAAGCCTGGTATCTGAAAGATCAAAATGAAGGATTTTATTTTCCATAAGAGAAAAAAAAATATCAAGCCACAAGTGCTTCTTCTGAACTGTGTGCCCAGAATGTAGCTTCAAAAGACCATGTACCAAACCAAGCAGCAGCCATGGGTAGGTGCCAAACAGAGCCGCTGCTCACCAATCCCACTGGGTGGCACCTATCACAACATCCTCAACTGCCTGCAATCATTACCATGACTTTCAGTCTTCACTACTGGGATCTGCTTAGTTGCATTAGGCAAAAGCTATGTGAGTGGCCAAGAAAAGCATTGGAGGCCGACTTATAGAAAAAGACAAGAGCCAGCTTGACGGATCATAGGCAATGATCACGCCCTATGACACTAAATAGTCCCATCAATTATAAAACCAAAGATGTCTTCTGTAGCAATACTTCTCATTAAAGTCAGATGGACCGTGCGGCATTTTGTTGTGGCAGTCATTTCAAAGAATTGTGCAAATCTGGGTGAAAATCAAAGGCAGAGGGAGTACAACATGGCACTCGGTGTTCCCCTCTGCCATAAGTAATCTGCTTATTCACCAGGCAGGATTTTGGCGACTGGTCCATCCCCAACATTAAAGTCCTCGAGGATGCCAACACTTATTTTGGTGGACTAGAAATAAAGTGCTTGGAAAAGGTTGCTTCTTGTTTTTCCTTTCAACTTCCCTGTCAAAACACATAAGAGAATACAGACTAATCAAAAGGTTCAAGTGAGCGAGAGCTGGTTAAGTTGGCCAGGCCCAACTTTGAGTTCAGAGAACTCTAATGCGTTCCGCCCGCCTCAGTCAAAGACAAAGTCCAAGGGCTGTGCCTTCTATAAGGGAAGACCTCCCCTGAAGGATAGAAAAAGAGAACTCGGCAAAAATGCCACACCCTGGCTGCTTTGCTCAGCCCTGACAACACTGTCAGTCCTAACAGCATTTCCAGATACACAGTGAACTGAAATTATTTTTAAAAGCCTTTTGTTCAAAGTTAAAAAGGTAGCAGTTTGCAGAAACCTAAAGTCAGGGAGACAGTGTGTTATACTGGATAAAATGATATACTTGTGATCAGGAAAAAACGAGGCTCAAATCCTGCATCAGATACTTACCAGTTGGGTCACCTCTGGGCAAAACATTAACTTCATTGGGAACCAGACGCATAAAAGGTGTGTGTGTGTGTGTGTGTGTGTGTGTGTGTGTGTGTGTGTGTGTGTGTGTGTGTACTAGAGGGAATTCCCACCCCACCTAAATACTCTACAAAATAGTGAGATTCAAGCTGTTGGAGTGGTGAGCATGTGACCGTTAGTTATCTAATTTCAGACAGAAGAGAAGCTACTATTATATTCATTTGGTTATAAGCTTTTCATGGACAAGGGCTAAGCCTCTTACATTTTGTATAACATCCCATGATGGTGCTGATGAATAGAGCACCAGCCCTGGAGTCAGGAGGACCTAAGTTCAAATCAGGGCTCAGCCACTTAACACTTCCTAGCCATGTGACCTTGTGCAAGTCACTTAACCCCAATTGCCCTGCCCTCCAAAAAAATTTTTTTTAAAGAATGATAGCAACAGGATAAATATGCAAACTCATATAGTTCTTTCTTAACCTTTTTTTGTGAGTTATAAATTCCTTGGACATTCTGGTTTTAAACACATAAAATAAACTATATTATAAAAGAAATCAATTATATTGAAATATAGTTACAAAAAATTTTTTTATATAAAAACAAGTTTATGAATCCCAGGTTAAGAACCTCTGGTCTGGATTGAGCCAGATTAAGAAAGACTTGCCAGGGAAAGATTATTCTACTACATATGGCCAATTCATTGTTTATATTCCCAGACCCTGGGTCTTACAAAGCATACTCTTTAATTTATTAAAGAGAACTATAAACTTAAGGAAATATAATTTTGTATATATTAAATATATTTTGCATAATTCTTTCTCCTCACGAAACTAATCTATGAGAAGTTTAGACTAGACCCTAAGTATATAGGGCCTAGGAATTAAAAAAATTAGTTGGTCATTTGTAGTAGAATAATCTTTCCTTTCTATCCCATCTCCGGATACAAATGGCTGAGTAACCTGGGCAGATCATTTAGTCCCTTAAGGTTAAAGACAATTCTCTAAGAATTTAAATTGTAGAGAAGGTGCAGACCCAAAATGGTAAAGGGAGTTTCTCATTCTAAGACTCTTTCCTCTAGCCTTTATGCTAGGCCCGGAGATACAAAAACAGATGTGACCGTGTCCCCGGTAAGACTCCAACAAAGGAAAAGGGTGAAAACATGGAAACATTGAAGTGCAAGAAGCCCTTTTGGGGCAAAAGAATCCTTGCAAACCGTTTTAGGGGTCTGAGTTTAAATGGCTCACTAAGATAATGAACTTACCTCTAGGGCACAGACTTCGTTCATTTGTCCCTAAATTGCTTGGCCTGGAGCCAGAGAAAACCAGATTCAATAAATCCTGCCTTTAGACCAGCCAGGCAGCTCAGTGGATAGAGTTCTGGCCATGGAGTGCAAAAGACTCATGTTCTTTAATTCAAACCCAGCCTTAGATACTTACTAGCTGTGTGACCCTGGGCAAGTCACTTAATTCCGTTTGCCTCAGTTTCCTCTTCTATAAAATGAGCTGGAGAAGGAAATGGCAAACTAAATGCCAGGAAAACCCCACATGGGATCAGGAAGAATCAGACATGACTGAAAAAATGGTTGAACAACAAAATTGTAAGATAATACAGGGCTGTTCTAAAGACCCTGGCCGTCGCCTCTTGCTTGCTACCTCTTGTTTCCAAATGGGCTTCGCTCCTGACTCGCTAGAACAGACACACAGTGGGGCATGGTGGGCAGCTCAGTAGTTTCTCAGGAGCTGGGGTTTAGTTCTATTTCCATAGAGTGAGACTCTCACCTTCCTTAGGAATTTTTGGCCTCCTTTCAGGACTCATCCTTATCGTGACAAACCCAATTGTGAGTAGGGAAACAGGAAGGTAGCACAGACTGACCTGTGTCTCACCCCGGCTCAGCCGTTGTTCCTGCCTAGCTGAGAAAAAAGGTGAAGAGTCCGGAAAGGGACACCGCCAACTCCTCAAGGGCTGCCCAGAAGCCAAAGTCCATGCCAATAATGCATTGAGGTGAGGAATGCGGTAAATGCTTGCACAGAAAACATGCAAGAGTGCTGTATTTGCAGGGCTTCCCTGAGACCCTTTTCTCTCAGAGCTGAATGACACTTAGGGCTCCCATTTTTCTCTCTCTTGAGGTCCTCTATGCCATCCTTCTCGTTGATTTTTATACAGTCCTTTGTTGCTCTCCTTAGGCGGGAAGTGAGAGAGGCCTAGAGGCCTTTGCTGTCCCACACCTGTTCCTGGTTCAGATCCATGATGATGACCAATCCTGACTCAGCCAGTTAAACTTCTCAGAACTGGAGGAAGAGGGGGAATGTCTGGTGCACATGCACATGCTCATAGGATAACAGATTCAGAAATGGAAGGCATCTTCAAAGCCAAATAAAACTGCCCTGTTTTACACTGAGCGAACTGAGGCTGAAACAGGTTAAGAGACTTGCCCAGGGTCATAGAGGTAATAAGTGCCCGTTCATGTTTAGTCTTTTTCAATTATGTCTGACTCTTCATGACCCCACTTGGAGTTTTCTTGGCAAAGATATTGAAGTAGTTTGCCATTTCTTCCTTCAGCTCATCTTACAGATGAGGAAACTGAGGCAAATGGGGTCAAGTGACTTGCCCAAGGTCACACAGCTAATGTCTGAGACCAGATTTGAACTCAGGAAGATGAGTCTTCCTGACGCCAGACCTGACATTTTATCTACTACACCACCTAGCTGCTCCCAATATTTTACAATATCTTTTTGTATTCCCAGTGCTTAGCACAGTGCTTATACATAGTAGGCACTTAATAAATGTAGATTCACTAATTAATTGATATCTAGAGATTTAATGCTAGAAGAAACATTAACCAAATTATCTAACAGATAAGGAAACTGAGTCTCAGAGGTGAAGTGACTTGCCCAATGTCACCCCAACAGTAAGTAGCAAACCTATGACATTTGGTCCAAATCCAGTGATTTTTTTTTCTTCTACATCACATCGTCCTCTTTGGGACTTAGAATTATACTAACATTTCTTGACAAATATTTAAACTTCTTGTTGATTTTTTCCCTTTTTGTAGAACTTTTCTCTGGTACGCTATAGTGCTGGAGGCTGCATCCTCGACCAGTTTTCTGGGAAAATCCCAATTTCAAGTATTCTATTCTATTCACAAATAAGGGTAAGAAAAAAATCCTTTGTCATGCCATGAATGTCTAACATGCACTCTGAAAAGTATGGTCACTGTTGGGGAACAAGTACTAGCTTCCTGTTTTGTTGTGGTTTAGTCAATTAGTCTTATCTGACTCTTTGTGAGTCCATTTGGGGCTTTCTTGGCAAAGATACTGGAGTGGTTCCCATTTCCTTCTTTCGCTTTATAGATGAGCAAAAACTGAGGCAACCACGGTAAAGTGACTTGCCTAGGGTCACACAGCTAAGTGTCTGAGGTCTGATTTGAACTTGGGTCTTCCTGACTCTAGGCTTGGCACACTATTGCTGTGTATTCTAGCTGCCCCTAGCTTCCTATTAGGCCAGCAAAAAAATTTTTTTTTAATTTCACTGATTTTGTGCGGCCTGGGGCAGAGTTTTGAGACAAAGAAAATGGGACTGCCACCCTCCAAATATAACCCAAGCCCTTGGTCTTATAGGCAATACACAGTTTTATTGCTGTGGGCAACCTTTGGCCTCTAGGCCACATGTGGCCTTCTAGGTCCTTGGGTGCAGCCTTCTGACAGAGTCCAAGTTTTACAAAACAAATCCCTTTATTGAGAGGATTTATTCTGGGGAGTTTGGATTCAGTCAAAGGGCTGTACTTGAGGACCTTGAGGGCCACATGTAGCCTTGAGGCCATGGGTTCCCCACCCCTGCTAGATGCTACAACAAACTTCTTATTATCCAAATGCCAACTTGCAATCAAGACATCAAACGATGTGGTCTGTTGTCACTTTAGACAAAAATAAAGCAAAGCAGGTACTCAGATGAAATTGGAACATTGAAGAATAAGAGTACAGTGAGCAACACTTTTGCTTTGGTGTAAATGGAGGGTCCATAAATAGATTTTAGGGAGTCTGTGAATTTGCATTGGAAAAGAAATTCATCTTTAATTTGGTTCACCTCCAGTAGAAATATAACATTATCTTTCAATTATTTAAAAACATTGGGGCAGTTAGGTGGTGCACTGGATCCAAACCTAGAGTCAGTAGGACCTGAGTTCAAATCTAGTCTCAGACACTTATTAGTTGTGTGACTTTGGGCAAGTCACTTGACCCCAATTCCCTCAAAAAACAAACAACAAAAACCCATTACTCTAAGAGGGAGTCCATAGGTTTTTACCAGACCCGTGATTGGGTCCATGACACAAAAAAGATTAAGAACCTCTGGTCTAAACAGACAGTCGGACTCTGATTGACTGCAGTTTGCTAGTTCCCTGTTCAGGAGATAAGAAAAAAAGAGGTTCTGGGGGAGTTGAATTGACCCATATAATATATAATTGACATTTCCCTGGTACCTTCTACAGGAGCTCTCAGCCCAAGCTTGGGAACACAAAAATACCAAACCTTGGGGGAACTCAAGGCCCAGGCCTCAGAGATGGCCCTTGTAGGCCAAATCAATCTGAGGTGAAGCTGATTAGAATGATTAAATTATGAGACAGCTCTTCAAAAAGTTTCACTTCTTTGAGAATCCTTCTAAGAAAACTGATATGCCCATCAACTTTGAACCTAGCTCTTTAAAGCGTAACTACCAAGTGCTAGATGGATTACATTTCAGTGTGAATGAGTTAGAGCCAATATGTTACCTCCACCATGTCCAGCCTAAGCTTTTTATCTCTAATCGTGAAATGAAAGGCCTTGTCTCTAAAGAGATTTCAGTCTAAGGAAAGCTGGTGGGGGAAGGTCTGGCTTTGGAAGAAGACTTCGGACAGTGCCTGAGAGGTGGTCCTGCACTTGATAAGGAGCCACTGGGGTTTAATGAATCACATGGTGACGTGGTTAGTTCTGGGCCTTAGGAAGATGAGTTTGGCAGCTGGGGGGGGGGGGGGTTGGCAGGGGACTGGAGTGGGGAGAAACTTGTGTGAGAAATACAAACAGCAGGCTATTTCCATAGTCCAGGTGTGCGGTGATGAAGCCTGCAGTGTTGGAGGAGAGATGGGGGGTATGTACAAGAGTTGTTAGGAAGGCAAAATTGACTGGATTTCAAAACTGTGGGATATGGGACAGTGGGAGAAGATGACACATAGATTATAAGCCTGGGTGACTGGAAAATGGTGGTGCCTTCAATAGTAACAGGGAAGTTTGAGTCCAGGATTTAAGTGTGCTAAGGAATAGAGCAATTCTTTTTTTTTTCTTTTTTTAAATTTTATTGACTTGTTTGTTTACTTTTAGGTTACAAGATTCATTTCCAGAGTCACTTTGAAGAGGGTGCCCAAAGAGAGGGGGTGTCCCAGAGCCTACACCTCATCAACTTGAATTTCAGATTTTTCTCCCCTTCCTCCCCACCCCCCACCCCCGCCATGGTGGCATACAATCATGTATAGGATCTGCAAATTGGAATAGACCAATTCTGCCCTCAGGTGAGCCCACCTTTGCCATCACCCTTAGGTTAAGGCCCCATGGTCCTTTGATCGATCCAGGAATGCCTCCATTAGTACAAGAACTTCTCTAGAGTTTTAGTGCGGCAGCTGGAGTTCCTGCCCAGTCCTCACTTGGGAGCCGCTAGTACTTGACCTAGGAGTACAGTCAATGCCTGCACATGCCAGGCTCTCGGTGGGGGTCTTGTGTTTCTGCGTTTGGTTTGCCGAGCATTGGGTTCTCTAAAAGGAATGCTGAAGTCCAGCCCATGTGTGAGGCTTGCTCCAGGGAATGCATAGGCCCTCCCACTCTTTTGTTCTTCCTTCCCCACCAGGTAAAGGTTCTCTCTTTTTAAAGGCCCAACATAACTGCCAGCTGTAACCCTGATCTTCTGGAGCAAATAGGTCTTGAAGCCCCATGACAAAAGGCCCCATCCTAGGGACCAGTAGTACTTAATAATAACAGAAATTTCTGACTTCTTTTTAAAAATTCGCTGTATTTCTTGGTGGGAGGTGGAATGTAAGCAACCTCTTCCTACTCCACACTAAATATGTTAATTATTTCCCAGCCTTCATTATTAAAACTTCCCTTCCAGCCTCTTTGTTTTCTTTCAGAAGGTCACTCCGGTGTCCCCACCTTTCTCTCTAACCAAATGAAAGGTACAAACAATGAGAGCTATCAGACCTTGAAAAGGAGACCGGCAGGACCAGAGACTGGCACTTCCTCACTAACACTTTACAAGATCCCAAGTTTCATCATTCCTCTCTTTCTTATTCTGTGAGTAGAAATGGCCCCAGTGTGATGGACTGTTAAGTAAACCAAACCCGAGCCTGGAGGCCAGGCCTTGGGCTGGGAAGGGGGGGAGCATTTCTCCCTGGACCTCATTTTTTACTTACTCTCCTTATTTAAGGAAAACTCTATTTGGTTTATTTGCTCAGCAATACTTTTTAAAAAAACGCTATGAGATCAAAGAATCATCAGTTTAGACAGTAGTGGCCTTAGAAGTCCTCTTCTCCAATTGCTTCATTTTACATATGAGGAAATCAGCCCAGAGAAGGTGCTTAGGACTCTGCAGGTGGCAAGTGGTAGAGTCAGGATTTGAACCCAGGTGCTCTTACTGTAGAAACCATCTTTTTTTTTTTCATGGTATTTCAGCTGAACCTTGAAAGTGAGTGGGTGAAAAGGGAGAGAATTCTAAGTGTGAATATCTGTATCTAACCAGTCGCAATTGTTGCTCAGTCATGTCAGACTCTTCCTGACCCCATTTGGGGTTTTCTTGGCAAAGATACTGGTTTGCCATTTCCTTCTCCAGCTCATTTTACAAATGAGGAAACTGAGGTAAACTTGCCATTAAGTGTCAGAGGCAGGATTTGAACTTAGGAAGATGAGTCTTCCTGACTCTAGGCTGGGCACTCCAGCCCCTGTGCCTGCCACCTAGATACCCTAATTGGTTGCTCACACTTGGAGGGATTTTCCCTCCCAACTATCCACTCTTTGAATTCCTGACAACTTTTAGATTCTGCTTAGCCAGAAGGCTTTTCCTGGAACTCCCAACTCCTGCTACTGCCTCATCTACTATGTATCTCTCTTACATGTTCTAATTTATGTATTCTTTCTTGGTCTTTCCCCAACTAGAGTGTAAAGTCCTTGAGAGTAGGGACTTTTTTTGCTTTTTTTTTTTGGTTTTGGTTTTGCTTTTTTTTTTTTTTTTGCTTTTGCTTTTGCTTTGTGTCCTCAGTGCTTAGCAAAGGCGCATCACATAGTAGACTTTTTATAAATGTTTGTTGGTTGATTTATTACATATTAGGCAAGGAGGACATCCAGCACAAATATTCATCAATTTGTCTTTAATCTTTTTCTATCTCCATGCAAATCATCAAGTCAACAAACATGTTAAGTGCCTACTACATGGCAAGCAATGCCACACATATGTGCCAAATAAAAGCCTTCTAATCTAAGGAAAACATAGAACCATAGAATATGAAAGCTAGAAAGGGATCTTAGAGAGCATCTGCTAGGGGTGTGCTGGTAAATGTTTAACAACCAGATGTTGTTGGGGTGTGCATAGGGATACATCCACCTGGTTGTTATTTATTTTGCCATTTTAACATTTTCTCCATCACCTTCTTAAGTCTAGAAAACAAAATACAATAAACAAATCCCTGTTTTGTAGTACAAAATGCTGATCCTGAAAATTTAACAACATGGTCTTGTAAGCCAGTTAGAGGTGATTCTAACACAGACTTTTCATTTTACATAATTTAACCTTTAATAGGATACTGAGATTTAGAGAACTGATCGGTCAACTTCACTACCATAGAAATACATGTTGGACTTGACTTGGGAGAGACCTAAACCTGAATCCCAACTCCAACCCTAGTATCATGAACCTGGGTAAATTCCTTGAGCCTCAGCCTCCTTCTTGTGAGCATCAAAAGAGACAGATACTTGTAAAATGCTATGAAAATCTTAAATCACCATATAAATACAAGAATATGAAAAATCTGTGATTTCATCTTTGTGAAGGGGTAGGGGGTAGAGGTGGTGGAATAGGGAACTCTTTCAGACCTTGTAAGCTTTCTATGACTAGATAAATTCTAAGGACTAACCCAAAGCATATGGAGGTTACATGAAGACACCTAGCCACTTGGACAAGGTTTTCTGGAACAATGTCCTCATATTCCCTCTTTTATAAGATGTGATAGGACAGGGTGAGGGACAAATTAAGCCAGAGGGGAAACATTCAAAGTTGCTTATTATAATAATTACACTTATTACAATAATTACAATTATTATGCTTTTGTGAATTTCCTCTCATGGAAATTGGTAGTCTTTTAATGTAATACTGTAGGTAATGTCATGCTAGAATAAGCCCCCCTCATTTCCTCAGTGAAGTCTTTTGTGATCCCTCACTCACCATCCTCATCAATAAGTCTTCTGGGATCTTATGTAGCAGTTCATTTTAAAACAATCTTCTACTGCACCTTTCTTGTTTAATTTTGTCTTGTCATTTTTTCGTGTGTCAGGCAATGGAGCAATGGTCTCCTACCACTGATTCTCTATGTGTCTTTCTGGGCCTAGGTATGTGTGATAATCTCCATTATCAGTTTCAGTGTGTTGCAAGATGGGGATATCCTGGGACATTGATCCCCCTCCACTGCCATCCCTAACATTTACACCAAGATTGGCTCCTAGTTCTGCTACAGTTCTCTCTCTGACTCTAATTTGTTTTGATAGACCCAGTACAAAGGGGTTGGCTCCAGTAATGTTCTGCTAAAGGTTGGGGGGTAGGGGGGGAGAGGAAGAGTACATATGCATGCATGACATTCTTTTAAGTTTAATTTGAATTATTCACAATTTCTCCATCCCTTTATTATTCTAGACAACTAATAAAATGATAAAAATCAAGCCCTGATTTGTGGCATTTGTCAATTTCTGATATGTAAATGCTCACACTGAAAATTTAAAATCCAACTTTCTAGAATCCTGTTTCAGCTGGCTCTATCCACAGTAGTTTGAACCATTCAAATTCTTCCCAGCAGACCTGAGACATAATCATGCCGATGAGATAAGAATGGTTCAGAAATGGCCCCACAAACACCTAGGCCCAGAAAGACATACCCAGTGCTCTCACTGAGGTTCTAATGAGTGTGGCCACACTCTCCATGGCCAAACATATGCATTGATAGCTCTTTTCTCAGGTAACCACATCAAGTTGACTAGACTCCCCAGATCAACCTCCTACTTGGGTATAGTCAAATTCACTCATTATACTGTCAGTTCCCTGAGACCAGTGTCTGAGTCAGAGATACCAGTGCTTAACACAAGCTGGCAGACAAGTTCTTCTCCCCTCCCAAAGGCAACACCCTTCCAGTAGCAAAGAAGTGTATTTGTTTTTGTAATGAGCATTTGTGTTCAGCCTTATTATTGCAAAAGAGGGCATTCAACTTTTAAATCACATTTACAACCTAGTACTTTCTCCTTTCTTTTAGAGGGGTTTTGGAAAGTCTTCTCCCCTTCCCACCCCCACCCCACCCACTATCCCACTATCCGTAACAGCTTCCAAAAGGCAGAAATTAAGAAAGGGGAAATAAATGTTGGTTGGGGGCAAAATCTCCCAGTCTTCATTTGTGAATCTTCTTCAGCTTCTAACTTTCCTGAAAGAGTTTGTAGGTTTGATCAGTCTGGGTTTAGGATTTATCCTTCCCAAGGAAAGTCAGTATCTTCTCCAGGGAAAGTTCCTTCCTGACAAAATCACAGGTACCAACAAACAAACAAACAAATAAGTGAAAGTTAAATATCCCGCAGGCATTTAAAGAGCTTAGATTTGCCCCAGTGCCCTAGAACAGAACTATCCCTCCCCCACAGTCATAACGGCTGACTTGTTGTCATCACTGACCCCAAGCTAGACTGTATTTCAGTTTTAAGGTGGCAAAGTTTAAGGTACTGTGAAGAAAGGCTTTTAAAATCCTCATAGATCTCTCTCTGATCTGGAGCACCGTGCCTTGACTGTTGGATCAAAGACTTCTGAAGCAGGAAAGGACCTTAAAATGTCCTTTGTGCATCTTCAACCATTTCACACATTCATCTTTTTGCATTCTCCCAGCTGCTAAATGATCCCTACACCCCCAAAATTACCTAATATACTTAATACGTATAAATATCTCCCTACACATATCTATTCATACGTATGCATGTTTCATCCAATAGAAGGTAAGGCAAGGACTTCATTTCATTCATTCATTCATTCATTCATTCATTCATTCATTCATTCATTCATTCATTCATGTCCCCAGTGCCTGGCACTCTTCAGGCTTTGAAGAAAGGCTTTAATTATGGGGAAAAGTAGGCCTCTTAGTGAGCCCTAAGGTAATAAAGGTAATAAGTGAAAGAGCAGGAATTCAAACTTAGGTTTTCTTACTCAGAATCCAGTAATGCTGCTTCCAGTCCCTCATTGTTGTTGTTCAATCATTGTTCAATTGTATCTGACTCTTCATGGGGTTTTCTTGACAAAGATACTGCAGTGGTTTGCCATTTCCTTTTCCATATCATTTTACAGATGAGGAAACTGAGGCAACCAAGATTAAGTGACTTGTCCAGGGTCACATAGCTAGTGACTGGATTTGTACTCAGGAAGATGAGTCTTCCTGACTCCAGGCCTGGTGTTCTATCCACTGTACCACCTAGTTGTCCTTCCAATCCCCCATCCTCCTTCTCTTATTATCCGCATATTAGAGATGGGGCAGCTAGGTAGTACAGTGGATAGAGTGTTGGCCCTGGAGTCGGGAAGAGTGAGTTCAAATTGTGCTTTAGACATTCTCTAGCTGAGTGACCCTGGGCAAGTCATTTCACCTCTACCTCCATTTCCTCATCTGTTAAACAGAGATAATAACACCTATCTCTCAGAGCTGTGAGGATGAATCGAAGCACCTTAAATGTTATATAAATGGTAGTTATTATTCATTATTACTGTTAATAACAATGATAATGGTAATAATGAATGGAGGTTCAGAGAAGTTGAGACTTACTCAGGTCTACGAATCCAGGGTACCTCGGCCTTCTAGCACAGCCATGATGCCTTCCCTACTGTGCAAGAGCATCATGAGGGTCTGAGATGAGAGGGAGACAACATCTGCCCCATTTATCCCATGAGACTGGCATAAACATAAATTATGTAATGTCTGCTAATAGCAACTCTCATTTGAATAGCACTTAGCATTTTACAGAAGGTGTTCTTCACACTCTGTGAGGCAGGTGGTGTATATATATATATATGTATATGTGTATGTGTATATATATATGTATGTATATATATGTATGGTATATATTGCAGTTTTACAGGTAAGCAGATAGAGGCTCAGTTTAAGCAGCTTGCTAATAAGTCACAAAACTGAGTCAGAACCAGAGCCTCAAAAACAGGCTCTGAGATGCCAAGTTCGATGCATGCCCTTTCCATTACGGCAGGTACTTGATCTATTGGTTTAATTGAATTGGGTATAGTATATAACATATAGGAAAGGCAGGTGTAGTGGGTAAAGAAATGGTCTCCATGGCAGAAAGGGCTCTCTCGTTGCTCTGGGCAGCTGTTGGATACTTATAGAGAACGTGCCCATCTGCATGAGGAGAAGCAGTTCTTCACTGGGAAGCTCCTAACACTGATGAAATCATGCATCCAGTGGAAAATGAATATTTGCATAAGGGGAGGTACAAGGGAAGGAAGAAAGAAGAAGTACTTGAGAATTCTAGCACCTTTATAGTTAAGGGGGGAAAGCAATTTTTAGAGCCACTGTGTTGCAAGGAACCCCCTAAAATTATCTAGGCCATTCTTGAAAGAAAATGACTGGCTGCCCTCTTTTTCAGGGCCTCCAGGGCAGGAGATTCCACAGTTTCCCCAGGTGGTACATTCCACTGCATAGTCTAAATTGTTCAAGGATCCTGGAAAGAGGCCACAAAAATATAAAACATTGAAATTCAATTATGAATGAATGAATAAATGCTTGTTTACCATACTCACTCAGGTTTGCTCTTTAATATTCCCATAATAACCCATTTTGTCATAAGGTAAATGGCATTACCCTCATTTTTCCTGGTAGGAAAAAAAAGGCTAAAATGGCATAGAGCCCAGGGTCATACAATAAGCTAGGAACAGAAATAACAACTTCTGACTCCTCCTTCCTGTCTCTAACTAGCAGGCAAAGTCGCCTTATTAATAGCATTCTAATCTGAATCATTTAAATTACTTGTAATTGCAGGCCTACAAAGAATTGTAACTGCCCCATGCCAGCTGAGCAAGCTGTAATGGGCATGACTACTGTTACAAACGTCTAAGTCTGTCATTGGAACACAAAAATGCATTTTAAAAGTCTGAACATCTCATTTGAAAATAGTCATCAATCCATCTGGTTAAGAGAGTGGGGTAGGATCATCCTTCCCCCAAAACAAAACAAAAAAAAGGACTTTGAGTCAGAAGATTTGGATTGGAATCCAGGTTCTGTCAATGAGTTTCCTTAGGTAAACTCTTTTTAATCCTTAGAGCCTCAGTCTTCTTCCCTGAAAACAAGGAAGAGGACCACAGAATTTCTTAAAGTTCTTTTCATCCCTAATATTCTGAGTGACGAATGAATGAAGTCCAACAAAATTAATTCACTTAACAAGTACTTAAATGCATACAGTGTGCTAGGCACTGTATGTATGGTATCAAAATTAAAAAAAAAATCCCTGCCCTCCAGGAATTTATACTCTACTAAAGGAAACAACACGTGCACAGATAAGTTGGTTATAAAATTTATACAAGTAATACCATTTTTTTTTTTGCTTTTTGGAGGGGAGAAGGCAGGGCAATTGGTGTTAAGTGACTTGCCCAAGGTCACACAGCTAGTTTTGTTAACTGTCTGAGGCTGGATTGGAACTCAGGTTCTCCCAACTTCAGGCCCAGTGCTCTATTCACTTTGCCACCTAGCCACCCCTAATACAAATTTTTTTTAAAGTTTTTATTATTCTATTAGAGATAGATTTCTCATCAAAACAAAACAAAACAAATTATGTCCATCAAAAAAAAGTTACTGAATTTCATGGGATCCTAGAAGAAGGAAGAGACCCTCCAGTCCATCCTTCCCCTCATTTTACAGAAGAGGAATTTAGTCGCAGAGGTTAAGTGACTGACCAAGGGGAGATTTGGGATTTGAAACTGGGTCCTTTGACTTCCTTTCCAGCCGGCTCTCTACAGTACTACAGTGTCTACACAATCAATTTTCACGTGTTCCTTGTTTAAAACAAGAAAATCACTATCACATTTTGGTGTTTAAACTTCTCTGTTAACTCCTTAGCAGAGAGCGAGCTGCATCGTGCTGAAAACAACTAGCTACCCAGGAGCAGGCAAGTTGGGTTGGGACTGAAAAAAGAAAGTAAATACCTCGCTGCAAATGACTCTAAGTGAATAATTTGCACCTGGCTGAGGTATTCAGGTAAATGACAGGTACGGAGGAATTTAGTGACTGGCTCACTCACTAAGGTCGAAGCCACGAAGATTATCTTTCCAGGGTTCCGCGTGATGTCACACATTTCCTGCTCCAGGCCGACCAATACCATTCATTCTTCTTCCCCACAGACACCTGCAGAAGGAAGGCAAATGTGGTGTCAGGACCGACCCGACGGAGTCTGAGGAACTTGCGTGCTAGGGATGCGTGTGCTCGGCCAGACTGAGGCCGCTTCAAAAACCCTAACAACACCTGGAAAGGTGAGTTGAAACGCCCATTTTCTCTCCGGATACTTAGACCACTGGTCACATTGTTCCGAACAGGAAACAGGAAAGAAACTGGCCGAGTGAGTACAACTTTACTCTTTTCTCAGGAGAGGGGAGCTCCTTCTGGGAGAGAAGTTGGATGCCTAATGTATCTCCTGGTTACACATTAAAACTCTCTCAAGCCACATGGCCAATGCTGCCTTTTACAAGTTTGAAATAATTCAGCCTCTTCCTTTCTGGGATATTGATCTTTCCTTCCCCTCCTCCCCCCAAATGGAACTGCAAAGGTGAGAGAAAGAAGTGTTTGACATTAGATTTGGAGTTGTAAACTTGCTTTAATCTATAGTGTTAATTTCAGTGGCGGGAGAGGAAATTTTCATAATGCTAATTTCAGGGTGGGGGAGGGGAGGCTTTTAGAATGATGATTTCTACTGTGAGGGGACCACAACCTACTCTTAGAAGCTGGCTAACTCAGGATTCATTTAAGTTTTCGCTTTTATCACAGTTCATTTCTACTAAAATTGTAAGAAGTTGGGGTTTTTTCCCTTAAGGTATTTTAAAAGCACCTCTTGGATTGTAAATTCAGTTCTTCCTTACTTCCCCCCAAATCCACCCACCCCACGATGTTCCTGACCCCTAACCTTTTTCTGAAGATGGCAAACACTTGATCTTTGTCCTCACTTGTACAATCTGTTTTCACAGGGTGACTGTGATCTGGATTAGAATTCTTTATGTTTAGCCCTGTGTTTATTAAACCTTTAGTTCAGGTAACATGGATTATCCTTTCTGAGCTTCATGAATGGGGTACAAAGGTTTTTTTCTCTCTGTGTGCTACCCACTCCCCTTGCCTTTAGCAGTAAATAAACTGTTTAGTATATTGTTCTGCCAGGACCTTACTTTTTTTTTTTCCTAAATGTAACTTTAGCTCTAGGACCCATTTTTTTTTGTTGTTTCCTTAATAAAGATCTCACAGTACGCCCTGCAGCCTCACCCTCAGTGTGCCAGCTTATGTTGGAGGCATTTAGATTACAAGGAGAGAAGAATCTGTGGTGCGCAAGCCACACACCATACTTGGGGGGTCAGGGCCTGGCTGTGGGAAACCCACGCAAAACAGAACTGTGAGGTGCAGCGTGCCAAACTCCTACATCAGCTGTTTTACTGAGACTTAAGTTAGAAAAAAAAAGTTTGCAAGGAAGTGATCTGTTAGTAATTATGCTGATATTCATCCACCCGAAAAGTCAAAGTGCACACTCATTCTCCAAAAGGAGAAATGGAAACAATCTGGGGAACTTTGTTTCGGACAGAGTAGCCTCTCACTGAGCCAGACTAGTCCTGCTGTGGCTGCCAATTCCTCTTACTCCTTTGAGACCACTATTCTCCTCTCTGACCTTTATGGTTTTTTTTTTTTTTTCCTGAGGTCATGTGCTTGGCTGGTGGCTACTGCCTTTGCCTTTTTGGAATTGGGCTTCAACACAATATCCTATATCCAGTATCTACCCAAGGCAAATGTATGTGAAAAATCACAAAACTTATCTTGAATGGATAATAATTCACCTATTTTTTAAGCACTGTCTTTGAACCTGTCAGATAATTTCCTTTCTTCATCTCTCCTCTCTCTTTGTCTCTGTCTCTTTCCCTCCCTCCCTCTGTCTCTGCCTCTCTCTGTTTCTGTCTCTTTCCTTCTCTGTCTCTCTCTCTCTCTGTCTCTCTCACTCTTCCTCTCTCTGTCTCTCTCACTCTTCCTCTCTCTGTCTCTCTCCCTCCCTCTGTCTCTCTGTCAGGGTGAGGGAAGAAAGTTGGTGTTTAGAAATTGGAATTCAGAGTCAAACTATTCTAGAACATGGTCAAGGTCATATGTGGTTCAGTGTCTCACTGGGGCAATCTGTACTATTTTTTTTTAGAAGATAGAGGCTTTGCTAAGAGATGGCCCTTTAAGGAGTCCAACTTTAAAGTTTCCCTGGACTACCCTGAGGAGCTTCATCTAAAGCTCTATTGGAAACACCAGCTTTAATAATCATGACATTAATTATTGTTATAAATTGTAAATGATTAAATTCATCATTGATAATTCCCACAAAACCTAACAAAAGAAAGGAATGAGGCTTTTGAATTTCTTTTATAAAATAGGCTGGGCAGATTTGTCTCTGAATCTCCAGCAGAAGGAAGGAACTGCTGTGCCCTGTCTGCTCAGTCCCACCTGCTATTCCTGATGAGGGGTAGGCTCTGGGACCTTGAGCTCTCCTTGAATCTTTGAGGTACCTTCTCTGGGAAACCCCTTGAAGTCTGGTTGAATCTTCTCACTTGATGAGGCATTTGCAGAGGCCATAAGTATTTCATTGTGCCTGGGCCCAAACCTCTGTTACTAGCCTGGCCCTCCACTGTCCGTCTGCTTCCCACCATGGAACCTATCAAAATATCAATCCACTCTTGCATTGACCTCATTAACTCCTCCTGAAGACCCTCCCCAAACTCATTACTGGAGTCTGACCTCATTGACTCCTACTGAAGACCCTCCCCAAACTCCTCCTCTAGACCACCCCTGTGTGAGAGAGTGTGTGTGTGAGAGCCTGTGAGAGTGGCACAGAATGCCCTAGACTTGCTCTGTGAGAGCACCATGGAATAGCTTAGCACAGACTTACTGTGTGAAAGTGCCATAGAATAACCTAGCATTGACTGGCTCCTTAAGAGTCTACCCCATATGGCAAACTTGAACTTTCAACAAACTTTGTTTTTCTTTGGCTGAGAAGATTTGAGTGGAATTCTTTCCTTAGGACCTGGCGTGTTGGTATTTTGGGGTCTCAGGCAACCCTAACACTCTTTGGGTACCCTCTTCATTCCCTCTTTCCCCCCCCCCCCCCTCCACCTGCCATAGAGAGCAGCAAATGCAGGGCATCCTACAAACCACTGGGCAAATGTTATCTGGAGTAATGTGATGGTGGTTACGGTTTACTTTGTTATTACAGATTCAGTACAATTCAACAAAGGTTGCCTACCCGGCTGTGAATATTAATCCCAGGAAGATCTCCTGCCAAGGAATTGGTAATATCTACAGAAATAAAAAACTAGCCCTTTCCATGCCTCACTGGGAGCCTCCATTCTACTGAGGGTGGGAAAACAACATGTATATAGATTAAGTATATTGGAAAAAAGAAATTCAGACAAAGTATTATTATTCCAAGTTGATGAGAGGATCAGTTTGGGGGTCAGGGAAGGCAAATGTGATCAGTCATGCTCTTTCTAGGTCATAGAGCTACAGCTGGAAGAAATCTTTGACGTTATGTAGTCCAACTCCCCAATCTTAGAAATGAGGGAAGTACAGAACTTAAGGAACCCTGACCCCAAATCCAGCACCCTTTGTGCTACAAGTCAGATTAAGGTACCTTCTTCCACCATGGGAAGCTCATTCTACCTCAGCCTCAGGCAACGGGTGCCAGGGTCACAGAGATGGAGAGCATTTGCCAGAGCTCAATAATTGTATGAAATAACATGGTATCAGTTGAGTAAGTCACCACTGTGGCTTTTCTTAAGGTCCCTTCCTTGGACAGAAGAGGATTTAGAGAAACTGGGTGACTAATTAATATGGAAAGCAATTGATCTTATTTGATCCATAAAGATGCGTGGCTTAATCTGAGTCACCCAAAGGATAACAGAAGGGAAGTTGAGGAAAACAGAAGAGTACTACCAGGGAGTCCTGGACTGTTGTGTGTGGTGTTTGTCCTTTGTTTTCAAAGAGGACCATGACAGCAGAGAAGTGATGACATGACTTGCAGTTCACTTTGATTTGAGTGAGGGAGGACTGTGCAAGGTCACCAGTCTCACTTTTTCCTCCAGAGCAGTGGTTCTCAGCCTTCCTAATACCACGACCCTTTAATTTAATACTTTAATATCTGGGCATGTCTGCATATGGGCAACCCGCCTGGAGACCATAGAGGAGCAGTGTCTTGGTTTCTAAGACCATTGGAAATATGTGTTTTCCCACGGTTGTAGGCGACTCCTGTGAAAGGGTCATTCTACCCCCAAAGGGGTTGTGACCTACAGGTTGAGAACTGCTGCTGTAGAGGCAACTGGGTCCAGTAGCCAGATATTGATCAGGACAACTGGAGATGACCCAGGATGCAATGGGAGACTTTGACCCCTTTAGGCTAAGACCTTTTCAGGTTCTCACTTTGAGTGAGGCCATTCAGTGAATAGGCTTCTTTAAAAAGTGAGTCAAGGGGTAGCACTTTAAATTAAAAAAAAAAAAATCAAACTGGGAGGGGAAGACCGTCTGTATTGCTGCAAAAGAGAGCCAGTTCCTATTGACATTCACTCTGAGCCAGGGGGACCCAAAATATAGCCATTAAGTGGAGCTTGGGCGGGACCTATTGTGGTCCAGTCTATGAGCTCCAGAGTGAAATGGGTTTAAGGTCTGGTCTTTGAGAAGAAAGAAAGGAAGAATGGAATAAATGAATCTGGTCAGTAAACCCCAAGGTAACTGGGCAGCTTCCAGTCATAAAAATTTACCTTCCTTTGGAGAGGAGAGGGAGACGATGAATTGAGTTACCCAGATGGTTGGGTCCCCATTCAGGCAACTCGGACTACTCAATGTCATGGTCCTGGACTGTTGACTCCAAAAGGAGAGAAGGGATGTGCCCAGAGATGTCACTAGGAGTCTTGGCCACAATGGTCTTCAAGCTATGGCAAGAGGATGGTCTCATCAGAGGTTATTCCCAAGACTTGACTCATGGCTATACTAAATTCTGCCTAGGATTCTTGAGTCTTGGCCTCAGGACAGCTCCAGATGTTTTATAGGGTCCCATTCAGGTCTAATTAGCTTCTCAGCTGTGAGGTCACAGGTGGGGAGGTACCAGGCAGCTAGGGCTCTAGAGAAGAGGCAAGTCAGATGGAAGATGGCTGGAGCACAGATGATTTATTGGTCAGAGAACTGACTATTGTAGTCCCACAGGACCTATTTGTAGTTAAGAAGCAAAGAACAGAAGAATAAATAGAGAAACATAGGCCCCTCCTGTAGCTGTGTGGGTCCCATGTTATCCTGGAGGGCAGGGCCATGGGCCTGCCTGCCCCACTTTGGAAGTCATAACCCAAATGGCTGAGTAATGGCCTGGTGATTTTAGGACTGTGAATTCTGATCCCAACTTTGCTACCTATTTGCTGAGCAACTCTGGGAGAATACTTTTATCTCCCTACCCATCTGTTTCCTCATTTATTAAAAAAAAAAAAAATTAGACTAAATGATAGATGCACTGATATGCTGTAAGAATATAGACTTTTATATTTACAAACCTAGATAGGCAGGATATAGATTCAAGCCTAGTGGGTTTTTCAGGTTTAGTATTTATGGGAAAAGTTTTATTTCCTAAAATGTCAATATTTCAGAAAGAATGATTTATCTACCCATTCTCTTGAAAGGAAACATCTATATTTGATTTACCACCTTAGTCAGTAGCCTGCCTAGAACAATTTATAGCTTAGACATTATAGTTCTATATTTAATTATTTCATTTTTCTCTATTACTTGTAAATAAAAGTTTTAATATTTTTTTAAATTTGGGTTCCAAATTCTCTCCTTCTCTCCTCCCTCCCACCCCCATAGAGAAGGCAAGTAATTTGACATTGATTATATGTGCACAATCGTGCAAAACATTTCCATATTAGACATATTACAAAACAAAATGAAGACCAAAAAACCCAAGAATAATAATGAAAGTTTTTTTAAATGACATCACAATTCTAGAACCTGCTAGTGGGTTTAGGGCCAGTGACTTAATACATTAAATATGTTTTTTTCTTTTAAAAATAGATTTTATTGCTATCTTTTTTATATCAACTATATTTTCACCTGTATCACTCTGAGAGAACCATCCCCTATCACAAAAAAGTAAAAGAGGAAGAAGGGAAAAAATCAGTAAAACCTTATCAATACACTGAAAAAAATCTGATGTTATCATATACAATGTTTCATAACTATGGACCACTCCTCTTCTGCAAAAGAATAGAGAAACTGTCTCCTCATATCTCTTCTTTGGGTCAGATGGCTTTATAATTACCCCACATTCAGTTTCAATTATTTTGTTGTGTATTTCACTTATATTGTTATCATCATTTTATATACTATTTTCCAGATTCTGCTTTTCCTGTTTTACAGATTCTACGGAAAAGCACAGAAAAATTTACATGAAATGATGCAAATTCCTACCATGTTTTCTGTTTGTTGTTCTTTATAGCATAGTGATATTTCATTACAATCAAGGACCACAATTCATCTAAGCCATTCCTATTTGATGTGCAGTTGCCTTGTTTATAATTCTTTGGTACCACAAAAAGGGCTGTTATAAATATTTTAGTCTATATGGCAGTTTTTGTTTTCTTTGAATCATGACATTTTGGGGGTGTTTACCTAGCAATGGGATCTCTTGGCAGATTCTCTTAATGACCTAAAAGACATTGCTGTGGGCAGGAAACTAGCAACAATGAATACGTTGTTTGAGTTGTAGTTCGGGGATGCTGTATCTATCTGCTGGTTGCAATGGCCCTTCATGTGGAAATCAGTGTGTAGTCCCAGTTCTTTGCTATGACTGAGCAGGAGTTTTTCCTAGAGGTAGAATTCCTAGAGTCTAGGATCAATTGTCTGCTTGGTCACTTGATGTCACATCTGCTCCAATTCTGTCTTATGGGAAACGGAGAAAACATTATATCATAGAAAGGATGTGAAAGAAACAGTTAAGGGGAAAGCTATTCTGTAAGGTCAGTTTAATTCAAAAATTTGAAATTGAATTAGTTTAATTCAAACAAAAGCCTGCTATATCCAGAACACTGCTGGGTTCTAAGGGAGGTAAAGAGAGATGGTAAGATACAGTCTTTTTTTGCAGTTTAGTCCTGGTGGTGGATGGAATATGACATAGACATATAGACATAGAACTGTAATACAAAATAATGAAATGAATTCACAAGAACATTAGAAGCAAAGTGCTTTGTTGCGGGTCCAACAGAAGTTAAGGGGTGGATTTAGAGGTCTTTGGGCAAATTAGGGGAAAGGAAAGTTACAAATTCAATAGGTTTGGGAGAGGGTGACACAGGAATTGGAGTTAGTGTGTGGAAAAAGGAGTGGAGGAAGGAAAATACGGGTCATTTCATAGTAATAAACTAGCTGGTAGAAGAATACAAGCTCTCTGGAAATGGTTAGCCTGTCTTCAAGTAATAACAAATACAAAATAATAATAAAAACTATGAAAAAGGGATTAGATTTAATTTGTTTAACCTCCAGGGCAGAGCCAGTAGTAAGAGGTGGAAGATGCAAAGCCACAAATTTAAGACTTGATAGAAGCTTCCTAAGAGAGCTGTCTAGAAGTAGAGTAGGCTGTTTCCTAGTAGGTTCTGTCTCCTGGCAGGCCTTCAGTCAGGGAGTAAATGGCCATTTGTTAGGTACATGGTAGGGATTCTTTTTCGGATATGAATTGGATTAGTTGGCCACTGAAGTCACTTCCAACTCTGAAATTCAGTGATTTTGTGACATAATTAAATCAGAAAGAGGAATGAGTTTATGGACTCTTAGGATCATTTTGCCAAAAAAAAAAAAAGGATAAGGAAGACTGGTAAAAATGGAAAATAGTAGACTTCAAGACAAGGGACCTATGTTCAAATTCTGGTGCTGCCCTAAGCCTATCAACCGCACCTACTATGTAACAGGCACTGTTTTGGGCACTGGGATTATAAATACAAACAATCGAATAATCCCTACTGAAAGAAGACAGTTTGAAACATGCTGAGTTCCAGTTGTCTCTGGGACATTCAGGTAAAAGCAGTTGGAGATGGGGATCTGGGAGCTTGGAAGAGAGGCTGGACACGGGTGATGTGGGAGTTATCTCTGGATGGTAGTTAAAGCTGTGGTTAAGAATGAGTTTACCTAGGGATAGAGGGAAGGAAAGAAGAGCCTGGGAGCAAAGAGCCTTGGGGAGTGTCTGCCCACGCTGAGGTAGCAGAGGATCCTAGTAACATCATAGATTTAGAGCTGAAACTGGAGTATGTAGACCACTAACTCCAACCCCCTCATTTACACAAGGGGCTCAGGCTTAAAGAAGTTTAGTCATTTGCTGAAAGTCCCACAAGTTTTTGCTATAGAGGCAGGATTCCCACTGAAGTCTTCTGACTGCTAACTCAGTAGCACCATTGTACCCTGCATCCTCTCCAGTCAAGGTGTTGGAGGATATGTGTAAGATGGAAGGATAGTCAACAGTGTCAAGTGTGGGAGAGAGGTCAAGGAGGATGTTGTTGCTGTGTTTTTCAGTTGTGTGTCCAACTCTCTGTAACACTATTTGGGGTTTTCTTGGCAAAGATACCAGAGTGGTTTGCCATTTCCTTTTCCAGCTTATTTTACAGATGAGAAAACTGAGGCAAACAGGATTAAGTGACTTGCCCATGGTCAGAGTGAGTAAATGTCAGAGGCTAGATTTGAACTCACAAAGGCGAGTCTTCCTGACTCCAGACTTGGCTTTCTATCCACTGTAGCACTTAGCTGCCCCCAAGGAGGATAAGGACTGAAAGGGGGTAAAAGTCATTGGACTTGAGGTTTAGACCATTAGTAACCTTTTCAAAGGCAGGTTCAGTAGCCTAGTGGGACTGGAATCTAGATGGCAAATGGGTGGTCAATAGTGAGGAAGCAGAGGGAGGTACTGTGTAGATACCTGTTCTTCAATGAAGTCTGTCTGTGACTGAGAAGAGGGAAATATGGCAGGAGGGCCATGGGAAGGTGGTTTCTTTTTTTTTTTTCTTCTTAGGAATATGGAAACTTGGGCATGATTAGGTAGATGAGCAGGACCCAGGAAAGAGGAAGAATTTGAAGATGCCCAAGAGAAGGACAAGTGCCAACAGGTGTTACTCTAAAGTGACATTTCTAAAATGGAGCCAACTCAATTCTATGGTATTTGTGTACTTTGTGGAAGCCATTAAGTAGAATAGCTATTTATGTCCTGGCATTACATAGCCCTGCTTTAATTCTGGTGACAAATTCCACATCATATGACCAATGCCATGGAAGCATTGAGGTCATTTTAAGAACACCAAGGAGAAAAATAAGGAGATAGTTTACAGGTTTTATCATATTTGTGGTATCTGACTATGGAAGCCTCTGTACAAAAAGCATTTCAAATTAGACTTTTACAGCTAAGTATAAAAATCTGAAACAGAGAAAATGGTCTCTGAGCCTTGGATATTTACTGTTCCTTTTTGAAAATCCTTCTTTACATATTTCATTTTCTTGATTCAGAGTGGTGCAATTGAGTGCTGGATTGGGAGTTAGAGGACCTGGGTTCAAATCTTGATTCTGATTGATGTTGGGCAAGTTACTTAAACTCCTCTGGTTCACAGTTGCCTGGTCTATAAGCTGGGGTGGTGGTACTGGGGGCAGTGTACCACATGACATCTGAGAAGGACTCCCTCCACTTCTAAATCCATATTACTTATGAGACTTTTAATTTTTGTCTTTTACCTTTCCTGACTTCTGCTCCAGAGAATCCACTAATTGGCTTGTCCTCATGCCGTTGCTTCTACACTGTGGATGCTTTGAACCCCTTCTTTAGATTGTGAGTGTGATGGCCTTACACATTTCATTGCCTCCCTTCCCCTGACTTAGGCATGCAGCCCTGAATTCTGCCACCGTCTCACAGTGACACCAGTTTGTAGGATATATTCATTAGAGAGATATGAAAGCATAGCACCCATGTTTAAAACTCTCCAAGAATTTTCTTTAATAGCCTGATGGCACAGTGCGAGGCATCAACACGTGCTGACAAGCAAAGCATTCATATTTCCAGGCTGATTGTTGGAGATGATTTGCATATCTTGCCCATGACTTCAGGCCTTGGTCACGTGGTCCTCCATGAGTATATGTTTATGCTGCAGTCTGCACACATAAAGTCACTAGTGACTCAGCTAGTGTTTTCAAGCTGCTTCATAAGTTGTTCCTATACCTGTCATTGTTCTAGTCATCTTGTTAGGAGAAGACATAAGGGTAGCCCTTTCTGTGGGCACTGATGAGGTATAGGCTCTGGGAACTACCTTGAGCATTCTTTGAGTCTATGAGGTACAGGCTGTGGGAACCTCCTTGAACTCAGATTGAATCTTCCCATTTGATAAGGCATTTGCATGAGGCCATAAACATTTAGTTGTGGCTCTGCCCAAACTTTTGTTACTAGCTTGGCCCTCCATTGCCCATCTACTTCCCACCCTTGAGCCTATCAAAATATCAATCTACCCTTGAACTGGCCTAGCCCACCTTTGTCTGTGGGCTCCAAGTAGCCTCCAGCAACTTCCCACCCTTAATCACTCATTTACTTCATTAACTCCTCCTGAAGACCAAACTCTTTCTCTAGACTACCCCTAGATTCCTCCCACAGCCTTCCTGTATATAAGATCCCAACTTGCCTCCTTGTGTGAGAGTGCCATGAAATGACCTAGCACAGACTTAGTCTGTGTCCAATACAGGTGAACTTTTAATAAACTTTGCTTTTCTTTGGCTGAGAGAAGATTTGAGTTGAATTCATTCGGCAGGACCCAGTGTGTTGGTATTTTGGGGTCTTGTGCACCCCTAACCCTGACCCTCTACATTTTATGGGTTACTTCTTTAGGCACAATATGGACTGTCAGTAAGTTTAATGTATCAGAAAGACTACTGGTCTTGGAGTCAAAAGATTCAAGTCCTAGATTTGAGTCTCAGCTCTGCCACTTATTTACACAGATTTATTATGCAAGTCCATGGGCCTCAGTTTCTTCAACTGTAAAAATGAAGTGGTTGAATGAGAAGACTGATCTTTAAAATTCCATCTGGCCTTTGCATTTGAGCGGTTTCTGTGCAATCTCCCAGAGCATTCATCTTTTGCAGACCACTAAAAGTAACTATAGCTGTAGAAACAGCTTGATTTTTTTCAGGCACATTTTTACACCAGGGCAGAATTGAGGTCCCCAGACAGGCATTGTAAATGGCTGCCAGCCCCAGTGATGTGACTACTCTAGAATGTGCTGGCCCTTCACAGACATTTAAAGGCACTTATTGCCCATACTATACACAGGGAACTTAATTATATTCTGTCTTGTGTTGTTTCAGTAACCCCTGCTATGTGCTCAAACTATCAGCCCTGTCTTTCTTGCGTTTTACTACTAAACTCTCAGGAGCTGGCTGCTCACTGCCTCCAGAGGCAGTCACAGAACTGGAAGGAACCTCAGTCCATATAGTCTGACCTAGATACTCTCCAAAACAATCATTCTAAAGCTCAACAAATCGTCTGGATGACTTCAAGCCTTTTTTTCTGAAGGTTTCCAATCAAGGGGAAACATTTTTCTGACCCCTAGCCCAAACATATGTTTGCTGAGTGTTTGTTTTTTTCCAACTTTCACCCATTGGTCTTGGTTTGTTACCCTCTGTGGCTGGGGAAAAAAGTATATCCCTTCTCCAAATGATAACCCTTAAAATACTTGAAGATAGCTATCATGTATTACCTCTTCTGCCAACTCCTACCCCCTTCAACCAGTTTTAATCTTCTCCAGGCTAAAATTCATTTCTTTCAATCCATCCACATCTGGCAGGATCTTAAGGTCCCTTGACATCCTGGTTGCTTTCCAAGGGACATTCTCCAATTTACTCATAATTTGCCTAAAATGTTAAGAGAGAAAGAGAGGAGAGAGAAGAGCAAAAATGACTGACTCCTGGAAGAGGCAGAAGGGCTCAAGGATGTAGGTGGATGGATTAGCTTGAGAAAATAGCAATGAGCTGCTGTGACTGGAAGGAAGCAGAATCAGAGGGTCATGACATAGAGATTTTTAGGAAATGAGGAGAGGAGTTAAAGGAGTTCCTATTAAATGACCTCCATCTTCTCCTGGAAGGAGGTATCCAAATCACATCTGCTGTAAATTGTAGGGATGGGAAGAGAGGAAATAGGAAAGAAAAGGTTTGGACTAATCTCTCTGGGAATAAGATAAGAGTAGATCCAGTCAATTAGCATTTATTAAGTGCTTACTGTGTGCCAGGTATGGTGCTAAATTCTGGGGATGCAAAGAAAGGCAAAGATACAGTACTTACTCTCAGGAAGTTTGTGCTATAAAGGAGGAGACAGCATGTAAACAATTGGGTGATGCAAAATATAAGTAAGACTACATGGAAAGTAATCACAGATGGAAAGGTACTGGCAGCTTGGGGCCACTAAGAAGGTAGGAGGTGGGATTTGAGCTGAGTTCTAAGTAAGTAAACTAAGAGGCAGAGGTGAGAGGGCAGAGTATTTCAGGCATGACAGACAGCTATTGCAAAGGCACAGAGCTGGGAAATGAAATCTCATGATTTAGAAATTGCAAAATTGTCTAGCAACATGAGCTCAGCTGAGATTATGGACCATGACATTATAGTGAGTGAAACCAGCCCGGTTTTGTGATTTTTAACTGTTCAGAAACATCAGAGGCAGAGAAATTGAACATAGAGAGTTTCCCTAGGATAAGAATTTCCTAGGTGGGGTGGCTGAAGTTGAGATGGGTGTGGGGTAGAGATTGTAGAACTGTTAAAGCTAATGAAATTGATCTGGGGACAAAGATGAGTTTGGAGGAGAAGGTGGGAGAGAGTTGTAGGATCTGCTGCTAATGGAAAGGTTTGCATAGGGTGTGGTGTCCTTAGGGGAGAACCTGAGAGTTCTGTTCTGGTTAGAACTAAGAAGGAATGTGGTTGGGAGGCTAGAAGCTATAGAGGATTTGTTGGAGAATAAAATGTGCTCTGAAGGGCACTGTAAAGGGCCAGGCCTCAGATTGTCCATGGGACTGAGGAGGAGGTGGATCCTGTACCTTGGACTGTGAGGCTGGATTACTTCACTAGTCACTGGAAACATATATCTTGGGTGCCTTCTGTCTTGTCAGTCTGTCGATGAGAATTTATGAAGCTCTTACCAGGAAGAGCCAGGGAAGTGTCAGGCACTGTGCTAAGTAGGAACTGAGGATATGAAGGCAAAAGCAGATGGTACCTGCCTTCAAGAAGATCATATTCTAATGAATTTTCAGAACTTTCTCAAGAGAGAATTCATAGAGTTGATATTCTCCAAGGGATTATTTAGAACCTTGGATGGTTCTCTTCCACATGCTTCCTCCCTATGGTCTGAGGCCACTTCATGGAAAGAACTGGGCCTGTTTGAGCTGCCAGTATCTGAGTTTACCATCCTCACCTTTCTTTCACACTTAGCAGTGAAGGATCCTCCGAGGCTTTCTAGTTCAGCACATCTCCAACCCATCCCCTCTGCTGAAAAGTGCTCCCCTCCTGGACCTTTCTTTGGTTTTCAGCATTGCTGCTCATCTGTTCTTCCTCTTGGAAGAACATCTGTTCTCTGTCTTGGCTTCATGACTTTTCTCATGGTTTCTTCATACCTGTTTGAAGAAGGTCTCAAATCCCCTTGGGGCTGGTTTGTTGTGTTTCCCCTACTCCCTGAACATGCATGACCCTCCCAAAGCTCTGTATCCTCCCCCCTCTTTTCTCTTTAGATTTTCTCTCTTGCTGTTTTTATCTGATTCAGTGGGTACAAATATCACTATGCAGTTGACTCCCATGTTCAATTAGCCAGGTTTTCTGCTTCTCTCAACTATGCTTCTGAACTCACTGGACTTCACTACCATGACTAAGGTGCCTCTGCACTTGGACCCTCAGCACCTGGGGTCTTCTCACCCTGGAACATTCCTTCTCTACATTGTTCCCCCTTCTCCCATTGGTGAGTTCCTTTTGTAGGCCTTCATTTGGGGAATGGGCCAAGTTTGGCCATGTTCATTCTCTACATCCCCACACCCTTGCTTCAGACTCTCTCCAGACTTGCTACTATGCTCTCGGACCCCTTTTCAGTTCCCATTTCTATTCTGTCTTCCCCTATTAGAATGTAAGCTGCTTTAGGGCAATAGGCTGTCTTCCCAGTGCTTAGCATAGTGCCTGGCATGCAGTAAGTGCTTAATAAATGCTTGTTGCCTTGCCTTGCGGCCTGTTCTTTCAGTTCAGTTTCAGCTTCCCTAGTCATAACATTCTTTTGGTCCTCTGAGTCATTTTTGATTTATCACCATTTTTTACCTCCTATATATAAGCAGTTTCCAAGTTTCTTTTTCATTCTGTCCCCATGTCTCTCATGCCTTCCCCCCTTCTCTCCTCTCCACATATATTGCTGAAGAGAGTACCCAAAGAGGGTTAGGGCTGCCTGAGACCCCCAAATACAACATGCTGGGTCCTGTGGAAAAAAATTCCATTCAGGTCTTCTCAGCCAAAGAAAAATAAAGCTTATTGAAAGTTCATTAAAAGTTCACCATATGGGGTAGACTCTTAAGGAGCCAATCTATGCTAGGTCATTCTATGGCACTCTCACAGAGCAAGTCTATGCTAGGGCATTCTGTGGCGCTCTCATACACACACATGAAGGGAAGATGGGATTCTTATATACAGAGGAATCTAGGGATGGTCTAGAGGAGGAGTTTGGGGAAGATCTACAGGAGGAGTCAATGAGATAAGACTCCAGTAATGAGTTTGGAGAGGGTCTTCTGGAGGAGTTAATGAGGTCAATGCAAGAGTGGATTGATATTTTGATAGGCTCAAGGGTGGGAAGCAGATGGACAATGGAGGGTCAGGCTAGTAACTGAGGTTTGGGCCCAGCCACAATGAAATACTTATGGCCTCTGCAAATGCCTCTTTAAGTGGGAAGATTCAATCAGACTTCAAGGGGTTTCCCAGAGAAGGTACCTCAAAGATTCAAGGAGAGCTCAAGGGGGTCCCAGAGCCTACACCTCATCACTGCTATCACTGTCCTAGACAAGGCCCTCATTGAAATTTCAGTCTCTTCCACATTTCCAACTACCTGCTGGGCTTTGCTACCTATTGTATGCCAGGCACTGTGCTAAGCACTGGGGATACAGAGAGAGGCAAAAGACGGTCTGCAACCTTTGGGAGCTAACAATATAGTGGGGGAGATGATGCACAAGCAGATATGTACCACCAAGTCATATTCAAAGTAAGCAGGAAATAATCAACTGAAAGTATTGGAATTAAGAGAGATTAAGAAAGTCTTCTGACAGTTTGCACTTTAGCTGATACTTGAGGGAAGCCAGGACAGCCAAGGAACAAGGAAGAGGGAGTATTCCAGGCATGGAGGACAGGCAGTGACAATGCCTGCAGTCTGGATATGGGTACACAGAAAGGAAAGGAAGCCCATGACACTTGGTTGCAGAGTATGTATAGAAGAGTAAGGTATAAGAATACTGGAAAAGTAGGGTCATATTCGGTTATAAAGGGCTTCAAATGCTGAATGGATGATTTTCCTTTTAATCCTGGAGGTGATAGGGAGTCTATCACTGGAGTTTATTGGGTAGGAAAGTGACATGATGAGGTCCTTAGCTTTAGAAAAATCACTTTGGCAGCTAAGGTAGATGGGCTGGATGGAGTACAGAGAGACTTGTGACAGGCATAGCCACCAGCAGGCTATTGCAGTAATCCAGGCATTAGAAGATGGGAGCCTGCATCAGGCTGGTGGCAGTATCAGGGGAAAGAAGAGAGCATATTCAAAAGATATTACAAAAGTGAAGTCTACAGGCCTTGGCAACAGATTGGATATGGGGTGTTGAGGGTGAGAAGTAGAGAATGACACCTAGGAAGGTGACTGGGAAGATGGTGGTACTCTCAGTAGAAATAGAGAACTTAGGAAGAGGGGAGGGTATAAGGTAAAAGATAATGCATTCAGATTTGTATATGTTGACTTTAAAATGTTTCCAAGACATCTAGTTCAAGATGGTAGTAGGAAATGGAAGACTGGAGGTCAGCAGAGCATTTTGGACCTGATAAGTAGATTTCAGAATCATCAGCATAGAAATGACCATTGAATCCATGGGAACTGATGAGATCTCCAAGTGAAATAGTATGGAAAGAGAAGAGGAGCGGACCCAGAATAGGACCATGTGGGACAACCACCATTTGCTGGTGTGACCTGGATGAGGATCCAGCAAAGACTGAGAAATTGTCAGGTAGTAGGAGGAGAACTAGGAGAGTAGTGTCTTGAAAATATATAGAGAAGAGAGTATCAAGAGAAAAGAAGATGATTAACAGTGTCAGAGGCTGCAGAAGGGTCCCAAAGAATGAGAATGGAGAAGAAGCCATTTGGAAATTAAGAAAGAAATCGTGGGTAACGTTGGAGAGAGCAGTTTTGGTTGAAGGTTGAGGTCAGAAGCCAGATTGTAGGAAGTTAAGAAGAAAGTGAGGGGAGTCACCTATTGTAGACGGCCTTCTCAAGGAGTTTAGCCACAAAAAGCAGGAGAGATATGGAATGACAGGTAGCAGGGATGATGCAAGGATGAAGTGAGAGATTTCAGAAGATGGGGAAGCAAAATTGATACCTCAGACTCAACATGTCCCACACATTGTCTTTTTCCTCCAGCCTGATCCTCCTCAAAACTTCCTTATTTATACCATTATTTCAGTCACTTGAGTTCAAAACTTTAGAGTCCTTTCTCTCTCTCTCTCTCTCTCTCTCTCTCTCCCCTTTTTTCAAGGCAATTGGGGTTAAGTGACTTGCCCAGGGTCACACAGCTAGCAAGTGTCTGAGGCTGGATTCAAACCCCCTGACTCCAGAGACAATGCATTGAGCCACCATGCTGCTCCTTTGCTACTTCCTTTTTGAAGTCCCTGTATCGATCCCTCAAGCTGAACTTGTTCCTTCTCTTCTCAAATTTTCATGAAATATTTTTTCTGTATCTTTCTTTTGCTCTGTCATACTTTAGTTTATATTATACTTTTCTCTATAAATGGTCTATGACCCAATAAGATAAAATTTCTTTTTATTTTTCACAAGCAAATCAATTTCTTCTTCATCCTCCCTCCCTTGGAACAAAGAAAGAAAAATGATACTATTGTAACATATGTACAGTCAAGCAGACGTAAATGTCTGTATTGGCCGAGTCTAAAAAACCTTGTCTCAGTCTACATCTTGAATTCATCACTTCTGTCAGGAGATGAATTACATGCTTCATCTTTGGTCCTCTGGAATTACACTGGTTACATTTGATCAGAGCTCTTCAGGTGTTCAAAATTGTCTCTGCTATGCGGTTCTTATCACACAAACTGTTTTCCTGCTTCTGCTCACTTCACTTTGCATACAAGTCTTCCAGATTTCTCTGGAACCATCCCCTTCATCATTTCTTACATTTCTTAAGTGCAGGGACTGCAGTATTTTAAAATTTTTGTATCTGCAGTGTCCAAAAGAATATCTGCAAGTATGTAATTAATGAATGTCCATGGTACTGAATAAATATGAGGCCTAAATAAAATTTTTTTTAAAATTAGATAATGGTATATACTTCTTGTATACCTCCCATTGTACTTAGCATAATGTTCATCATAAAATCCTAGTTGTTTAGAGCTGAAAGAAAGCTTTGAGAACACTGCTTTCTAGTCTTTTCCATTTTTTGTAGATGAAAAAGCTGAGGGCCAGGCTAATTGACTTGTTAATGGACACACAGCTACTCCTGGCTTAGAGCCTGGAGGTGCTCAGGAAACAAGATGAATTGAAATATTACTAATTTGGGCAGCTAGGTAGCACAGTGAATAGAGCACTGGCCCTGGACCTGAGTTCAAATTCAGCCTCAGACGCTTAACACTTAGTAGACAGGTTACCTTGGTCAACTCACTTAACCTCCCTCAATTGCCCTATCTTCCCCCCTCCAAAAAGCCAAAAAAAAAAAAAAAAAAAAGAAGAAATATTGCTGTTTTTTTAAAAACGCAAGCATAATTAATTGATGCTTTTTTTTAACGTCTTGGTTGTCTACAGAATCCTTTAGTAGTACCTCACTGAACAATTTTTTAAAACTTTTTTTTTCAGATGGAAGAATACCAGAAACTAGCACCTCCATGAATCTGTGTTAACATCAGTCTCTTTGTCTGATGAATGTAACATTTAACCATTGCAAATTTTTATCCATTTGGTTTTATAGTTTACATTCTTCTTGTGCCCATTTTACAAATGAGGAAATGGGGGAACATATTTTTGGTACAAGAGGGACTCTTAAATTTAAATGGAGTATGAACTATATATCTGGAGACTCAAGGGAAAAGGGAACTAAATCATTCCTATTCCAGAAGACTGTGATCATCTGTAACCAACCTTTTAATGGTCTTTCTTGGCTTTTAAATCCCAAAAGAAACTCCTGTCTAATTGGCTGTCCACTTGGAACTCTTCACTTAACTACTTTACATGCTTCTTTCATCCTTAATATCTGTGTTTCATGTTCAGATGCATTGCTTTGCCTCTATTCACATTGACTCTTCTTTAATTTCCTGGCCTCTGAAGTACTCTTCATACACTTTTATTTGATGTCCATGATATAGGCAATACCACCAACTGAATCTTATTTGCACATTTAATTAGTGTTTATACTCTTTTCCGATTTCCAAATTTGTTTCATTATTAGGCAGGAGCCAAGCTAATGGTGACCTCAGCATCAGCCCACAAAATACCTGCTCCTTTTCCTTCTGTTTGTAACAGGATACGTTTAGCCTCAGATTTTGTTTTGGAGACTGTATTTACCATGTGTGTAACTGTTTATATTAAACTCACCAAACCCATTACTGCTGCTCTACTCTCAGGATACATAAGATAGAATAATCCAAGGAGGATTTCTTTCTTTCCCTCATTCTCTATTATGGTAGAAAGAACCTTGAACTTGAAGTCAGAAGACCTAAATTGAAGTCCTGACTCTGTGTCACTTAGTTGGTATAAGTGACCTTAGTCAAGTCACTTATAACTCCTCTATTCCTGTTTTCTCAACTGTGAAATGGGACTGCATACCTGCATTGCCCATATCACAGGATGGTTGTGAGGAAAGTGATTTCTTAAAAGCACTAAAAAAATGCAACTATTGTTATTATTGTTATTCTACTTATGCCATTCCCTTTTTTTTTAAAGGAGGTAAAATATTGCATATATATATATATATATATATATATATGCATATATATATATGTTATGATTTTTTTTAACATATCACAGTAATTTCTCAGTATATCTCCTGCCATTGAATCCTCCTTTGAACAGCAGGATTACAGACTTTGAGAGTTGGAGCTTTCTAATCCCCAAAGTGGTCATCCAGGTTCCAATTGAAGACTTCCAAGGAGAGGAAACCCACCACTTCTCCAGGTAGCCCATTCCACTTTTGGACAGCACTGACTCTTAGGAGATTTTTCCTGATGTCAAGCTGATATTTGACTCTTAGCATCTTCTACCTTTTTCTCCTGGTTCAACCCTCTAGGGCAAAAGCAAACAAATCTAATCTCTCTTCTATTCCTCCCCCTGGCTAAACATTCCAGTTCTTTCTTAAGTCAATCCTCATATACCATGAACTCATTTTAAAAATATAGTCTTAATATACCCATTTTATGGATGAAGAAATGGAAGGATATCTTTTTGGTACAGACTACTCTTAAATTTAAATAGAATCTAAAAGATATATCCTGAGCATGAGAAAGTAAACAGGAAAAAAATAATAAGGAACTTATTAAAGTTGAACTGTTTACATTCCTACATGGAAAAATGATAATTGTAACTCATGAGACTTTTCTCAGTATGAGGATAGTTGAAGGGAATATATGTGTATGTGTGTGTGTGTGTATATATATATACACACACATATGTATGTATAGGAGAGTATATGTGTGTATAAATACATATGTGAGTGTATGTATATGTGCATACATGTAAACATAGAGGGCACAAGATCAGTTGAATAGGAAGGGATGATATCTAAAAAATAAAATTAAGAATGAGAGAGAAATTAATGGAAGGAGAAAGGGAGAGATAGAATAGGATAAATTGTCTCATATAAAAGAAGCAAGAGAAAACTGTTATAATGGGGGTGAAAAGCAGGAAAGTGAAAGGGAATGGGTCAACCTTACTCTCATTGGATTTGGCTTAAGGAGGGAATAACATACTCATTTGGGGTATCTTATCCTATGCAAGAGTAAGAGGAAGGGGATAAGAGTGGGGATGATAGAAAGGAGGGCATATTAGGGGGAGGGTAGTTAGAAGCAAACACTTTTGAAAGTGACAGGGTCAAAGTAGAAAATAGAATGGGGGGGCAGGATAGAATGGAGGGAAATATAGTTAAGTCTTTCACAACATAACTCCTGTGGAAATGTTTTGCGCAGCCACACATGTACAACCTATATTGAATTGCTTGTCTTCTCAGTGGGTATGGGTGAGGAGGGAAGAAGGGAAAGAATCTGGAAATGAAAGTTTTAAAAACATTGTTTTTTTACATGCAATTGGGAAATAAGATATACAGGCACTGGGGTAAAGAAATCCATCTTGCCCTACTAGAAAGTTAGGGGCAAGGGATGGGAGAGAATATAAGAGAGCAGATTGGGGGGAAGGGATATTCAGTAGGCTTGGTATCTTAGGATGAGGGGTAGGAGAAAATTTGTAGCTCAAAATCTAGTGGAATTGAATATTGAAAAATAAAAAGAGATCAAAAACTTTTTTGAAAATTTTGAAAAATAAAAGATATATCCTGAAACCATCCTACTCCAGACTGTCATTTGAATGGCTTTAGTATCTTGATTGTCCTTCTCTGGAGACTTTTCAGTTTATTAGTATCCTTAAATTGTGGTGGCCAGATGTGACCATGATACATACCTAGTCTGATGAGGACAGACTACAGTGGTATCATCACCTCCCTCTTCCCAGAAGCCAAAAGCCTCTTAATGTGGCCCAAGATTGTCTTCCTTTTTTTGGACTGCTACATCATGCTGATGACTCATTGATCTTATAGTCCACTCAAACTCCTAGAACTTATTAGAACAATGAAAGTTTTTCTAAGCATACCTCACCATGTTATTCTTGTGAAGCTGATGTACCCAAGTGCACCACTAGGCATTTATCCCTATTGAGCTTCATCTTACTAGATTCGGCCAAAATACTTAAGCATATCAGAACCTTCTTGGCTCTTGACTTTGTCACCTAGTGTATCAGTCATCTCTCGAGCATTATGTCATCTGCATATGTGATGGCTGTGCTATCTTCTGTCTTGAAGGCATTGATCAAAATGTTAGCACAGGGCCAAGGACAAATTCCTGGGGACGCTTCCTGCCGTGTCGACATTGAACCATTAAAAATGACTCTGATTCTGGTCGTTTAACCAGTTCTGAAACACTCTCATTATCGACATCTAAATCCTTATTATTCCATCTTCTTCTTGAGGAAAGTATGAGATATGTTATCAAATTTTTTTTTTTTTGCCAAAATTAAGGCAAACTATATAGCATTAATTTTGTCCAAAAAAAGGTAATAAGTTTAGTCTGGCATGTCTTAATCTTTTTTGAAATTAATTAATTTATTTCTTTTTAGTTTTCAACATTCACTTCCACAAGATTTTGAGTTCTAAATTTTCTACTCCTCCCCAAGATGGCATGTAGTCTGATATAGGCTATACATATACAAAATTAAACATATTTTCATATTAATCATGTAAAGAAGAATTAGGACCAATGGGAGATACCATGAGAAAGAGCATAAAAGAAAAGAGAGCAAGTAGTATGCTTCAATCCACATTCAGACTCCATAGTTCTTTTTCTGCATGCAGATAGCATTTTCCATCATGAACCTTTTAGAGTTGTCTTAGATCCTTGTGTTGCTGAGAAGAGCCAAGTCTATCAAAGTTAGTCATCACACAATGTTGCTGTTACTGTGTACAATGTTCTCTTGGTTCTGTTCACTTCACTCAGTATCAGTCATGTAAGAGTATGACCTGTTCTTGATGGAGTCATGTTGGCTTTTTGTAATCACCACCTTTCCTTCTAGATGATCACCAACCATCTCTCTCATCATCTATTCTAGAATTTCCCCAAGAATCAAAGCCCTGTGCAGACTCTGTTCTCCTCTCTGTTGAAAATTGGAATATTTTCTCTAGTCTTCTGGTACCTCTCATATTTTCCATGACCTTTCAAAATCTCTGAAAGAGACTCTATAGTCATATCTGCCTGGTTTGGATTGGTTTTTGTTTTTTGGGTTTGTTTGTTTGTTTTTTGGTAGTACCTGAGGATAGTTCATTTGGGCCAAGTGACTTTAACTCATCAAGGACAGTGGTGCTCTTAGTATCTCCTGACTTATCTTGGATATTAACTCCTTGTTAGACATTTTTGTTCTGTTTTTTTTTTCCATTGGTTCAAATGACAAGTTCATGACCAGCCAGTCAAACCCAACCAGAAGAGAAACCTATAGGAACCCCCCAATACATGTATGTGTGTATATATTACAGATATAAATAGATAGATAAAATTATGATTGCTAGCATGTCTGATTGTAGAACTATAGTTGATGCATTCTTTTTAACAGGTTTCTTTAAAATACCTGTTACCAGTGCATATCTGAAATATTGTACCCTGAGCAAGATTCCCCAGTGTACTACAATTTCCATGTTAATGTATTTCCCTGTGGCTGAAGACAGTGTTCTGTCCTTCCATGGAGAGTACCCTCCCTGAAGGCAGGTGCCTTCACCATTCCATGAGTATGTTTCAGGAATTTCTACAGGAGCTCACTATTCTGCAATCCATATGGCTCCACATACTATACGAGCTCACATTTAATTATGCCTCTGCCTGACATGATTTTGTTTGTCAAATTACACTAGGGACTTTTGGTGGAAATGAATTAATCTTTTTTTTTTGTCATTTCCCTGGGAAAAAATAGAAAAAAAGGAAATTCCCTGTGCATTTGAATGCTATAGCTTTCTCCCAAGTTGCCTTTACTATGCCTTTAAACTTTTGTTTAGTTTTACTGTAAGAAGCATTTCCTTTAAATGAAGACAAACCTGCGAACACATAGAAAGGCTATTTTGCCACAATTAGACTGCTTCCCAATTTCCCATGCTTCCAAGCAACTGATGAGATGATCGGCTTTTTCTTATTTCTTCTTTAAATGTATTTTAAATAAATTTCCATTTTTATGCTGCTAAATTAGTTTTACATTTTTCTAAATTGTATTTTATAAGCCTGTCTTGACATTGGGATGATAGCAATCAAGTATATGGGATGTCTAATAGTTACCATTTGTTCTCACCTGCAAATAAACAGGATGGACCCCAGCATGCTGGCAGATATCCTCTGGTGAATTTATGAGAAGACATGGACAGCCATGGCCATCTTTTTTTTTTTCCAAATTTGCATCATTGTCTAGGGCTGACGACTAGCTCAGTTTGTAATCAGCATGTACAGTCTAAAGATTTAGTGGCTCATGAGCTCACATGACAACCAGGAGGCTTAAAAAAACCACACCACTAATTCAGTCTTTAATAGAAGATTACTGCATTAATCAAAGTATACTGTTCATAGAAAGAGAGATAACAGTCTTATCTGATCAGACCACCTGTGGAGGATCAGGTTCAGCTCTGGGTGCTGCATTTTAATAGAAATATTGACCAAATGGAGGCTATCCAGAAATGGGCGACTGGGGAAGCGTGTTACTTGAGGAATGATTGAAGGTAGCAGGGACATTTTATTTTAGAAAAGAGAAGGTCTGAAGGGATAGGATAAAGGCTAGATGAGGTTAGATTTGTTGTGCTCAGAATCAGAAAATCAACTAGGATTGATGAGTGGAAGTTATGAGGAAGAGTTTTACTTCTGTATAAGGATGTATTAGGATGTTTTGCCTTGTGAAGTAGTGAGCTTCCTGTTACTGAAAGTATTCAGTGAAAGTCTAGATAAACAATCAGTCTGGGAAGTGGAGAGGAGACTCTTGTACTGAATGGAAGGTGGGCACAGGTAGAGCAAGGCTGTGTGGTAGAGGGGAAAGAACCTTAGATCTGGAATCAGAGGACCTGGGTTTGAATCTGACCCTTGATACTTTTCATACTTGTGTGACTTTGGACAAATCACTGATTCCCTCTGGGCTTCTCCTCATCATCTGTAAGAAAAGAGGAGCTGGTCCAGGTGGCCTCTAGGGTCCTGATCTACGATCCTATGACACCCTTAAATTTCCTTCCAACTCTCATATTCTATTGGCTGATCATAATCAGTAGCTCTTTGTACCTGGAAAAGGTTAAAATGCACAAATGTGGACTCTGCAGAAGCACAAAATATTCTTGCTTATTTATTGTTGGAGACCTGGGACTCCATCACTATTTTAGATTCCTCAGGCGAGTTCTTAGCTTTTTAAGCTGGAGAACAAGGGAGAATTAAGTTGCAAGGAATAAGTATCAGAACTAGGATTTGAATCCATATATTCTCCCTGCAAATCTCCCATTCCTTGATATTGCAGCAGTCTCTCCAATTCAGCATTTTATGATGAAATGTGAGAGGTGTGAAATGACTTGTCCAAATTCACGTTGAGAAAGGACTGAAACTACATCACCTAACTCCCCTATCCATTGGTTTTTTTCCTTCATTACAACTTGTTGCCTTATATTTGCTCTACTTTTTGGTGAGTCTCCTTAAATTTCTCTAGGATCAAAATGAAAGCTGGGGTAGAATGGACATTCACTGGCCTTTGTGAAGGTCAGTTGGTACTCCCCCTCTAGCCTCCCTTGCACTTTTGCCAGAATGTGCTGCCTAGGGGTCCCATTTCATGTAAAGGTATACCCTGTGTAGGGCATGGTGCCAATTAAGAGGGAACCAGAGTCCCTTTCTTAGGGGGATCCCCTGATCTCACTATAGCTTCATCTCCACTTCCTGCATGCTTACACAATGTGGCCTGAGGCAAAGGATTTAGGGCAACCTGAGGAAAAATGTAGGGCTACCGCTTTGTTCTTCTGTCTGCCACATAACCCTCAGAAACTAACCACTGTAGGTTTGTCTCTAGTCTAGCCTATTTGCACCTGAAGTTTACAGGTTGTGCAGGTATGCTTTAAGGTTTATACATGACTTGTTTAAATTCAAATAGATTGAATGAAAGTTATCAGGCCCACCTCAGACCATTTCTTTTCCTCTTTGATGGGGAGAAAATGGTTTCATTCCTAACACTTATTAACTTCTCTCTTAATTTGCCAAGAGAATACAAATACAAGGTCCTGAAATATTCCCCATGAAGGGAAAATGACCTACATGCACAAAATTATTTATAGCAGCTCGTTCTGGCCAAGAATTGGAAATTGGGGAATGGCTGAACAAGTTGTGGTATATGAATGTAATGGAATACTATTGTTCGGATTTCAGAAAAACTTGGAAAGACTTGTATGAACTGATGTTGAATGAAGTGAGCAGAACCAGGAGAGCACTGTAAGCAGTAATAGCAACATTTTGCAATGACTGACTTTGATAGACTTATGTCTTCTTAGTAATACAGAGACTCATGATGGAAAATGCTATCCACATCCAAAGAACTATGGACCCTGAATGCAGATCAAAGCATACTATTTTAATTCTCTTTTTTTTCTCTTTCTGGTCCCTTTTTGTTCTGATACTTCTTTCACAACATAACTAATGTGGAAATATGTTTGATATGACTGTACACATATAGCCTATGTCAGATTACTTGCAATCTTGGGGGGGGGAAATGGAGAAAATTTTAGAACTCAAAATCTTATAAAAGTAAATGATGAAAACTAAAAACTGATTAATGAATTAAAAAATGCTCTTGGGGCAGCAAGGTGGGGGACAGTGGATATAGTACTGGCCTTGTAGTCACGAGGACCTGAGTTCAAATCTGGCCTCAGACACTTAACACTAGCCATGTGATCTTGGGCAAGTCACTTAACCCCAATTGCCCTGCCTTCCCCCCTCCAAAAAGAAAAAAAAGAAAAAAAATGCTCTCCATGGTCATGGTATAGTTAATAGTCAAAATAAGGATGAGTAATAAGGTAAATAAGTGTTATTATAAGAAAACATTGCCCATTTAACCCTATTGGAAAGGACAAAGTTGCTGAATTAACTTTTTCACAATGTTTCTATTCATACAGGCTTTAATCTAAAGCAAAGCTAAAGAAGATACACATGAGTGTTGACTTTTAAAATTCTATTAAGAGTCTGGTTTGCCTACGCAGGAGAGTGCTCAGGAATTCAAACTGTGCAAAGAGAAAAAGAAATCTGTGTTAAAGGAAAAACATCAGTCTTAGTCCATTCTGTTCATGGGTTACTTTGATGGGTTCAGTGTGGAAGAAAATTTGAGGAATCCTTTTGTTCTGGGACCTTTGAAATATTAGAGGCAGGAAAATCAGAGTTTTTAACATGTCCAGTATTCATGTTAACAATATTGATGTGATTTTGACTGTTAGAATATTTAAGAAATTTCTTCAGCAAAATAACTACAAAAAAACCCCCAAAATGATCAACCCAAGTCCCAAACAAAATAAAATTTAAAAACCCAACATACCTCAGTAGGTACAACTGCAAAAGAAAAAATATAGAAACAGGAAATAGAAAAATAAAGATAGGACTTAGAGTTCTGAATCTAAATGACAGTATTTAAGAAATTTGTTGTTCAGTCAGTTCAGTTATATCTGGTTCCTCGTGACCCATTTGGGGTTTTGTTAACAAAGATACTGGAGTGGTTTGCCATTTCTTTTCCCAACTCACTTTGTAGGTGAGGAAACTGATGCAAACAGGGTTAGGTGACTTGCCCAGGGTCACATAGCTAGTAAGAGTCTGAGGCTGGATTTGAACTAGAGTCTTTTTGACTCCTGGCCCAGGGATCTATCTACTGCACCACTTGGTTGCCCTATTTAAAGAAATAGAGACTTTTAAAAAATAAGCTTTTCTGATGCCTTTTGGTTTTATATCACTGTCTTTTCTGGATCTGTTCCTCTGTCTCTGGCACTGAACTCTCCCTTGTGACAAAGGAAAGCTGTTAAGCAAAACCAAACCCTAGAATGACCCTGACTTACAGAGTAGCAGCATTTTGCCCTCATAATACCTGGGTCTCTGCCAAATGAAATGGAACAGGCTTCATTCCATGCTCACTAGGACCATTATTGGTTTTTTCAGTTACTCAAAGTTTAATAAAGATGTGCTGTGTGTATTTTTTTTCTGAAGCAGATAATAGAAAATCATCATAGATATTGTTCTGATTTTCTGACTCTGTTGCCTGTTACCGTAAACCGCTGCCTCCGCATGACAACTATGAGGATGATGATGATAAAAAGTAACAGCTGGCATTTATGTGGCACTTGATGGTTTTCAAAGAGCTTTACAAACATCTCGCTTTAGCCTCACAACAGTGCTGGGAGGTAGTGTTATTGTGCCCATTATAGACAGAGGGGACCGAAGCCGTTACCCCAGGCTCCTACAACCAGTCTGTTTCAGGACCGATTGGACCACTTGTCTTCCTGACTCCAGGTTCAGCATATTTTGGTCACTGTGACACCTACAAGCCTAGCAATGAAGGACAGCTTTAGGAGCTTCCATGAAGCCTGTCCCCAAAGACATCCTTTCCCCATCCCCCAAAGGCCCAAGCTCAGATGTGATTACCTTTTTAAACCTTCTCAGTCATCCTCCCTATTACTGGTGCTGCTGATGTGGCTTTGCCTGTTGCATTTAAGTAATGAAAAGGTGACATTGCATATTGTGATTGGAAACACCGCTGCCTAAAGAATTGAGAAAATTGGTTCATGGGATCATAGAGTTAGACCTTAAGGGACACTATAGAAGTCTTTGGGTCTATGCACCTCCCTCTTATTTTACAGGGTCACAGCTAGTATATGTATTAGGTCACATTTGAATCTGGATCCTAGAGCTAGTTCTAACACTAAGTAACATTGCAGGAGGGATGGCTAATGGTAAGGGACCAAGATGAGAGTTGAAATGTGGTTTGTGCTGGAGAGAGATTGCTGTCCAACTGTGGTCTCCCGGGGTGCATTATAAAGGGCTTTGAAAAACTCTTTACAACTACAAAAGTCGTTTATCTACATAGGGATGGAGTTTCATTAAGTATCTCTTGCACTGAAAAGTAATTACTTTTGTTAGGTAAGAATTAGGTAAGAATTTCTTGATTGAATTAATCAAGTTTATTCAATGTAAACTGGGTCTGTACACCTCCTTGAATCCATCTAGGCTTCCTGTGAGAGACTTGGTTTTATCCTAAGGAATTTATATTAGAGGGAGCACCAGATAAGAGATTTTAGAAGTGCTCTGGAAATGGAGATGAAGCAGGAGTCATACTGAGCTGAGCCAAGCAAGATCTAGCAGTTCTTGGGAAACCAGGGAAAGGAGAACTAGAAGGGAGGCCTGAAGAGCTGTAGCTGAGAAGAGATACCCAAGAAAGTCTGGGACTGCTTGGTGCCCCCAGGTTACCCACCTATTCAAGGACAGAGAGAGAAGTGGGGCAGGGGAAGATCTGATCTTTCCTCAGCTGTCCCTCTCAGTGCCTGAATATTAACAGTCACTATAATATAAATATAATATAAATGTACTGTTTCATTATCCAAATGTTTCCAGTTAACGGAATCACAAAGAAAGAGAGAGGTATGGAGATATAAAGTTAGGCATCAAGCCGAACCTCTTAGCCTAAATGTTAGGAATTTTCCTAACTGGGGCGTTCCTGGTTGTATACGAGGCACGGTGATACATACAGCTTGAAAAGGTGCATTTAAATGTTTGAGGCCTGTAGTGCTTGGATATTGAAGGAATGCTTCAACAATATTGAAAAAAAAAAAACCCAACAGATTCACTGCATCAGATGATTCTGGTCAGAGATTTCCTTCTGAATAAATTAAGAGTAAGAATACACAGAAATTACATGAATTTATTCTGTATACGTAGCATCAAAGTTGATATCTGTCAAAAATATAAAAAGCATAAGAGCAGTGATCCCGTAAAGTTTCTTGCTTCTTAGTTAGAAGAAATCAAAACAATTCCTGTTATGCTGCTATGTATGTGACTTTTTCAATATTAGTCAATTGATGAGCATTTAGGTTGTCTGTTTTTATAATTATAAAG
>CM053601.1:103096965-103112337 GCA_028646575.1 Pseudocheirus occidentalis | reverse complement strand
AACTCAGTACTTTCTTTAGATTGAGAGCATCCACCCAACAAGATTATACTTTCCTTGCATGTCTGCCTAATGACCTTTGTAGAACTGGGGAGCTAATGTGGCCAAGGACCCTGAAAGTCTTGGCCTACAACAGCTCTGTGCCAGGTACATAATAAGGGCTTAATAAAAGCTTGCTGGGGCAGCTAGGTGGCACAGTGAAACTGGCCCTGAAGTCAGTAGGATCTGAGTTCAAATCTGGATTAAGACACTTAACTAGCTATGTGACCTTGGGCAAGTCACTTAATCCCAATTGCCTTGCCTTTCCCCCTCAAAAAATAAAATAAAATAAAAAAGCTTGCTGCTTGCTTGCTTGATTTACAAGGTGAGGGGGTTGAATTAGGCATGTTAGCCAAGGTACCTTCAAGCTTTAACATGCTGTGGTTCTCTGAGTATGTCTATAGTTGGCTAACTTCACTGGTACTTACAAGTAGCTAACTCTGAGATCCACCCTACAACCTCAGACATATCTAAGGACAGGAATGGTTTTGTTTAGTCCACTTAAGCTACTGAATTTTGCCATTTCATGATCATAGATTTTATTTTTTGTCTTCATTAGATGCCATATTAAATTGCATGCTCTCAGTTATAGGAGAATTGATAAGATGGATCGACATAAATTCATCATTTCTTTCCCAGGGCTATGATTTCTTCTGTGAGATGATTCCCATTCCCAGTGAAAAATGTAATCAATCCTTCTATATCTGATTAGCCAACCTTTGAATGAGGAACCTCTCTGAACATAGCCAATCTGATCCTTGAACAGCAGGTCTATAGTCCACCAGAGATCCCATACTTGAAGTTTTTCTAGCTCTGTGGGACTAGCCAGGACTTAGACTTCGCTGCATTTAAGTGTTTGAGGGTCTGGACTTATTTCTGTGCCACACTGAAGCATCAAAGTTGGACTTAAATGGAAGAAATCCATGGCTACTTCTGGGAAAACAAGGCCTGCTCATGATGGTTGTTCACTCATGATGGTTCAGAAGCATCAACTTCAAATGCAAAGTACCAAACCCTTTTTTTTATAACACATCTTTATTCAGCATTTCCTTAGATGCATCTATGACCCTACGGGGCTGAGGACTCCAGTGTATAGATCACAATCCATCCACACTCTTCTCCTGTGTTAACTTTGCTCATGTCTTTTTTTCTTTTATTTTCAAAACGTTGATTTTTTTTTTTTTTGCTCTTTGATGTGGATGTATTATTTTTAAAAATTAATTTATTTTTAGTTTTAAATATTCACTTGCATAAGTTATACATTTTCTCTGCCTCCCTCCCCTCCACCCTCCAATCTGATAGAGATTGGAGTAGAGATCTACTCTACATAGACTGTTCATGTCTTTCTGCAAGACTTCTATAGGAGATCCTTTTAATGCTTGAGATATCTCCTCAAGGTCTTTTCATAAGAGAAGGGAATGGACAAGTGCAGTTATCTCTCACTCACAACACATGGCTGTCCTCCCTCCCCCTCTTCTGGTCATCTCCTTCATGATTACGTTTGTGATGCCACCTGAACAATAGTTGTAGTAGGCTGAGGCCTACTTCCACTCACCTTTTATCTTTTCATTACTCTTTAAATCACCTGCAATTTTGATTCTTCTGAGATCCTGGTGTTACAAATGGAGTAGGCTTCAATGGGCAAGAACAGCTTGGGACTGTGGAAAGCATGGCAGTTTCCCAAAAGTAATCCAGTCTGACCTCATCTTCCTAGTTATGTCTGTACCCATTAGAGTTCAGATTATAAAAACCAGCCAGAGGAGGGAGCTTGACAGTCAATTAGGCATCAACACACCCATTACCTTGGGTCACTTAATTTAGCTATCAGAGGGTGTAAGAGCTGCTGTCTTGCACAAACAGTTTCAAAGCTGGTTTCTTTTCCAAAGACTTGTATGCATGTTCACAAGTCCATATAGTCCATATGTAATTTACATAATATATTATAAAATTATAATTTGCTACCTTAGTGTCTTTACCACTCTTTTAAGAAATTTTATATCAACTTCCATATCTCCATCATCTGGTTCGTATTAGATTTCAGTCACTAGGATAAACATGACCCTTTTTTTTCACCCAAGAAATGGCAAAGGCTCTGGCTTAGTACACAATCTGCCTCATCTAATGATGTACCTCCCAACTGACTGAATGTGGACATGAGGAATGCTATGTGACTATTACCCAAATCTCAGCAGAATGTTTGAGGTTGGTGGGGATGGAGTTGGGGAAGGAGGACAAATAAAGATTTCAGCAAGGGGGCAGAGGGGGGAAAGTTTTGACAACACACTCTGGTCTTTGTTTTCTGTCACAGTAGGATCTCCATTGGTGTTGATGAAGCCAATGTTTAAAAAACATGCAAAAAGCCTCTAGGTTAAGACACCATTAGCTGAGGAATTATGACAAGAGGGACACACAGAGCCTAGGAAAACAGGGAAACAATTTCCCCTAGGAAATCCCATTCTCAAAACCACTTTGCACTTCTGAGTGTTAATCACAGGATCTTGGCACGCTTCAAGTTATAAGCATTAATTAACTAGGACTCAGGACATCATCACAATCCTTTTTACAACTTTTTTCTTTAAAGAAGGGTATGGCCCATTTCAAAATTGAGCAGATTAGAGATTCTCTAGATTTCTAATCCAGTCTCTAATTCTGAATCCAAACCTAATTGAGACCTTTCAGCAAAAGTCAAGGCCCCCAACAGACTTTGGTTCTGATGTTTTCTATGATGGTATTTGGTCTTGTGGAGGAAGGGTGGAGAGGAAGGTGTATAGGGAACCACCAAGCAAGATGATCATAGATGTAGACCATTTAAAGCTACATGGGACTTTTACCCACCCATTTTGTAGGTGAGAAAACTGAGGTTCAGCTAGTTCAAGTGAAGAGCCCAAGGTCACACAAGTGGAATTGGAAGCTCTTTTCACTGTGTTATGATTTTGTACATGCTCTTTTTATGGTTACCCAATCTCAGTAGAAAACTACCTAGAAATGCCTAGTGTGGTTTTCTATTTGTAGACAGGAATCCCCATCTTTTTGTAATTTATTTTTGTTGATTTGTTTGTTTTAACATCACTGGTATTTTTCCTCTTATCCCTTCCCCTCCCAGAGAGTTGTCCCTTATAATAAAGAACTTAAAAAAAAAAAAAAAAAGGAAGGGAAAAAGATGAAGAAATTCAGCAAAACCTGTCAGTTCATCAAAAAAAAAAATCTGACTTTATACACAATGTCCCACAGCCAACCTCTGCAAAGGAAGCAGGAGGGGCCTCTCCAGAATCTCTTCTAGGGTGATTTTCAATCCTTTTTGTTTGTTTGTTTTTCCTTTGTATTCTTTTTTTTTTTTTTTGTCTTTATTAATTTGTTTGTTTACTTTTAGTTTACAGGATTCAGTTCCACAATCCCTTGAGTTTCAATTTTTCTCTCCCTCCCTTTCCTCCCCACTCACCCTCCCCACAGGGGGCATGCAATCAAATATAGGATCTGCAAATACTTTCACACTAGGCATTAGTCAGGTTGTAAAGAAGGATTGTAACCTATGGAAAGAGGGAACAAAACCAAACAGGAAAAAAAGAGCAGATAGTTTGCTTCAGTCTCCATTTAAACTCTGTTCTTTCTAGATTTTTCTCTGAATATAAACATCTTCCATCATGAGTCTTTTGGAGTTGTCTTATTACCTTGCATTGCTGAGAAGAGTCCAGTCTATCAGAGTTGGTTATCACACATATGTTCTTCAATCCTTCTTAAGCAAAGACTAAATGACCACTTGTTTAGGATAATTCTTTGGGTAAGGTTTGGACTAGTTAACTTCAGAAGACTTCTCTTTGATATTACCACTCTGAGATCTCTGAGATTTTTTTAGTTCAATCCTTTAATTCAACTGGATTTCCCTTTGATGGTGGAGGGGGCAGTATGCATAGCCAGTCATTCTTACACCAGGCTGGAGACTGGGCTAAGAATGGAGCTCCAGCTTTGATGAAGGGTTATATTGGGGCATTCGGGTTGCGTTGTTGGTTCTGGTGAAAACCACTTCTTCTCTTTATAGCCCCTGGGCTTAGCTTAGTACCTGGCATAATAAATGTTTTTTCTGTTCCATTCTGTTGAGACTTCAGAATAGATCAAGATCACCATCAACAAAGAAGCAGTAAAATGATGGGGTGAAGTGCATCACCGTGGAAATGACCTTAATTAATCAGTGGCTCTTTCCTCATGTACAAATTGGGATAGCAAAGCTTAATCTATTGTGAAGGATAATGAATAATGGTTGCAAGGCACTTGAATGAATATATAGTATTATAGAAATGCTCATTAAAAACAGGTAAACTGAGGCAGAAGGAGGGAAAGATGCCCCAAGCTTGAAGTCAGAAACGTAGAGGTTTTTACACAAAACTCAAAGCCTAGAAATTTCTGTGTGGCAGATTGTCACAATAGTCAAACAAAGAAGGGCAGCATGGGATAGTAGTACATGGGTTCTTACCCTGGGGGCTGTGGATAGATTTCATGGGAAGGGAGCAGTTTGTGAACTTGGATAGGAAAAAGAATCATATCTTTATTTTCATTCATTTCTAACCAAAATTTAGCATTTCTTTCAATTCTGAATTTTATAAAACCCAAGCATTATTTTGAGAAAGGGGATCCATAGGCTTCACCAGAATGCTGACAGCGTCTGTGACGCACACAAAAAGTTGAGAACCCCTCATGTATTGAATAGTGTAGGCTTTAGAAGAGCTGGCTTCTGGTACTGCCTCCTATACTTACTAGCTGTGTGACCATAGACAAGGTATTTAACCTCTCTGAGACGTAGGTAAATCTCTAATATTAAATCTTAGGTCCTTGATGTGTTCAATAGATAGCAGTTATGTGCTTGGTGTCTATAAGACATTCAGAGAAGTAAAGAGATGAGGAAGACTTGGTCCTTGTCCTTGAGGAGTTGTTGTCCTGCCAGGTTACATACTTGCAACCTGCATTCGTGCAGCTTTTTTTTTTTTTGCTTTTTGGAGGGCAATTGGGGTTAAGTGACTTGCCCAAGGTCACACGGCTAGTTTTTTGTGTTAAGTGTCTGAGGCCGGATTTGAACTCAGGTACTCCTGACTCCAGGGCCGGTGCTCTATTCACTGCGCCACCTAGCCGCCCCTCACTGCGCCACCTAGCCGCCCCTCGTGCAGTTTTTTTAATCAACATGTAGAACTTGCTCTTTATCCCTGTTAGGTTTTATATTATTCCATCCAGCCATTATTCTAGCCTGTCTGGATGACTTTGGATCCTGACTTTGTCATCTGCATGCTATCAGAGGGAGCTAGGGTGGTGCAGTGGATAGAGCGCTGGACCTGGAGTCAGGAAAACCTGAGTTCAAATCCATTTTCAGACATTCACCAGCTTCATGTTCTTGGGCAAGTCACTTAACCTTTGTTTGCCTCAGTTTCCTTAACTGCAAAATGGGAATAATAGTAGTACCAATCTCGAAGGGTTGTTCTGAGGATCAAATCAGATATCTGTAAACGCTTAGCACAGTGCCTGGAATGTAGTAGGTGCTTAATAAATGCTTGTCCTCTTCCTTTGCTTTTTTCCCCATTCCTCTCCTTTTCCCCCTCTCTCTTTCCCTCCCCTTCCCCTCCTCCCTTCCTTGCCTGTTTGTCTTTTTGATAAACATGCTATCTCCGCCTTCATTCCTACCACTAATCACCACTCTTATTACCTCCCATCAAGGAAAAATGTAATCATTTTAGTATCAATAGCAAGACTTTCCTCCTGGTACAATAAAATGGCATATTAAATTCCTCATTAGCACAGCAGTATAATGAGACCAATCATTAAAATAATTAATACTCTGATACATTCCAGTATAATGACCCAACAACTTATTCCCCTCAGTTGATTTGTCAAGCTCTCTTGTAGAGTCACAGAGCAAAGCAAGGTCTGCTACTCCACTGCACTGGGGACCACTTTGTTCTCCACTAGCATCCAGAGAGCAGTGCCTAAGGAACCGAAAGAAATGAATACTTTGAAAGAAAACTGTTGTAAGAGCATTTTCTCCTGAAAATTTTAGAGAAAATCGAGTTACTGCTGGAAGCCACATGTCCACTGTAGGGTCTTTGTGAGGTGGTGGAAGAATTGCTCCAGAGATCAGGTTGGAGAAGGGGACAGGACCCCAAAGGTCAGTCAGTCCAACCAACCCCCTAATCTTACCGTTTCTGAGCTAGGACAGCATAATTCTGCTGTGGGTGTTCCTTGTCTGAATCATCGTATCACTTAGAGATAGCATGGTGCATGGGAGAGACTGCTGTGTTTAGGCTCTGACTACGTGGGTTTGAAGCCTTGTCCTTCTCCGTACTAAACGTGTAAGCTCGAGCGAGTGGTCTACAACTGCCTTCCAGTTTTTTCACTGCCCTTGCACTTCAAAATCCTCTTCTTTTTGTCCCCTAACACTCTAGGCTCCTGAGACTTTGTTTTCAGATTTATGCTTTTCTGTCTTAATTTTAATTTTATTTTTCAATTAACAGGCAATTTTTTTCTTTCATCACGTCTCTAATTTAAAAGAAAAACAAAACCCTTGGAACAAACATGCATAGTGTTCTGTGTTCTCAGTTTTCTCACCTGTAAGGCAGGGATAACAATAGCATCTGCCTCCCAGGGTTGTTGTAGGAATAATATTAAATAATGTTTTTAAAGCACTTTATAAACTTCAGCATATTATATAAATGCTAGCTATTTTTTTTAAAGTAAGACAAATTCTCACATTGTCCTTGTCCAGAAATGTGCTTGCCTCCTTTTCTATCTTTTTTACTATTTCCACTTCTTCCTCCAAGCCCCTAATTATGGGCATCACTCAAAGTTGAGGCCTCTGCCTTCAGTCCCTTTCTGTATACGCTCTCTCCTTCAGAGAGCTCATCTCCCACGATCACTTTCCTATAAGTGATTCCTGTGTTTGCTTCTCCAGCCCTGTCTTCTGTCTGAATTTCCATCTGCCTTGCTGGCATTTCCATAGGGGGATCTCAGAGCCCTCATGTCAAAATGTCTAAACCAGAATTCATCATCCTTTGTATGACAGCTTCTCAAGGACAGGCTTTCTGTCCCATGATTTAATAATCAGGCAGTGAGATGTAGTCAGATGGGGAGTCAGAAGACCTGGTTTCTTGTCTGGGCTCTGCCACTTAGGGACTCTGTGATTTAGGGCAAGTTACTGACAACTTTGATGAGATCTTGGTAAACAATTTCTCCCATGGTTCCCTGACCTACCAATTCACTGACCCAATGGTTAAAAGTGGAAATAAAGTGAGTCTGGCATAACATCTTGGCTTTTCATATTTCCTTTATTAAATGTTCCCTATTTAGGGATAGAGATAGGGACTGGACCTGTCATTTTATTGTTATAGGGAACTCATGTTGCAGGAAATTCTCTCAGCTTGTGCAAGTCAACACCTTCTTTATACTTTGGATCTTGGAGAGTTGCCTGAGAAAATAAGTGACTTACCCAGGGTGACATGATCAGAATATGTCAGAGACTGCATTTGTGGTCATGTCTCCTGGCTCCAAGGCCAGCTCTTGATTCACCATGCCACATTGCCTCTAAAAGTCACCTGTTATTCCATACATGTGGCCTAGTAGAGTTCCCTAATAGAATCTTTAAAATATACTCTAGAACAAAGGTTTTTAATGCAGTGTCCATGAACTTTTGCAAAAATCAATTAATTAATTTTTAGTTTTCAACATTCACTTCTATGAGATTTTGAGTTTAATATTTCCCATTCTCCTCCTTCCCAAGATGGTATGCAGTCTGATATAGGCTCTACAAATATATATTCATATTACACATTTTCACATTAGTCATGTTGCAAAGAAGAATTAGAACCAATGGAAGCAACCATGAGAAAGAAGCAACAACAACAAAAAAGAGAGGAAATAGTGTGTTTCAATCTGTATTCAGACTCCCTAGTTCTTTCTCTGGATGTGCGTAGTATTTTCCATCATGAGTCTTTGGGGATTGTCTTGGATCCTTGCATTGCTGAGAAGAGCTAAGTCTGTCACAGTTAGTCATTGCACAGTGTGGCTGTTACTATGTACAGTGTTCTCCTGGTTCTGCTCACTTCGCTCAGCATTACTTTATAGAAGTCATTCTGCATTTCTCTGAAGTCTGCCTGCTCATCATTTCTCATGGAACAATAGCATACCTTTACATTTATATACCACAACTTGTTCAGCCATTGCCCAACTCATGTGCATCCCCTCAATTTCCAGCTCTTTGCCACCACAAAAAGAGCTGCAATAAATATTTTTATACATGTGGGTCCTTTTCCCTGTTTTATGATCTCTTTGACATATAGACCTAAAAGTGGTATTGCTAAGCCAAAGGGTATGCACAGTTTTATAGTCCTTTGAGCATATGAACTTAAAAAAAAGTTTTTCATAATTGCATTTCAAAAGTAATTGATTTACTTTGTAATTCTATGAATTTTGTTTTATGCATTTGAAAACATTATTATGAGAAAAAGAGTTCTAGGCTTCCCCAGACTGCTAAAGGAGCTTATGATATACAAAAAGGTTAATGACACTAGTCCTAGAGTTTTTCTGGGAATTAAAGCCAAAGTCATTGGCTTATAATTTATAGACTCAATTCTGCTCCCTTTTTTGAAAGTTGGGTTCATGTTTGCCCTTCTCCATCTCTTCTTTTTTTTTTTTTTGTCTTTTTGGAGGGGAGAAAGCAGGACAATTGGGGTTAAGTGACTTGAGCAAGGTCACACAGCTAGTAGGTGTTAAGTGTCTGAGGTCAGATTTGAACTTAAGTCCTCCTAACTTCAGGACTGGCGCTCTATTCACTGCACCAACTAGCTGCTCCATTCTCCAGCTCTCCTGCTGTGCTCTTTCAGGTATCACTGACAATGGCTCAGAAGTCATACCTGCTAATTTTCTTGGTACCCAAGGGTATAGTTCATTTTGGGTCACGTGTCCTGAGTTTCTCAAAGGCAACCACCTGTTCTCTTATTTTCTTCTTTATTTTGGATTTGGATTCCCAGTTAATTTGCTTTTGCTCCATCCTTTAGAGTCCAAAGTCCATTCTCCTTGGGAGAGAAATAACAAAATAAGATCCAGTGTTTGTGCCTTCCACAAACGCTCAGATTGTCCAAATTGTCTGTGATTATTGTCCCATGCATCACAAGCAGTGGCCCTGTCCTTCTTTGGAAACGTCTTTTTGCCCCCACTATAGCTAAAAAGACACCCTCACCCCTTTTGTCTTTTAATGTTCCTCCCCAGCCACAGTTCAGTCTGAGCTTTAGTGCTTCATAAACCATCCATGAATCATCTTCTATGACATCTTTTATCATCTCTAGGCACCTCTGCCATCTCTTAAATTCGTATGGGCTGGTGAGTTCTTTTAGCTTCTTTAGGCTGCTGCCCTTTTATCTACTTAATGAAATTTTTGAGATTCTAAAATGCCTTCCAGTTCTAATTGCTATCGTCTATTAAACTCTATTAATAAGAAACCTTTCTCTCAAGAACTAGAGAGAACAGAGTTTGAATGCAGACTGAAGTAAACTATCTGCTCTCTTTGTTTTTCTTGCTTGGTTTTGCTTCCTCTTTCCCATTGTTCATCCCATCGGTTACAGTCTTTCTTCACAACCTGACTAATATCTGATGTGAAAGTATTTGCAGATCCTGTATTTGATTGCATGCCCTCTGTGGGGAGGAGGAGGGAAGAGAGGAAGGGAGAGAAAATTTGAAACTCAAGGGAATGTGGAACTGAATTTTGTAAACTATAAGTAAACAAATTAATAAAGATTTTATCCAAATAAATAAATCAATCCAAATGGAAAAAAAGAAACCTTTCTCTCTCTCTCTCTCTCTCTCTCTCTCTCTCTCTCTCTCTCTCTCTCTCTCTCTCTCTCTCTCTCTCTCTCCCTCTCCCTCTCCTCTACTCCTAGAGTACATGTGCTTTTTAAAGATGGTCTTCTAGAGACGATACCCTACCACCCCCTTTGTTGTCTAATGCACCCAAATGACTTCTCAGGCCAAGTTAGGGTGCTACCATGACAGGTCACAAAGGGTTGCAGTCCCCCTGACTGCACCTTTGAGGTAGCCTGACACTTCAGGATGTGTCCTGAGGTCACCTTCAGGTAAGGCAAAATAAGCCAGAAAGCAATTTTGAAGGTACCGAGTGTGCAACCAACCAGGAAGACAGACCCCGACGCCTCACTGGAACACAAATAATTTGAATGCTTTAGGGAATTACGTTGTTTAGTCTGTCTCCTGTGGTTAAAAACTTCCTTTCCAAAATGTTCTTACTGGGGATGTTATTTTGAAACTGGCATGAGGAGAATTTCCTATTGAAACTCTAAGAGTATTATGCTTTGAAAAGCTGGTTGGGTTGGATGGATTAGCCAGCTGCAGTGACAGGCTGCCACGGTGATATTTACAGAAAGCAAGAGGGTTTGTTTAAAATCTGGCTGGATTCAGTCCATCAGCATGCTCTTTGCCCACAATGGGTTACAATCCTCTGGATGAATTAGTAGAAGGCCCCTTTATTGGGATGCTTAGAAGGTATCCAACTCCTCATTTAGCATGAGTCGAATTATGGGATTGTGGTGCTGCAAGTATCTACCCTTGTGTTCTTGTCCCTTTTCCTACTACCCCTCCCCACCATGAGGAGCCATAACATGGGTGTGAATACTTATATGGAGGGAGGGGTCCCTGACCTGTAATTTCAAAGCTTTGGGCAACTCTTACTATAGAAACTTTTTCTTCTATGGAAATAGCTCAATCCCTAACATAGTATCTTAGTTACCTGGGCCACTTAGAGGTTAAATGACTTGCTCATGGTCACACAGCCAGGTTTTCTGGACTCTTCCTTCCTCTGTCCTCTCCAGTCTCCTACCTTTCATAGTCTAGATACATAAGCAAATCATGTTAGCTTCTCCTAACTAACTTTACTACCTTTCCTCTGAGGAACGCTCAATACACATCTGCTGAATCATAATACTCATAACTACAATAGGTTATTTTAAACCCCACTCCCATTTGGCAAAAGAGGAAACTGAGGCAGAGAGCCCTTGTGCGAAGTTTCCAGAACTATCTTCAAAATAACCACATTCTCCTCCTTTATAACACATTCAGGAATAGAAGGAAATAAATATATCACCACCATGTTTTTATAGCAGACCAAAGAACTCAAAGCCAATGTCTGGGAAAAACTAGACCCCCAGATACTTCTTAGAACTCGGAGCATGAATTATAGTACAATGTCAGGAATAATGATGTGTGGAGAGTGCGGCTGAACCCTGTTCGATTCCAACAAAATACAAACGTGCGACATTCTTGGTTTGGGTCGTAACTGTGTTCCTGATTTGGTTTACACATAACTCGTAAGTTCATTCACGTCCATTTGCATCCCCTTAAACTTATATGTTTATAAGGCACAGAAGCATCAATGGGGGAGAAATCAAACAACTGTGCTTTTCAAACTAAAATAATTTATATTAAAAACCATTTCCAAAGATAAATATTGGACTGAAAGCTTTCTATTCCCTTGAGGCTTTTCCAGAGGGTTGTGAGGATAGAGGAGATTGAGATGTAAGTCAGGATGGTGTATAGGAATGTTCCTTCCTGTAACAGATAAGAAACTTGAGGCCTAGAGCAATTAATGGGGGCTAGGTGGCACAGTGAATAGAATGCTGGGCCTGGAGTCAGGAAGACTCATCTTCCTGAGTTCAGAAAAAAAAAAAAAAGGAATGTAATGAGTTCCATAAGGATATAGATTGTCTTGCTTTTAAATTTATATCAAGTTACTTAACTCTCCTTGCCTCAGTTTCCTCATCTATAAAATGAGATGGAGAAGGAAATGGCAAACCACTCCTATATCTTTAAAGCCCAAATGGGGTCAGAAAGAGTTAGACATGACTGAGGAATGGCTGAACAACAACAAAAAGCAGTTAAGTGACTTGTCCTGGTCACACAGCAAAGCTACAAGCAGAATCCAGATCTGTTGATTTTTGGTAAAGTAGTAGGAACAGAAGCTTCCATTAGAAGAAGCTAAAGATTGAGAAATTGGGGAGGAAGCTGGAGACATTATGTGTGGACAGTCTTTTTCCAGAAGTTTGGCCGTGAAGGGCAAAGGAGAGATTGAATGGTGACCAGAGAGGGGAGAAGCGACAAGGAAAGGCTTTTTTATGGTGATGTTCATAGATGGATGGTTTGGAAGAAGCCAGTTAAGAAGGAAAGACTGTTGATGTCTGACAGAGGAACATCTTTGTAGGAAGCTTGAAATCTGTAAGAGAAGATGGAATCAAGAATCCAGGGTCTTAGTAGGTAGAAATGGCTCTCCCTTTTTGAGCAGAGGGAAGGAAGAGCTTAAGAAGACTGAGAGTTCAGGGAGAGAGGAAGAACAGTAGCTCAGTAGAAAGAGCATCAGGGATCTGGGGGCAGAGGACCCAGGTTTGATTCTGTGCTTTGCCACTTTCTGCCTATGTGACCTTGAGCAAGTCATTTAACCTTTTGGGGACTTTGTTTACTTATTTGCACAATTGACTAGATGACCTGGAAGGGTGGTATTCTTTATTCTTCTCAGTGAGGGAGAGAAGGCTGATTCATCTACTGTTCATATGCAAGGTGAGATTGGTTGGGGACTCGAAGGCAGAAGTCATTCTGGGCAGTGAGAACAACTGGAACAGATGGCAAGGACCACATACCATCCTAACTTTGGTCCAGCTCCTGGTTCTTCCCCTGGTGCTTTGTGCACAGCAGCTACTCAGTAAATGCCTACTTTTTTTTTTCTCATCCTAAATAAATATTTATTGATTTGAACTGAAACTTTATGATCAAAGGAGCTAAGAGAAATATTTCTGTCATGGAAAGGGGCATGATTAAGAATAACAGAAGGGGGAAACAAAATGATCCAAAGAAAGAAATCCTGGGTTTAATGTTGGAGGACCTGAGTTCAAATCCAGCTTGAGATGTTTAACACTTAACAGCTGTGTGACCTTGGGCAAATCACTTAACACCAATTACCCTGCCTTCCCCACTCCAAAAAGGCCAAAAAAAAAAAAAAAAGGAATGTAATGAATTCCTTAAGAATATAGATTGTCTTGCTTTTAAATTTATATCTACAGTACTTAGTACAGTGCCTGACATGACATGTGGTTAGTTGGTCTTAATGTATACTTAATGTATGCTGACTAATGAAATGGACCAACTAACCTTGGGAGATGTGCACACAGGTTTAGGTCTATGTAATCTAAACCCCAACTTTAAAAAAAAAATCTTAATAATGACATAATTCTCAATTCTATTTACTATTTCTATTAACAAAAATTATTTTTTCTCCTTCCTAGTCCCCTACCCATTAGGAAAAAGAAAACCTTTGTAACACATATATAGTTAAAACGAATTCCCACATTAGCCATGTCCAAAAATAATGTGTCTAATTCTGCATTACCTCTGTGTCAGGAGGTGGGCAGCATAATTCCTCTGCAGTCATGGTTAGGCATTGTGTTGATCAGAGTTCTTAAATCTTCCAAAGTCATTTGTCCTCACAATGTTGTTGTCTTTGAATAAATTGTTTCTGTTCACTTCGTTCTGCGTCAGTTCATATAAATCTTCCTGGGTTTTTCTAAAATCATCCATCTCATCATTTTTTTATGGCACAGTAGTCTTCCATTACATTCATATACCATAATTTGGTCAGTCATTCCACAATTTCAGGACCCCCCTTTGATTTATAGTTCTTGGCCATTAGAAAATGAGCTGTTGTAAGCATCTTTGTACCTGTCAATGCTTTTCCTCTTTCAGTCATCTCTTTGGGATATATGGAATATTCAAGGAGGACTGGCCACTCTGGTATGAGGGTCTGCTGAGCCCTTTTCAGGGCTGCTTGTCCACATTTGGTGTTTACCTGGCACTCAACTCTTACCTGTGACTCCAAAAAGCTATAGCATTCACAGCAGCCACACCCAGGTAGAACCATCTTGGTTGAGAGCAGCCAATGGACCTCAAACTCATTGGTGAGTCAGAGAGGTATCTACCTTAAGCATGTGAAGATTTCTCCCAATAGAATGGGTGGGGAGGGAAGAGCAGTTTGTTCCATTGGCCATGAAAACAGCTGAAGCAGGTGCTGTGGAGCTCTTAGAACTAGGTTAGAAACTAAAATGCCAGCATCATTCACTGCGTCCCAGTCCATCACCAGTCAACTTGACTTTTATCCTGCTGCTGGACTTTGACCCTGGAAGAGAAAGTGAGGCTGATCATTTTGTACAACTCTCCCTCACTTAAATCCCATTCGCATGTGAAGCAAGACATCACCCCATGTTGTCATTAGTCCCTTTTAATAACAAGGGATGAACAACAACATCTCATTGGAGGGGGGAATAGGCTAAGTAATGGTAAAATTGTGACCCTCTCAGTTCTTGAAGCCTGTAGCAGCAAAATGCAAGCTCATGCATTCCTACCAAGGAATAATTGAGTATGAGCCCAGTGATGGGCTGTGTGTCTGTTTTCTGAGAACCAGCCTAAGTCATTTCAGAATTCATCATCAGTTGAGTATGTGATGAAAAGACTGCGACTTAGTTTAGTGAAGGAAATGTCATTAACCAAGACTGCAATTATTGGGAGTTTTTTGCCCATGTCACAGAACCAACATGTAACTTTATAATCTTCACTCAGATAAGGTGGCCAGGAACGTAGAGGACCAGGATCCCCTGGGCCCTTTTCTAGGCTGTATGCATTCTGTGGAATGTATGGTGTCTATGTGGGGTTAATCACTTTTGTGCAAAGGGGAATTATAATTCTGGCCATCATGGAAGATTGTACAAATTCAAGATTGCAGACAGCTGAGAAGTATCAAGCATGACATAAAAATAGGTTAATAATAATAAATATGTAGTATGAGTCAAAGAATATTTGTGTGTGTATGTGTGAGTGCGAGTGTGCACATGTGTGTGTTTGTGTTTAAGTCTTGGATTAAAAAGAAGGAATGGAGTTCCCTCTAACGCTGCCAAAAGGAACAGATGGAGTTAAGAAGTGCCCTGAGGCAAAGACCCCTTATGATAACAATGCTGAGAGTTGGGCTTCTTGGCAACGCTGAGTTACAGATGTAGGATTTCACACAAACTTTGGGCATTTTGAAGCCAGAACAAGGAAGGTAATAGTTCTCTTATTCTCTGCCCTGATTGGATCACATCTGTGTCTCAGTTCTAGGTGCTGCTGTATTTTAAGAGAGATGTTGACTCTACATATGTGTGGAACACATCCAGAGAAGTGTGATTAGGACAGTGAGGAGGTCTTGAAATTGGGTCATGTGAGCATCAGTTGAAAGCTGGGTGTGTTTAGCCAGAAGAGGAGAAAGACAACAAGGGATGTGAT
>CM053601.1:103086234-103096865 GCA_028646575.1 Pseudocheirus occidentalis | reverse complement strand
TCATCTATTTTTAAAGTGTTGTTTTCTTCAGTCAGGTTGTTGACTCTCTTTCCATGATTTTCTCGCATCATTCCCATTTCTTTTCCCAATTTTTCCTACATTTCTCTTATTTGTTTTTCAAAGTCCTTTTTCAGTTGATCTATAGCTTGTAGACATTCTTCAAGTGCCTTGGAAGCATTTGGTGTGGGAGTTCTGACTGTGTTGTCTTCCTCTCGTTCCACGCTTTGATCCTTTTTGTCCACAAAAAAGGATTCTAGAGTTTTATTGCTGTTCTTATCTTGCTTCCTTTTCCTCATGTTGGCCAGTCAATTAATTGGTTGTTTGTTTTTTAGCTTTGTGGAACTCTGCTTGGGGGGGGGAACCCCAAATTGCTGGGGTTTTCACAGCTGCTGGAGCTATTAGGGGGGTGCTGTAGCCCCCACCAGCTTTGGCTTGCTGAAAGTGCATCCCAGGACCAAGACCACAATCCGGATCCAGGCTGCTCAACACAACAGCCCTTGGCCCTGATCAATTGTCTCAGCCCCCCTGCGGGGTCCGCAGGCCAGGAGCTCTGAAGCAGCCCAGTGCGGGCAGTTGCTGGTTGCAGCAGATTCTGCCCTTCCTCCCCCCCTTACCCTGGGGGCAGAAATGGCCAAACTGCTTTTCCTCCCCCAAAGTTAGCTTGAAAGCTTCACTCTCACTGACCTTTCTCTAATCTTTCTTTTTCCTGACGAGATGTGGAGATTGCTCCAGGTGCTATAGATCTGCTCTCTGGGGTAGACTTATGCTGCGGCTCCTCCCGACCACCCTGGGGCCTGGCCTCAGTTTAGGGCTGGGCTGGCCTCGGCTCCCAGCTTGCTGTGATGAGCCCCTCCTGCCAAACTGCCTTCAGCCACAGCTGTGTTTTCTGTATTTTTGTGGGTTTTGGAGCCCTAAAATTTGTTTAGAGTCATATTTTCTGGGTATTTGAGGTGGCTGTGTGGGAGCTGCGGGGCTTTGCTATTTCTACACCGCCATCTTGGCTCCCGAAGGAAGGTGTTTCCTAATGATCAGACTGTGAAAATACAATAGGATCCCTCTGAGTATGTGGTGAGTTGCTGGTCATTGGAGAGCTTCGTCCTGAGGATAGATGGACCTTTGTTAGTGATGCTTCCAGTAGAGATTAGACCTCAAAAATTTCTCAGAATTTGAATCTCTTATGACTTTGTGAACATGTGGCCAAACTAGGAATATAAGATTAGAAATTGAAGAAAGCTAGTGTGGCAATGTGGTATAGTAGAATGAGTACTGAACTATTTCTCAGAAGCCCTTGGTTGTAGTACCAACTGGAGGGCCACTAGGTGGCGCCATGTTGCACAGACTACCTTGGGTCAAGAAGACAGGCGCTCAAATCCAACCTCAGACACTGACTACCTGTGTGACCCTGGGCAAGCCACTTCATCTTTGTCTTAGGTCCTTCGATGGTATAATCAGAATCATTATGGGTTGTTGTGAAGATCAGATGAGATAATATTTGTAAAGTTCTTAGGATAGTGCCTAGTACATAGTAGGTACTTATTAAATGTTTATTCCCTTCCCTTCCCCACTACTGGTTCTTTACTACTTGATTAAGTGAGACACATGACCTTTGGGCTTCCTTTCTGTCTTCATTTCTAAAATAATTAGATCGAACTACTTAGAGGATCACCACATTTACATCTAGCCCTAAAAGTCAATAAAATAGCTGCAGCACATGATTACTATGATAGGAAGAGAGACCTTCAAGACTTGTTGAATATCCTAAGATCAGGCCTCCCTTCCCCCTCCCCCATTCTGTGTGGGTGGGCCCTTTGGGACCCCAGGAAGGCACAAAAATAGAGCCACAGGTTTGAGCCGTAGCCTCTTGGGGTAACCAAGTTCCAGCTGTGGCACTGTCCCCTTTCACAGAAAAACTAGCTCACCCTGTGTTGCGAAGAAAAGTGTGGGACCCAGGCAGGCAGTGGTCAGTACAATCACAATTACTGCCCTTCAGAAAGGAAACTTAGGAAATAATTTCTTTGTAGCTTAGATCTGGTATTTGCTATGTTTGATACGTAGAAACAAAGGGACAACTGTTCACTGAATAAATATGACTGAAATAAAAAGTTATCATAGTTTTTATTCCAAAAGAGCCTTTCCTAAATTTCTCCTTTAAGGGTTTTCTGTTAGGACATATGGAAGGTTTATCTTACTTAAAACATATAAAAAGCCTGGTCAGCTAGCACTTATTAAGTGTCTGCAGTGTGCCAAGCACTATGCTAAGGATGTCACGGTTCTCTAATTTCATCAATGCACAGAATTTTCAGCCCTTCCGCGACTTAGCAGACAGATCTCATGAATTACTCTGGCCAACCTAACAGCGCACCCCCAAGCACATACTAGTCCTTTACTAGGCCTGGCTCTAGAGCCTTCCCGGGTTGGCGGTGGCACTCCCGGAGTTTGTGGTCCATCGAGACCTCTGAGAGCCTTGTATCTCTGTGTCACAGGAAGGCTGCAAGGCAGGACTGTAGTGGGGGCTAATATAGGATATAGGTCTCTAGTTTAGCATTGTTTGTTTATTTAACATTCAGTATCACAAAATGATAGAACTGGAAAGCATTTTAGCGATCAGGTCTGACTGTGTCACTCTTGCCTATAGGGGCTCTCTGAGTACCTAAGGCCTTCTGCTATCCTTCTGCTATCTGGCTATGGAGAGTCAGAAGGGAATAAGTACTTGTTAGGTGCTCAGCCCTCACAACAACACAGAGACAGAGATGCTGTTATTATTCCCGTTTTACAGATGAGGAAACTGAGGCAAACAGGGTTAAGTGACTTACCCATGATCGCATATTGCATAGGCTAGTAGGTGTCTGAGTCCAGATTTGAACTCAGGGCTTCCTGACCCATCTTTTCTCTACTTTTTCAACCTTATTTTCCACTATTCTTCTTCATACACTTCATTCGCTTATATTTCAGCAAAATGGTTAATCTGTTGTTGTCTTAGCCTTTCCTTTTGCATTCTGGCAGACTATTCACCATAAGAGAATGTAGTTTTTTTTTTTTTTTACATTTCACCCCCTTGAAATCTTTTTTTTTTTTCAATTAACAAGCATTTATTTTTTTCTCCCTCCCGCCTCCCTCAACCACCACACCAATCAGGAGGGGGAAAAAAAGAGAAAAACAAGACCCATGTAACTAATATGCATAGTCATGCCTAGAAATGTCAGCATTATTCTGCATGGTTTGCTCATTACTCTCTATCAGGAGGTGGTAGGTAGCATTGTGGGTCCTCTGGGGTCACATTTAGTCATCATACTGATCCGAGGTCCTTAAAAATTCTTTATTTTTAGAACATTGTCGTAGTATGAGTTGGCCAAAAAAGCTTTAAGCTTTCATAACTTTAAACATCACTGAGACTTTTGGGACTCTCTGTACACCCTTGGCATCTTTCAAGGCTCAAGTCCAGTGTCATCTTTGACATAAAACCCCTCTAGCTGTCTCCAGCTCAGTGGGGTGCACTGAATGTTCACCCAGCGGAACAGCCTGGAGCTCCTCTTTGCCCCCATTGTGCTCTAAAGTGTATCGTACTTATAACATTTCTGATCTGTCCTTCATCTTCCTCCTCTGCCCTGCATCTTTAATTGCTCCCTAGTGCCTCTTAAGAAAACTCCAAATTCCTCTGCTCAGCATTCAAGACCCTCTACCTAATCTTTTCTTACCTCTTTACTCTCTATGCCCTGCCTAGACTGGTCTATTCACCGTTACCCCCAGCAGTTTCTGGGCTCTCCTGCCCCTCTGCCTTTGCCCAGACTGTTTCCTGATCCTGAAATGTCTGTTGCTCCTGGACTAAAGCCCAACTCAATTCATTGTCTCTTCTTGTGGGAGGATTAAGCCAGAAAACCTTTGCTGATCCCCCCATTCGGTGACAACCTTGACCCTCAGGCCTTTGTTTTATTAGTCTCAAATGCACTTACTTTGGTTCACAAAGCATGGCGTTGGACTTCAGTCCCACTTTGGACACCCAAGGACTGGAGCCTGGGCAAATCCTTTAACTTCTCTGTGTCCCCACATGACTCTAAGTTGTAAAATAGTTGCTGATTTGCATTGATAGAGGGAATTACTCTCCCTGGGAATTCCCTGATTCCCAGGATCAGGAAAAAAAAAAAAGAAATGTCATTGTAATTTAAAATTGGGTATTATAGTTATCCAAGAGGAAGTGTGGTATAATGGCTAGAGAGCAGTTTTTAAAGCCAGGAGGACCTGAGTTCAAGATTTACTTTTGAGCATGGGCTATGTGACCTTGAGGAAGCCACATAAGAGTGCTGTACCTGGAGTCAGGAAGACCTGAATTCAAATTCATCCTCAGGCACTTATTAGCTGTGTGACCCTGGGTAAGTCATTCTGCCTCCGTTTCCTTATCTGTAAAATGGGATAACAAAAACCCCCTATATCCCAGATTTTTTGTGAGGATAAAATGAGATATTTGTAAAGCTCTATATAAATAATAACTCCTGTTATCAATATCATCATCATGACTTAATCTTTCAGTGCCTTTGCATCTCTCTAAGACTATAAGTTACAAATAAGGTGCCGACCATCATTGGTAGAGGGAGTCTTTTCAACCAGGATTTCTGGTGGATCAGCAAAATCCCAAGTTCAGTACCTAGAGTTATCCACATGTTTGTGTCTCTTTGCTGGACTATAAGCCTGTGAAAAAGGGGACTGTATCTTATCAACTTCCTATTGCCTCCAGTGCTTAGCCGAGTACAGTGCCCACAGTAGAAGCTTAGAAAATGTGAAATGATGAATTTGTATTCAGGGGGCTTCTTTATAAATTCCTCAGGGACATTTTTTTTTCATCCTTGAAACCCCTGAGACCTCTCACCTCCCACCTTGCCTTCCCCAGAGGGTGCTTAAATTAGGTACTTAACCTAAATTACCAAGCTAACCACCCTTGTCGAGGCCTGGAAACACACTCAAAGCACCACATGTACTCCCCATTTCTGCACCCCTCACTTTCTGCCGATGTCAGCTAATCCCTGATTTGCCCCTGTGTCACTTACTTAACAATATTTATAGGGCATCAACAATGTGGAGAAGGATGGGTGCTTAATAAAACTTTTGTTGAATCGAGTAAAAGGAATCATGTAATCAACCTCCCCTCATTATATAGATTGGGAAACTGAGGCCCAGAGGGAAGGGACTCATGTTAATTTTACCCTAAAACTAAAAGGTTAGATAAGGGAGGAGAGAAATCTGACCAAGTGCACATCAGCTGTGTCAACAAGTCTCAGAGACTTGATGAGTTCTTAAAAGTAACTGTCTCTCTTTTTTTCCTTACCCCATTTCGGGGTGGGGGGAGGAAGAAAACAAAGCCTTTGTAACAAGTACACATCATCGAGCAAAATAAATCCCCACATTGCCCTTTAGTGATTCAGTTTACATTTTTCTTCATGCCATGTCAAGAAAAAAATGATTTTAAAATTTTGACTTAATATCTTCTTTAAATATATTATGTGAATATATAGTTTCATATAAATACATGTAAAATATATTACATATATTACCTATTTTTCTTCTCCTTCCAAAAACTGGAGGTAAGGTAAAGGTAACCTCCACCCCCACCCTTCACCTCTCTCCCATCCCAGCTTTTCTCCAGGCCGCCAAAAAACAAGTGACCTGCATTTTTCTCCCCCCACCAGAGACGATTTTGATTAAGATATGATTAGAAAGACCCAAGTGATTGGAACATTCCTACGGCCCTTCTTACTATTACTTGCAATGTGAAATGATAGATCACAGCCTTGCGTTGATCAGATGGTTGAACAAATAAAAGGCCTCATCATTCAACCCATGGTCCCTCCTCTTACTGATGTCCCCTCATCCCTTCCCCCACTCCCTGACACAACAGTCCTCCATCCTCCAGGGAATAACTGAGAGGAGTGAGCAGAGTTCAATCACAACATAATCACATTTGTGATCTAGGAAAAGTCTTACCTCTTCCACAAAGCCTTTTTCTAATCCCCCCCAGCTGGAAATGATCTCCCCCTCCTTGAAACTCTTCAGGAATTTTGTTAGTCTCTTTCCTATGTGCTTATTACCATCTGATTTGTCTTCTAGGAATCTACGAGTCTCCTCCCTGGTGACCCCATAATTCCTATTGAGGCTCTGAGTCCTCTTCCATCATCTTTCTATCTCCAGCACTCAGCCAAGTGTCTAAATGCACACAGTAGACACTTAATAAATGTTTGTTGGATTAAATTACTTGACCTGTCCTACCCTTTTTAAAGCATCTGTTGGCCTTATGGATGGGCTTTCTCCACATTGTTGATGCCCTATAAATATTGTTGAGTAAGTGACATAGGGGCAAGTCAGGGATTAGCTGACATCGGCACAAAGTGAGGGCTGCAGAAATGGGGAGTACATGTGGTGCTTTGAGTGTGTTTCCAGGCCTCCACAAGAGGGGTTAGCTTGGTAATTTAGGTTAAACTAAGTTAGAATTAAAGAACAAGCTGGCAAAGGTAAATAAAGGCATCTGTTCCATTAGAAAGTCCAGAACAAACTGGGTTTGCTATCTTTGTCCCAGTCACACCACCCCAGAGCCCTCTGGTTGTTTGCCAGATCAAGTACACATTCCTGTTCTTACAATTTTCATTCCTAATCGACTCCTACATAAATTCTCCTTCAAAGCCCAGCAAATATTCAAACAAAGGGACATGGGAGGTGGGAAAGAAAGAGATCTTTCTTGCTTGTCCTCAAGAGAGGCCTCAGCTACTTTGAGCTGAATCACGTTTTTGCAAAACCCCCAGAGTGGGATGGGGCCCCAGAGCTCCCCCATCTCCAGACCCCAACTGGCTCCCCAAATGAAAATCCTCTCCTCAGCATCTCTGATACTTAAATGCTCCAAAATTTGCTTACAGACTTCCAGTGAATGAGAACTTACTACATCCTGAGGCAACCCATCTCACTTTCACTGTTTTAAATTGTTAGGACTTCTCCTCACAGAGAGTTAAAAATGGATTTCTCTCCAGTGTCTTCTTGCTTTTTCCCAGTTCATCCCCCTCAGGCCAAGCAGAAATAGACTCATCTTGCTTCCATATATCAGCTCTGGGTCTCCCTTTGCCAGACTAAGCACTCCTATATCCTTTGCCTGATCTACACTGGGCATGGCCTCAGGTCTGACAGCATCTTCTGCATGCCCTCTGACTTGTCACTGTATCCCCTAAAATGTGGCACCTAGAACCTAATATAATATTTCAGGTGTGGTCTGCCCATGGAAGAATATATTGAGTCAGTGGCTTCTCTGTTTTGTAAACAATGTATTCTAAGAAGGAATTCAGTTTGGGATTTTTTGTTTGTTTAGAGGTGTTTCTTTGGAATGATCTTGGTATATTGTTGACCCACATTGAGCTTGGAGTACTCGAAAATCCCCAGATCTTTTTTCATCTTGCTGTTGTCTAGCAGATGTCCGCCATCTTGGGTTGGTATTGATCACTAGTAACCCAGCTACTCTCCATTCTTGATCACTAGTGCAACAAATTAGTACAGATACAGAAACTGACCTTGGGCAAATAACTTAAGCCTGTTGGGCCTTACTTTCCTCATTTGTAAAATAAGAGAATTGGACTAGATGTCTTCAAAGATTTCTTCCAGTTCTAAATCTGATTGTTCTCTGCTTCCAGCTCCAGACCCATGGCTCTCCTTCAGCAAGATCACTGATGCTGTCATGAACAGAACTAAATCCGACATTGATTAGATTTGACTGTTGGTTTTTAAAATGAACCTCATGGTTTAAACCAGGTGATGACATTGTCTCCCCAAACATACCAATGGTATTTATATTGGGAGGAAGGGCCGAAAAGCTGTAGAGAACAGAGCACTTGACCAAAATGGCATCCCATTAATCCCATTAACGTTCAACCCAGGAGCAGTCTGCCCACCCAGAATGCAACCCTGTATGTACCAAGGAAGGGAAAGCTGGCTACTGAAAATCAGCTCTTGGGATTGCAATTAACCAAATCCTTTGTCAATAACCATCACAGCAGGAGGACAGGGAATGAGCATGAAAGGAAACCCACAAAATGTTTGAATCTAATTGGCAGAGTTAGGCCTGCCTGCTGACCATTTCAAATACATAAAACCACCAGTGATTCCTGTAACCCAGATACAAATCACTTTTTATTTTCAAACCCATCCTTACTTAGGGAAAAGAAACGTTATATGACTTAGTTCTGAAACAAATCAAGAAATATTTCTATTCCTCCTTTCCCCATTCAGGAATTGTCTGATATAATTTCACTGAAGTATTTTCAAATTTATATTTTGCTAGTTTTGAAAGACTAGGCTACTTTCAAAGTTCAAAATGCGGGAATTTCTTCTCCCAACGTGGTGAGCTCTCCCCTTCTCTCTTACACACTTTAGCTGTCAAGTTACTTAACCTCTCTCAGGGCCCCCGGCTACCCTCTAAGAGAATAACAGAGAAGTTGTTGTTCTAAGAAATAGAGGCAATTTTCACACTAGAAGTTCCCTAGATCAGTGAAACAAATTTAAAACTCCCCATCTCCCCCAAAAACCCAAACCCCAAAACTATGTTCAGAAGCATGGAGCTAGACGCTGAAGACAGAACCACTGTGAATAACTTTGTCTCTGTTCTCAAGGGACTTATTTCATTGGGGGAGATTCGGTATATAAATAACTCCAAAATAAATGAGAATGTAATAGGTAAATGCACAACAGAAATACAGGCAGCCTGGCAGAGCTCGAAAGAGTAAGATGACTTACATCTGGAGAGATGGGGAAAGTTTCATGGAAGAGGATCCCTCTAAACACAATTTTAATAGGTGGAGATTGGGAAGGGAGGAAGCATTTTAACTTAAAGGATGAAGTAAGCAAAGACCCGAAGCTGAGAAGAGTTGGCAGTATCTGCTTGAACCTGAAGAGAAACAGTATAAGGAAGGACTAGAAAAATAGGTTGGAGGTTTCAAAAGCTGATTGTTAAATTTTCATTGTGGGCATTTACACCTTAGAAATGGTCAGGGCTTGATTTGTTATTTTATTTATTTTTTAGACTTAAGAAAGTGATGGAGAAAATGTTCATAATGCAGAGTAAACATAAAAGTATGCCTAACTTTTTTTTTGGAGGGGGGAGCTTCTTGTTAAACATTTACCAGCATACCACTGGCTAGAGCTGCCCAAACTCACCAAACTTAGTTTGACATTTACTTAGAAGGTTTCTGGATAAAGTCAGAGGAGTGATGGGGGAGGATATAGGAGAGAGCAGATTGGGGGAGGGGGTATACAATGGAATCTCTGTCTTGGGGGGGTGGGTAGGGGAAAGACGGGGAAAAATTTGTAACTCAGAATCTTGTGGAAATCAATGATGTAAACTAAAAATTAACAAAAGTTAATTTAAAAAAAAGGTTTCTGGATTGCCCATTTTGCTCTTCCTACTTGAGATTTCAATGGCCATTCATCTGTGTCTTTCCTACGGGAGATACTGGCCACGAGGGCAAGTGTCTAAACCTCAGGAAGACTTTGTTGCTTGAGTGCAGGAGGGCAGAGAAAATATCCCTGTTGAACCCTTTGAGTACTCACACCTCTGTAAAGTAGACTGATTGTTGTTATTGTTTTTATTGTAAATGAGTTCTCCAGCTGTAGGTCCCTTGGCCGTTCTGCTCTGCTCGTCTTACCTGGGCTGGCAGTTGGGTAGAGACTGGATTGGAAAAATCTGTGAAAACCATGTAATTCTTAATACAGTGATCTAGGGATTTGGGTTACTTACCCCCTCTAGAGTCATTGGAGCAATTAAAAAGTTTGACCTCATTGAATGCTTTCAATTTACTTTACAATGGAATCTCTTCTGAATGTAATTTACTTTACAATGGAATCTCTTCTGAATAGGCTGGGCTGGCCTAGCCCGGCTGGCCTGTGGCCAAGAGGGCTATGCTTTGTTTCTGTTTTTCAGGCTTTTTCTGGCCATTCAACCCACAACCCCTGAGCTGCATACTAGGATCTACCAGTTCCGTAGCAAAATAAAAGAAAAAGAAAATTTGAAAAGTTTGAAAAAAACTCTACACAGTTTCTTCTGAATACAATATGGTAGTCCTGTTTCATCAAATTAATCAGGACGAGCCAGAGGCATAAAAATAATTCACATTGATACAGTGCTTTAAGATTTTCAAATTTTTTTCTTCATAGTAATCCCTTGAGGTAAATAGCATAAATTTATTTCCAGTTTGCAGATATAAACTGACATTTAGAAAAATTAAATAACTGGCCTAGAATCACATAGCCATTACATTTCTTTTTTTTAAATTAACCATCATTCATTTCCACAAGATTTTGAGTTACAAATTTTCTTCCCATCTTTTGCCTACCCACCCACCCCCAAACAGTGATCCCACTGTATACCCCCTCCTCCAATCTGCTCTCTCCTATATCCTCCCCATCACCCTTCTGACTTTCTGGTAGGGCAAGATGGATCTCCCTACCCCAATGCCTGTATATCTTATTTCCCAGTTGCATGTAAATAATAATGATAATGATAATAATATATATATACATACAAATATATATATATATTAACATTTGATTATAGAATTCTAAATTCTAGATTCTTTCCCTTCCTCACTCATCACCCACCGCCACCGGAAAGA
>CM053601.1:103036008-103085734 GCA_028646575.1 Pseudocheirus occidentalis | reverse complement strand
CTCTCTTTTGAATGAATATTTTATGAGCATTTAGTGCAGCTTTAGGAACTCACTGTTGCAGTACCTTTTTTTTTTTTTTTTTGAAGCATTTGCAGTTAAGTGACTTGCCCGATCACACAGCTAGTGTTTGAGGTTGGATTTGAACTCAGGTCCTCTCAACTCCAGGGCTGGTGCTCCATCCACTGTGCCATCTAGCTGTCCATAGAGTAACTTTTTAAAAAAGCAGAATGTTAGAGGGCAGAGCAAGGGGGAAACAAAGACAAGGTTTTGAATAATTTGTAATTAAATCCACCCATTAGTTCCTATGAAGCAGTCTCTCTGTCCTCTAGGAGAGACATGTTGAAGTGTCACTTTCAACTTTGAGCTTTGGAAGCCAATGTGATCTAGCGACTGAGAGCTGGGCTTGGAGTATGGAAGACTGTTTAGGCCCTGCTTCTGATTCCTCCTGTTACTGTATGCCCATGGCTAAGTCCTTTGACATCCCCATGTCTCAGGCAACACCCAGGACTTTTCTGCAGAATAAATACGTTACCCTCTAGTAATTAATCACCTCCTTCCTACAAAGATGTTCATCCATCTTTACATAGAAAGTTGGTTGTGATAAGTCTTCATTTTTAGAAGATGAAATGCTATCCCAGTTAGCAAAGAGGCAAGGCAGATTAATATATTGAAATTTAGGGGAGAGAAAATAATTCTCAGGCATCTTATATCTTGAAGTTAGCCAAAAAAGTTAAGATTGTGAATTTTAGGGGCGTGTACACACACATATACACACACACACACGCACACATATTTTCTCTCTCTCCTCCTCTTTTCCTCTCCCCTGGCCCTGTTCACATAGTAAACATCTTCAACCCAAGAAGAAAAATATGATTCATAGTCAAATATGCTTAGTGTAATAAAACTTTCTTCCAAAAAGTCTTAATATGCCCAGCCCAGGAGGGGCTTTGAGAGGGAAAAAAGATAATAAAATATTTCATTTTTTTCTTGAGACTTACAATAGAATAAATGTCTGGGAGTGCAGCAATTTTTAAAAATGTATTGATGTTTTTATTTTATCTGAATTTCTTTTGTTCTGGATCTGGGATTTATTAGGGAACTTACAGTAAGGGAAGGCCTTCCTCCGTTATAGAGATGCAAGGATTCTTATAGGAGATGAACAATTTCGAACACTTCAGAGGTTTTTAAGTGCATAACACAAAAATTGAGAACATAATGAAGCATTCTAAGTCTTTTAAATGTTACAGCATAATAAATAAATGTTAATGAACAATGAGATAATATTTAAATTTAGAGCAAGCTGATGGAAAGTCCAAATCATCTGCAGTGCTAGAACTGTCTCAGAGGGCAAGGACATCTCCTTCTCCATGAAAACATGCCAGCAATAGCTATCCTATGACCTCAGAGAGAGTTGGCTATAAGAGACACACAGAAGGGACATGTACATCTATCTCTTTGAGGAATTAGCCTGGCATTTGGACTGTGCCCAAATCCTCAAACATTCCCCATTAACCACTGTCAGTTTAACATCTGGTTTCTAGCTTTGGAATTCTCTTAGGCATCACCCTGGGGAGCAGGAATGGTATTTATCAGGCACTCATGACCATTAGCTTGGCCCTTCCTAACTAAACAATGAATGTCATCCTTTCAGTCACCTTAGATCCCTTGGGACCATCTTAGGGCCTGTTCTATTCTGGCCACTCCCTAGTCTGCTCCAGGGGCAGTTGTACAGCCAGAAGTAGAATTCTGGAAGTCAGTCTAATAAAGCATTAGGAACTCATATGTGAGGAAGAACCTAGAGTAAGGAAATTATTGCCTGAATTAGTTTAGGTTCCTGCTGTTTTCAGAGATAATGCTTGGGAAAGATAAAAGAATAACTTGGCAGGGTTAGCAAGAGAATCATATTTTGTTTTTTTTTCTTTTTGGTCCAAATCTACATTTTCATCGGTGTGGGAACTTCTTTTCTTCTTCTATTAAAGATGGTGGCATTCATACTTCATGGTGTGGGGGAGGGAAATCCTTCTAGTGTTAGAATGAAATATCTCAGCTTCCTTCTACCTTTTTATGTTCTCCATCCCTACCTGCATCCCACCACTTGAGTATGATTTCCTTCCAAATAAATGGAGACATCCCTGTCCCTAAAGACAGTCTGGCTGTTTAGGTGGAAAGAACAGAACCTAAGAGAAAATGTGTGGTTATGGTAGTAACCTCCTCCTTGTACTTTGTCACCTGGCAGGCACCAAACACCCTCCTTCTCCCTAGCTTTCTCTTGCTTTTGAAAGATGTCCCCATTGATGAGGCAGTATGTCAGCCCATGTAAATGCAAAGATAATTAGAGCAACCCATCCAGTAGCAGAGTTTATGGTCTGGCATTATTACTGGATCATGCTGTTTGTGTTTCTGTTGGCAGCAAGTAATTTGTCCATAATGAATAATATCTGTGTAAAATAACATACGGTTATTTACAGCTACCTCTTCTGGTTTAACGTTTCTCTTAATTTTTCTTGCTTTTCCCTTGTCATCCATACTATAATCCCTTCAGGCATAGCCAACTGCTGGGTTATAATGAAGAGAATCCAGGCCTGGATTCCACACCCTTTATGAAAGTCAACAAGCTAGGGTTCCTTGCCTTCTTTTTCAAGGTCAGAATATTGATCAGCAGTAGACTTCTCGGCACTGGTGATGTCTCCAAGTAATAATTCTTTGGGGGAAATAAAAACAAGTCTTCATTTCCTCTGTCTCCTCTCTCGCTGATCTTAAATTGTCAGGAGGATAGAAAAATGAGAGGGAAATGACTCTTACACTGAAGAGGGGGAGAAGGAGAAACGAGAGAGCTGTTTTGAATCACAACTGATTTTGAATTGTAGCCTGTGGCTAGAATGTCACATCAGTGCCGTCACAATGTTTCAGTGATGTCAAGATCCAGTCCACTGGGGAGATGCCTCATGACCTTTGACTACCTTTCTCTCAGCAGTGGTGGCTTTCTGCCTTTGCAAAGCTAGCTCCAGTGGCAGGAAGGAGGAATGTAAAGACTGAGGGAGATCTGGGAAGATCTCCCCCCACCTCCCGTCTTCCAACTCATACACTGCAGAGGGAGTAAGACATTTCTCATGCCTGCATAGCATTTTATAATATATTTCACAGGAAAATGTCGACTTTTTGCTAAAACAAATTGATGGTGTTTGCTTAGATTGGTATGTGGCCAGGGGCATGGGCCCCTTTGTAATTTCCCTCTAGAATTTCACAGAAGGGCTAATAGATATGTCCCTTATTTCACCACACAATCTTATTGGGTAGAGATGAGTGGATTTGGGTTGGTGCAGCTTATAATTTGGTTTGAATTTTAATATCACCTTCTGTTTTGCTTTGTGTTGTCTTGGTTTTCATCAACAAGTCAAACAGGACTAGCAAATGAATCTGAGGACACTTTTGCCCATGTGGACAAGTACTTTGATGGTGGTAGGAAGGAGACGGCCTTACTGGCTTTACTAGCGAAGAGAAGTAAATAACTTCCACAGGCCACATTTGAGCTGAAGTTCATACTCAGCAGAAGTTGAATCAGTTGCCAAAGGGTGGGGCCACTGGCCTGATGACTGTTTGCACTTATGAACTTGTGTGCAATTTATCCATGACCTGTTTACAATTTTCACTCTATGAAGAATGCTAGTGATTTTGACGGTTCTGCTTGGCTTCAGAGGTTATAACTTCTAGCAACGAATGCTTTGCAGGGCAAAACTTAAAAACTACATTAGACTTAACATAAAGAAAAATATCCTAGTTAGATATATCCAGCAGCAGAATGGGTTTTCTCTCTCATGGTTTTCCCATCAGTGGAGGTGTTCCAAAGGACAGTTAGGTGGTCAGTGAATAGAGTTCTGGACCTAGAGCTGCTTAGATTAGTTGTACTCTCTGATATTCCATCCCCTAGAAAAAGGAATCCTAGGAATGGGAGTGAGGGAGAGTAATATTAGAAACATAACCGCTTAGATTCAGAGACCATTCTTTAGGATCCTTCTGTTGTCATCTCTTCTGCCACCCATCTTCACCCTCTAGAGTCCGGCCCCTGCCCACTGAGTTTAGTCGAAGAGTCACTCTCCTTGCTTAGCCTGAGTAACCTGTACTCAGCTGTGAACTCTGAGAGATACTGGTCCCTGTAGAGTTTGCTAGTCTTGATTCCTTGTGTTGTCACATTGGTTGAATACATCCATTAAGATTCAATATCTCCCTTTTTCCAGATACAATAGAGTTGGATCTTTTTCTGGGCTAATTGTCTCAATCATCATCCAGTCCAAGCCTCTACTACTGAAATAAAGGCTTAGATCTTAGAGTAGAAAATCTGAAAGTCATGAATAACTAAGTATTCAGTTTGATTTTTTTTCTCCCCTGGATCAGACTCTGCGTTGTAGTGAATATTAAGAGGGAAGCCTTCTTTTGGTTTCCATCTGGGTTAGAGTATGGGTAGAAGATCATTTTTCCCCCTCCCAAGTAGAGGGGGACAGTAGAGAGGAGGAGAAGAAGTTGGGGCAGAACCAATGTAAAGAAGAATGTGGATACTTTGTAATGAGATGTAAAGAATTAATCATTGGACAGGAAAAGAAGGAATGAAGTGGCTCAAAGGAGCTGGTACTCAGCATAGGGAGGAAGATGGTGCTGCTCTTGATGGACTAGGCACTCGGTCCATATGGACTAAATCACTGGGGACCAAAAGAACTGTTAGATATGATTGCTGAGCTTCTGTCAGCAGTACTTGAAAGCTTATGGACAGACACTGGGAGAGATGCTGCAGGACTAGAAAAGAGCCGGTGCCTTCCTGGTTTCCAGAAAGGGGCAGGCAGGGGGAATATAGACTCCTGAGGGATAGGAGAGGAACAGGATTTGTCATTTCATTGATACAGGGAACTCTTAGGTAAGGAAAGTCTTCTCTACTGCTATGGATTAGTACTTTCTCTGCAATGTATAGTTTTAGAGAGTTGTGTAAAGCACTGAGAGCTTAAATGAGTTACAACATATTATGTAGTCAGTTGTCAGGCAGTCAGCATTCATTAAGCCCCTACAGTGTGCCAGGCACTGTTAGGTGTTGGAGATACATAGGAAGGTAAAAGACAGCTCCCTCTCTCCAGGTGCTTCTCACAGTAAAACAAGGGAGGCCTCATGCAAACAACTATGTATACACAGACAGGATACCGGATGAATTGGAAATAATCAACAGATCCATGCCACTTGAATCAAGAAGGGTTGGGACAGGCTTCTTGTAGCAGATGGGACTTCAGTGGGACCTACGGTAAGCTGGGGAAGCCAAGAGGCAGAAACAAGGAGGGAGGACACTCCAGGTTTGTGGGACAAGTAGAAAAATGTTCAGTCAGAAGCTGGTATGCCGTGTTTCAGGAGCCCCAAGGAAGTCACTGCCGCTGGATCACAGAGTACGTGGTGGGAGGAGCGGGATGGAAGGTATAAGAAGACTGGGAAAGGAGTGACATCTACACAAATAAGCAGGGATCAGAAAGAAGAAGCATCACTTCTTCAGTATCAGGTCATGCTTCATGAATCTAATTTCCTTTTTTGACAGGGTCATTAGACTGGAGGATCAAGGAAATACTGTATATACACATACATATACAGACTCAGACTTAACAAATACAGTTTTTAGTAAAATATTTGGCAATCTGTCATGCTCTTCTTGTGGTTTTGTTTTGTTATTTTGCCTTTTTTTTGGAGGGGCAGTTGGGGTTAAGTGACTTGCCCAGGTCACACAGCTAATAAGTGTTAAGTGTCTGAGTCTGGATTTGAACTCAGGTCCTCCTGACTCCGGGGCTAGTGCTCTAGTCCTGCAAATGTTATGGTTTTTCAGTCATGTCCAACTCTTCCTGACCCCATTTGGGGTTTTCTTGGCAAAGACACTGGAATGGTTTTAAAGAAGGGGTCCTACTACATTTTTTTTAAGGGGGGAGGCAGGGCAATTGGGGTTAAGTGACTTGCCCAAGGTCACACAACTGGTAAGTGTTAAGTGTCTGAGGTAGGATTTGAACTCAGGTCCTCCTGACTCCGGGGCTAGTGCTCTAGTCACTGTGCCACCTAGCTGCCCCATCATGCTCTTCTTGTGGAGAAGATGGTGAGATTGGAGCTACACCATAGGATGTTAGGTACATTCAGAAGTGGCAGAGTTGTTTCTGGCTTCTAGCTTAAATAGACTCAAGAAATGCTCATTAAAGGTTCAGTATCAGCTTGGTAGGCATTTCCTAGGAATCTGTGCTTAGATTTAGACCTGTGTTGTTTAACATGTGAATCAGTGACTTCAATAAATATATACATGGCCTTCTTATCAAATTTTCACATGATATAGAGTTAATTTATTGTATCACAGAGTCTGGGTTCACAAAGACTTGACAAGGTAAAATATTGGGCCAGCAAGGGAACGGAGCCGCATGTTGGAGTAGACAAAGCAAATTCAAACCGTAACCTTACCCTATGGGTAGCTAGGTGGCGCAGTGGATAGAGCTTCGGACCTGGAGTTGGAAAGACTCAACTTCCGCAGTACAAATGCAGCCCCAGTCACTTACTAGCTGTGTGACCCTGGGCAAGTCACTTAACCCTGTTTGCCTCAGTTTCCTCATCAGTAAAATGGAATGGAGAAGGAAATGGCAAATCACTCCAGTATCTTTGCCAAGAAGGAGTTGGACATGACTTAAATGACTGAACAACAACATTTCCTCTTGTGTAACGTTAGGCAAGTCATCTGATCTCTTCTGGCTTTGGTGTCCTCATATATACAATTTAGGTGTTGGAATTCTAAGGATCCCTTCTGGTTCTATGATTCTTCATTTGAAAGCTAACATATTGAGTAACTGGCAGAAAAAATATCCAAAAACTTCTCAATAGGTTAAATGTTGATGACTTAATATGGATAAAACAATATCTCATACTTGGGCTCAAGAAATTAACTTCCCTACTATGAAATATGAAGAGAGCAATTTGTATGAAAAAGATCTGGGGGTCCTTAATGGACCACCAATGTGAGTAAAGAGTGGGATTGATAGCTGAAAAGTTTGTGCAATCTTAGGCTGCATCAGAAGAAGTCTGGTTTCCAGGACTAAGGAGATGATGGTCCTACTGGGCTCTGCCCTAGTCAGAGTTCATCTACAGTATTGTATTCAGTTCTGAGTACCACAGAGTAGGGATGACATTTATATTCTGGAGAGTATCCCAGGAAGGTTGGGGAAGGCCAGCATCAGTTGAAGGCTTTGGCCATGTTTAGCCTGGAGAAGAGAAGCTTCAAGGAGGACATGAGCTATCTTCAAATATTTGAAGGTGTGTCATATGGAAAAAGAATTAGACATGCTCTCTTTGGCCCCAGAAGGCTTCAGAACTAGGTACAGTGATGGATGGAAATTTCAGGAAGTTCAGAGATTTAGACTTGCCCAAAGGAAAGAATTCCTAACAATTATTTATCCTAATGGAGAACAAGCTGCACTGTCAGATAGAGGAGTTTCCCCATCAACGGAGATCTTAATGCAAAGGTCCTATGACCACCTGCTGGAAGTTTTCTATAGCAGATTCTTAGGAGTTTGGCTTCACATTGGGCCAGATGGCCTTGAGTTCACTTCTGAGATACTGGGATCCTTTCTCAAACCATTGGTCCCACATTTTGGTTCAGAAGGAAGGTCATAGTATCCCTAGAGGACTGAGAACACTGAACCAGTCAGTGAGTCTTGATTTAGCCCCTACTCTGTGCCACGCACCGTGCTAGGGATATTATGATGATGAACATTTCCTTGGCTAGGCAGCTTTTTTTGTTGTTACTCATATCAAAGTCATTTAGGGTAGGTAATGAATTTAAATCTCTCATCCACAGAGGAAAATATATTCATGATGAAAGCTCATTTGATGTGTAACCTAATTTTACAAAAAAGAACATAACTGGACTCAAGCTCTGAGAAGTAAAGGGATCAAAGGGAATATTCTGGAATTAGCCAACCAGGCCCTGATGATAATCTTTCATCCAGCTTTCTTGTGGGTAACCTTCACAAAGCATGTACAGAGCAAATTTTCAGGGACACAGAGTCATAGAATTTAGAGCTGAAAGAAATAATAGAGAATATGTAGTCCAACCCACTCATTTTACAAGTGAAGATCCCAAGGCCCATATGCCACTAAGGTCACTTAGGTAGGGATAGCCAGAGGACCTGAGATTTCATTGATATGTGGACCTCCCATATATCCTACCTGTAGTAGGTACAGTGTAGATGGCGTCAGCCTTCTCTACATTTTAGAATCTTATCTGTCTCTGACTCTGAAAGATTAAGTGAGTTTGACCAAGGTCCCACAGTCATCTGAACCCAGTATTTCTGGCTTTGATACCAGCTCTCTACCCACTGTCCAACTCTGTCATAATGCTATACCCTGTGAGTCTGTCTGCTTGCTGAATTGGGCTTGATATAGATCCAGGGTACAGTTGGCTGAACTCTCAGAAGGAAGCCCCATCAGACCTTGTCTGAATTAGACCTGGGCTCCACATCTGCTATCAGTCTCCAACTTTCATTAGAGATAAGCTCACTTGGCTTTGGTTTGGCATGAGTTTTTTTTTTCTTCTCTAAAAGAAACCACTACCCTATAACCTCTTTGTAGCTTATTAGTCTTGTTCTAATGAGGTATTTGTCGTTGCTCACTTTGTGAAGAAGGAACAGGCCCCCTCACTCCAGTATTGCCAGGAAAGATAGTTTTCAGAACTGGTGTATTTCACAGTCATGGACCGGAAGGGCTTCTTTTGGTTTAAAAAAAGGGGCAGGTGGCAAGCCATTTTCCTTCTAGTTAGCCACAACCCGCTAGCACTTAAATGTCCAGAATTCCTAAGCTTGGAAATAGATACGCAATTAATTTACATAACTAATCACAATCACTACATACATACATACATACATATACATACACACATACATATTTATATTGGGGTTAAGTGATTTGTCCAGGGTCACACAGTTAGTAAATGTCTGAGGCCAGATTTCAGCTCAGGGCCTCTTGACTCCGGGGCTACCTAGCTGCCCCTATGTTTTTGCATTAACTAAAAGTCATTCAAAAGATCTTTCCTCCCCACCCCAACTCTGCCTTTTTTTTTTTTTTTTTTTTTTGGCCACTGGACATAAGCATTAGTCACAATGAAAGAGATAATTAGTGCTTACGTGTAGTTGCTTCATAGATGACTCTGCCTCATATTCAGACCAAGCCTAATGGAAGGGGAAAACCAATATTGCACAAGCACGAGCCCCCTCCTTTGCTAAAGGTTCATGAATCAGGGTTCTTCAATTCCCGTCTCTGTTCCCTCACCGAGCCATTAAAAATACAGCTGTGTATAAAGATCAGGAGGAGAGAGATTTCATCATTTCAGCCAACTTAACACTTCGTTAGGTGTCTGTTATGGGCAAAGCCTGGAGCTAGACACTTAGGGGTATGAAGATGAACGCGGCATGATCTGAATCATTGAGGGATTTCTAGTCTGAATAGAAGGAGATGTTAGATGCACGCCCCAATGACTCCAATATGATAAGGGCTGAAATAAAGGGAGATGTGCATTGAAAGGCTGCCCCTAGTTATATGGGAAGGTCTGGGAAGGCTTTGTAAAGGAGGCTGCCCCAAAGACGCCTTTAAGGACAGGAGGGATTTAACCATGGGAAGGAGATAGTTTTCCCTGGGGTACTGTACATTGATTTGCAGAATTAGAAGAGGTCACATTGGCAACATGAGATCTTCCCAACTCTTAGGGTTCCTTCTACTATTTCTTAGCAGTAGGGAGAAATCTATTTCCAGCTTGATATTAAAATAACCTGGTTACCATGCTTATGATGCTCGAAGAGGCAGTTAATATAGATGTCTTTCTTCTAATAAGTAACCGTGGGGGGAGGGCCCTGGACGTGGAGTCAAGGCATTTGGCCCACAGGAGATGCTTAATAAATGCTAGTAAAGAGTGTTAGATTTGAAGGGAGATTATCTCATTCCAAATCCCAGTTGTCACCATTAATTAGATACTCACTATCTGTCAGGTCTTCTGCTGATTTCGAGGAAACAAACAAACAAAAAAGCAAAAGACATTCCCTGCCCTCAAGGAGCTCACAATCTCTTTTACTTACTCCCTATATGACCTTTGCAAGTTCACCAGCCTGTGCCTCAGTTTCCCTGTCTGTAAAAGGAGTGGTTTGGACCCGATGGCTCCTAAGGACCCTTTGAGCTCTACTTGTATGATCCTATGAATTCCATCTCTGCTACTTTCTAGCTGTGTAACAATGGGCAGACCACTGTGATCCTCTGTGATCCTCAATTTCATCTTTAAAGTATGCATAGTAATATCTATAGTACTTACATCACTGGGTTGTTAATGGGGATCCAAGGAGGGAATGTATGAGAAGAGCTTTGTAAACCTGTGTATAAAAGCCAGCTGCTGCTACTATAATTACTGATGTCAGCATTATCTTGCTGGAATATAACTTCCATCATGTCGCTGACTCCCTTACTCAGAATCCTTTAGCATCAAGCAGTAGATGGAGGTGTAGACAGACAGTAGTACCATGAGTACAGAGACCTTAATAGAATGTAGTGAGGCCCAGCTTCAGAAGCTGGGGTTCAAGAGTCGACTCTAGTCCCCAGGCAGCCTGGAAGGAGCAAAGACAGTCAGAGGAACCGGTTGGCGTAGCAGGCAGGTAACTGAGGCAGAGACCTAGGCTGTACCACCACGCTCTTCCTTCCCTGTTATTGCCTCCTGTGTATGACTGGGCTTTCCTCTTTCACATGTTAAATCTGCTCATCTTCACAGTCTCCGGGTCAGTAGTTGGATCTGGGAAGTTTTCTTCCCTCCCCCTCCATTTCTCAAGTTTAAAATCAATCCCTTTCTGGAGACAGCAGAGCCTGTTTTCTGAAGGGCCTGGAACCCCAGGGATTTGACGCTGCCACGGTTTTGTAGTAGTATATCCTTAGCATTCACACTTGCAAAGCCTGGATCCTTTTAACTCCTGCAGCACCAGGAGAGGCCGCCTCTCTCTCTTTCCTTTGATCACAAACCCTTGTTTCCCCCCATCAAGGCTTGGAGACTTCTGCCAGCCATCTGTCCAAATGGAGAAGTCATTCCCTGGCTCCAGCAGAGTGCACTGTCATGAGCAATGAAGCCCGGAGAAAAGAAGGAACATTTCCAGACCAACTAAACAGTTTAGGAACTTCCCAGGCCCTGAGCATTGCAAACCGAAGGCTCTTGGCCTAACAGTTAGGAAAGTGCTCTGTCCATTGATCTGTGTGGTTTTCTGGCTGCCCAAACTCTTATCTCATTTTCTTTATCCTACCACACTGTGTTCCTTCCAACTTTGAGTTTCCCATATCAACAATTTGGCTATTTTCAAGCTAACAAGCAAATCAGTCCAATAGGAATTTAATAATTTGCCCTAATGGAGAGAAAGTTGGACTGAGTTAGTGCAAAGTCTCAAATTTTTTTAAAAAAAGGAATACAGTTTTATTCTTTTAAAATCATTGTAATCCTTCAACCGACACAAGCAAAGTGTTGATTACCGTACTCGGGTTGGGGACATGTTATGAAACAAAGATTTATAATTAGCATGTAAATTATCAATGAAAGAGTCTAGCTAAAGATTATTCTCTGAATCCATAATGAACTTAATGAATCTTGATGGCAGCATTAATTTACTTTGGAAAACCTGTTCTAAAAATTTATACAAAGGATAAACTGACCATTCTACTATTATGTGAAGTCTAAATTATTAAAAAGTGAACTAAAGAGCTTTTTTAAAAAATGAATTTTAATATAATATCAATTTCTTGAGAGATGAACATTTTGGTATCTTTTTTTTTTTTCCCCTCAAATCTGGGCAACAGTTGAGGGATAAATTAACAGTGAAAGCTTAGAGAAACAACAAGAATGTATGTGACTTTTCATCCTATCTCCTGATCCCTCTTCTTGAGGGTGAATCACTTTACTCCCTCAAGACATTCTTCTTCCTCTGTTAAAATGAGGGTCGGACAAAATAATCTAGACCAGGGGTGGGGAACCTGCTGCCTCCAGGCCACATGTGACCCTCTAGGTCCTCAAGTACAGACTTTTAATTCAGTCAGAAGGCCTCACTTGAGAACCTAGAGGGTCACTTGTGGCCTGGAGGCAGCAGGTTCCCCACTCCTGGTCTAGAAGGTTTCATTCAGCGCCAACATTCTTTGATTACAAGGTTAAACGGTTTCTGTTTCCCTCCTCCATGGATCCCATCATTCAACTATTTACAAGCAAAAGTCAAGGAATTGTTATTAATCTTTTTCTTAAAAAGTATAGTGCCACCCGGAGTAGCGCCCCAAACGCTGCTTGGATTGATTTAGTATTCCCTTTCTTTCACACTCAATACTAAGTAAGAGCCAGCACTTTAAGATTTGCAGAGGGTTTTATGCATATGATCTCATTTTGCCATCCATATCCAGAGAGAGAGCTATGGAGTCTGAATGCGGAGCAAAGCAGACTCTTTTCTTTTTTTGTTTGTTTTGTTTTGTTTTTTTCTTTCTCGTGGTTCCTCCCATTCATTATAATTCTATGCAACATGACTAATGTGAAAAAATGTTTAATAAGGATGCATATGTAGAGCCTGTATCAGATTGCAGGCTGACTTGGAGTGGAAGGGAGGGAAGGAGGGAGGGGGAAAAAACATAAAATTTATGGAAGTGAATGTTGAAAACTAAAAATAAATTAACTTTAAAAACATGATCTCATTTTATCCTCACAACAAACCTGGGGAGTAGGTGCTACTATTGTGGCCATTTTAGAAGTGAGGAAACTGAGGCAGACTGGGGTGAAGTGACATTCCCAGGGTCAAACTGGCGCCTTTGAGCTCCTGACTGTAGGTCAATTGTAGCACCTGAATGCCACACTTAAGTTATTAGGAACAAGGGGAAAAATTAAGTATAGGGGCTATTCCAGGATGGTAGAATTTAGAATTACCTTTAAGGTCATTGAATTTAACTCCTTCATTTGAAAGATGAGTCCAGTGAGGCCTCTAGAGGTCAAGTGACTTGCCCAAGGCGGTCAGTACTTGGGGGGCGGGGGGCAGACTTTGTGTAGCGCCTGCTGTGGGCCACACTTTACAGTACAATTTCATTCAATCTTCACAACAGCCCTGAGAGGCTGGTGCTATAATTATCCTGGATTTCACACTTGAGAGAACAGGGCTGTCCAGTTCCCAAGTGTCCGAGGCTGATTAAACTAGGGTCTCTCTTACTCCACCTCTAAAGCTTTCTCTTATGCATCGCACTGCCCTGTGTGTTAGACTTGACATTCAGAGCCGTCTCTTGTCAGTCCCAATACAATGTTCTTTCTTTTCCCCCAAGTTGCCTCATCAGATACAAGAAACTTTTAAATCTTTCTGAATTTTAGAAGATTCAATGAAATTCAATTCAGTAAACATTTATTGAGTGCCTGCTTTGAGCAAGGCACTGCTGCTCTGAAATAAAACCAAGATAGTCTTTGTTCTCAAGAGTTTGTTTACATTCTAAAAGGCAGTGTGTGTGTGTGTGTGTGTGTGTGTGTGTGTGTGTGTGTGTGTGTGTGTTGGGGATGGGGGTGAAATATGACATACAAACAGATGAATATAATAGCAAATAAAAGGTAATCACAGCAAAGAAGAGCTCTGGAGGCGTTTCTCTGGGTACCTTTTGAGTTGGGAGAGGATGTATTTTCCACGGAGAAGGATCAGGGAAGGCTTCATGGAGGAGGTGGCCCCAGAGATGATTCTGTAGGATTTTTGAGTACAGAATGCATAAAAGGTAAATGGATGGTCCCAATGAACCTGGTAACAGTAGTAGTAACACAGTGAATCCCCTAGCCAAATATTTATGATTGGGAATATCAAGACACAGGCGGCAACCAAGAGTGACTCTGGGGAAAACTCATAAGACCACATTGGTTTTGTGGTTGTTGTGTCATTTGGAATCAGAAGGAGGTTTAATAAGGAATCCTAGGAAGTGCCTTGTTTATATTTAGTGCTGTGAGGCACAATGAGGTGCCAGAATTAGGAACTTGTAATAACTGGCGTGGGATCGGTTGTGTTCAGAACCTTAGTGGTTTAAAAACATAAAAAAAGAGATGGCCAGCTGGCAGTAGGCACAAGATACCTAACCATGCCCCGACCCCAGAAGCCTCATCATAGCCTTGAGCAACGCACACTTTTGTGGGACGTGGCCCTCAAAGTTACACGGACATCAGTTATTTTGCCAGTTTTAGGCATGGGTTTAATGGAATGCTTTCTGCTCAAACTAAGCCTTCTCTTCTCTTTTCTGGACTCAGCTGTAAAGGTGCCTCCCATTATGGCCTTACCAAAGACCGCAAGAGGCGCTCCCAAGATGGCTGCCCAGAAGGCTGTGCCAGCTTGACGTCAGCAGCACTCTCTCCAGATATCTCTGCAGCAGCAACCATTGCCTTGATGACAGATGAGCCGGGCCTGGACAACCCTGCTTATGTCTCTGCCACAGATGATGGCCAGTCAGCAAACAGCCCAGTAGAATCTGGCCGAGCCAACAGAGGTGAGTAGGAAAGAAAAGAATGGGACTCTGGGAAACAGGGTCCTTGACTTGGCATTGTCTCCTTTCTAATAGAATCACAGAGTTAAAGCTAGAAGGGCTTCAGAGGCCTCCTAGTTCAACACCCTCATTTTATTGATGAAAAAAGTGAAGGTAAGCAGAGGGATTTGAACTCAGGTCTTCCAGCTCCAAATCCAAAGCCACATGGCTGTATCTAGAACTATTAACAGATTAATCATGGATATGAGAAGAACTATGTGGGGTTTAACTATGGAACAGCTTCCTATGGAGAGACACAGCTTTCTTGAATGGGCAAGTGGTGAAATTTGGGGAATGCTCAGGGCTCTGGGGCCAGAGCTCTGAGAATCACTTAGCGCCAATGCCCAGCTGCCATGAGATGCTGAGACACTGGGGAACCACCAAGGGTCCTGAATGTGGGAATAAAATAGTGCCATGATCTCTGTTTGGATATAACTCGTGGTTTTTCCAGCTTTTTTTATTCTCACTTTTCTCTTACACCAGCCCAGCGCTTTGAGCGATCCACCATCAGAAGTAGGTCTTTTAAAAAGATAAACAGAGCTCTGAGTGTTCTTCGGAGGACAAAAAGTGGAAGTGCAGTGGCCCACCAAGCTGACCAGCCCAGGGAAAGTCCTGAGAATGCTATTGCCACGGAAGGTAAATATGTTCACCTACATTCTCACCTGGATTTGGGTGGGCACGCAGGATAAATTTTGCAATTCAATCTCTGGTAATGATAAGAATAATAATTTCAGTTGTATCTGACTCTTCATGAGTCTCTTTGGGGTTTTCTTGGCAAAGATACTGGAGAGGTTTGCCATTTCCTTCTCTAGCTCATTTTATAGCTGAGGAAACTGAGGCAAACAGGGTTACATGACTTGCCCAGGGTCACACAGCTAGTAAGTATCTGAGGCCAGATTTCAACTCAGGAAGATGAATCTTCCTGATTCCAGGCCTGATATTCTATTCCCTGTGCCACCTACCTGCCCAAGAATAATAATAGCAGTTTATAATTCAATTAGCACACCTGTTTGTAAGTGTAATAAAGAACTAATATGCCTATTATCTCGTTCCTCAGAACCTCCTTTAAAGTAGGGAAGGACAGGAATTATTATATCCATTTTATGGATAAGGGAGAAAAAGGCAAAAAGGGCTAGGATCTCTTCCTCCAGATGTTAGTCTAATACACATAAAAGCAAGGTATTAAAATCACATCCTTTATGTTTCCCACTGATTTAACTTCTCTTGATATGGAGCAGTGCCTATGGTCAGCTTCCCTCTACCTGGGAGGTTGCTTTCATTCACATTACTAAGGCAGTAGGGCTCAATCCGAGGCAGACCAGACATATCCTATTCCAGGGAGGAGACTATTAATCCCCAGACCACCAAGTTGCTGGGGATGGATGAATCATCCAGTAACAAAGACACGCAATTTTAGAGTTGGAAGGAACCTGGGTAGTATCTAGCCCCATTCGCACCCCAACTTAGGCAATCAGTTCTGCTCAAAGGCTTCCTATCAGAGTTAACTCTAGCAACTACAGAGTAATCAGTGGCTTTGTTCTGGGCTGATCATCCTGTAGACTCAAGGTGGGAGACACTTGCACATAGAAAGAAGTGAAAAATAAAGGGCAGAATTAGGAAAAATTAATCTCCTCTCTTCTCTAACCCCAAGCTTACCCAATCAGATGCCTCCAAATTGTACTCATTACTTAGCCGGAGAGGTCTGTTTGAGTTTGTTTCCTAAGGGATACCCACAAAATACATGCTTACTGTGTGGTATAGTATATAGAGAGCTGGCCCAGGAGTCAGGAAGACCTGATGGGGATGGGATCTGAACCCCTGAAAGAAGAAGCCTCTAAACTTTCCCACATGGCCCAGGTACCAAAGACATGGTCTTTTCCTTTTAGGGGTTCAGATTCCATTCCTATCAGACCCAGGTTCAAATCCTGCCTCTGACACTTAGTGATTGTGTGACCCTGGGCAAAAGGAGTCAGTGTACAAATGATGCCATATTCAATGCAATTTCATTCAACATTCAACGTGAGTATATGTCATATGCAAGACACTGTGCTAGACTTTGGAAGTACAAAGACAAAAACAAGGAACTGTGCATATTTAATCTGGATAAGGGAGGACCTAGAATGGCCTTTGGATGTTTGACATTGGTATGTGATAGAAGGGTGGTGCTGCTTGGTCCCAAAGGACAGACCTAAAAGCAATTAATACAAGTTGACCAGAGGCAGATTTAATGGCACCAACCAAATGTGAAACTAAATAAAGGTTAGTGCGTTAGGATTTAGAGCTAGAAACAACTGAGATAATTTAGTTTTACCCCCTGGATTTCATTGGGGAAAAGTGATTGACTTGCCCAAAGTCACAGAGAGAGTGCCAGACAAGACGCCACCCTAGATCTTCTCACTCAAAGTCCAGTAATCTTTCTTTTACAATTAGGGAGGCAGCCTAAGGACAAAGCCAGGGGGAAATAGGCTGCCCTCAACTAGAACACTTCAACTTTCCTTATTCCAACTGACAAAGAGAAATTTCTCCAAACGGCTTTATAATAACAACAAAAAGTGGGAGGGGATAGAATAATCAAATATGTCACTTTTCATCTTCAAAGTGATTTAAAGATTTAAGTTTAAATTGTCTAAGTTTTGTACCAAATAAAGAAGCTGAGAAACAGAGAAGTTAAGTTACTGTCTAAAGTTTTTACAGCACTGGTTAATTAAACTGCCTCAGAGACTCAGTTTGGAGTCTAGATTTTCTGAGACCCAGTCTTTTTTGAGGCACTGAATGGTAAATCCTTACTAACTTTAAGGAACCTTAGCTCCTCTCTGTTTTCCCAAGAGAGCAGCCCACTTGTTATCCTATTAGAGAAAATGGATTAAGGTTTTGGAAATAGCGACAGACAGAGGAATGGGTTACAAAGATCCCAGACCCATTGTTGTGACCTTTCCAATTAATATAATTAGTCAAGCCTGGCAGGGCAGAGGCAGGCATACCCTGTGAGTTAGAACCCTCTCCCTTTTCAGTGTGACTCTGGATACTCAGTGCTTAGACCAGCTATAGCAGCCAGTCTAGCCTGTCTTCCTGAAACCCTGAGGCTTGAAGTAGCTCCCAGAGAGCCCTTCCTTGGGCGTAGAAGTCAGCGTCATGATGTCACCTTAAGATTCTTTTCTAGCTTTAACTGTAACATGCTGTTTGGTGCTATCTATGGGTCTTTGGTTCAAGACTATGGGACCACAGTACTCAGGAGACTTTGAACGGAAGCAGTTAGGTGTGTAATGGTAAGAGTGCCAGATTGGGCATCAGAAAGTCTTGAATTCAGAGCTGCCATTGTCCACCATCATGGCCTACTTCACTCCTGAAGGTATACACACATACACCCCCCATATATGTGTATGTATGTATATGTATGCAGACACATTATTACACACACACATATATACACACACACATTTTTAAAGGGTATTTATTGTTATCATGACTGTTCACCCACTATTATCTCTTAAGAAACTAGGGCAGCTAGGGTTGTGCAGTGGATAGAGTGCCAGACCTGGAAACAGGAAGACTCATCTTCCTGAGTTCAAACCCAGCCTCCAGCACTTACTAGTTGGGAAAGAATAATCTTTGAAGTTTACTAGTTGGCCAAGACCCTTAACCCCGTTTGCCTCAGTTTCCTCATCTGTAAAATGAGCTGAAGAAGGAAATGGCAAACCACATCTTTTGTCAAGAAAATCCAAAATGGAGTCAGGAAGGGTCAGTCAGACAAGTCTAAAATGACTGAACAACAACAATAAGAAACTGGACATTTTCAAGGCAGATTTCTTTACATAATAGATTTAGAGTGGGAAAAGACCTTCCAGTTTATTTAGTCAAATCCCCTCCTTTTATGGTTGATGTACAGAGATGTCAAGTGACTTGTTCAAGGTAACATAGTTAGCAAGTTGCAAAGTTAGTATTTTGAGCTAGAAAATCCTGACTCTTCTCTTAGGCGTCAGCTGTCTAAAGCTTCTTTAGCTCTCACACCAACAAAGATTCTGCTGAGGAAACGAGTGAATAAAGAGGAAAAGAGAGGGGTTCAAGTCCTGCCTCAGACAGTGACTTGGATGTGTGACCCTGGGCAAGTCACTTCATATTTTGAGCCTCAGTTTTCTCCTCTATAAAATGGTAAATATACCGTTGACCTCAAAGGCTTTTTGTTATGATCAAATGAAGTAACACACACACACACACACACACACACACACACACACACACACACACACATATAAAACTCTTTGTTCATCTTAATGTACCATACAAATGCAAGTTATTATTATGCTGGTGCTCGCTGTTAGAGAGGAGGAATAATTGTCATAGCACTAAAGCTAGAAGTACAAGAAAGAAATGTATGAAATGCATTGGAGGGCAAGAAAATGGGCAAACTCCTTTCAGTCCTTTCAATAACCAAGTGACAAAACATATTTTAATGGGTTTGGAATCCTTGGAATTAAAACTGTTCCAGAAAGATGAGTGATGGCTGTTCAGTAAATCTTTTTGTCTTTTCTCTGTGTGTGTGTGTCTCTCTCTCTCTTGTGTGTGTGTGTGTGTGTGTGTGTCTGTCTGTCTGTCTTAGTTTTCCCAAGGTTGTATCACCTGATTCCAGACGGTGAAATTACCAGCATCAAGATCACGCGGGTGGATCCTAATGAGAGCCTGGCTATCAGGGTCGTGGGGGGCAGTGAAACTCCCTTGGTCCATATTATTATACAGCATATTTATAGAGATGGAGTGATTGCCAGAGATGGAAGATTGCTACCAGGGGACATGATACTAAAGGTATAGAAATCAGTTGCTGCAGGTTAAATGAATGAACTTTAATTTTCCTGTGTATTTCTGTAAAGCTCTGCAAAGTATTGCTTGTATATGGTTCCTCTATGTGCATATCCTTGTCCCTCCCCCTACTTCTTGGTTTTTCCTTCTCTGCTTTTCTTGCTGGGTGTCTGATTGAGTTGTCACAGAACCACTCAATTCCAGACACAGATAGGGATCATCCAGTTCCACTTTTGTCCTGAGAATGGATTGTCTGTGCAACATCTCTGACAACTGGTAATCTAGATTCTGTTTGAATACTTTCGGGGACAGGAAACTTCCAGCTTCCTGAGCCAGCATGCTTATTCCACTTTTGGACACCTCTTAATTGTTAAGAAGTTTTCCTTCTTCATTTCCCTTCTCTTCCTTTAATTAGCTGCAATACATTTTTCTTCATTTGTTGTTTTAATTAGAGACAGCAGGGTAGCACAATGGATATGTAGTCATGAAAACCCTGAGTTCAGATATAGCCTCAGGCACTTACTAGCTGTGACCTTGGTAAGTCACTTTACCTCTGCCCATTAAAAAAAAGGCCACTGCTCACATGGAGGTTAGAAGAACCATTATAGGGACACCCTCAATTGTGAGACATGGGAGATGCTGGCACTGACCACCCAGCATGGTGTGCCCACATCAAAAGAAGGGGCTGTACTCCATGAGCAAAGCAGAATTACAGAAACTCAAAAGAAACACGAGACGTGCAAATTAAGAGACATCTCCACTCCAAAAGTTCATGTGCGCTATTTGTGCCCAACCTGTGGTAAAGCCTTTCAAGTTTGTATTGGTCTGATCAGCCTCAGTCAGACACACTGTACCTTGACCCCAAAATAATGATGTCATTTTGGTTCTCTTCCAGAACCAAGGACAACAACCAGCCTATAAAATGGGGATAATAATATCACCTTCTTCCCAGGGCTGTTGTGAGGATAAAAATGAGCTACTATTTGTAAAGTCTTTTGCAAAGGCTATATAAATGCTAACCAATATTATTGTTGGTGTTGTTACTATCATCATTATTTCATTAAGAGTTGCTTTTAAATTAGGTCGCATGCATGCATCAGTGAATACTTTCTGAGCATCCCCTTTGGGCCAGCTGTGGCTGTGCTGGGTAACGTGGTTGTGAAGATGAATAAGACCCAGTCCCCATCCTTAGTCTGAGGAAGGTCAACAAGTGAGAGGAATCAGTCGAGCAGGTTAGAGGTACATGCACCCTGCTGTCTTGGAACAAAGACAGAACTTGTTAAGTGCATAAGACCTATAATTAGACCTGTCAAACCTGAGATACTACTTTATAGTTACAAATACTTGTACCTATGTGTAAATTCATAGGAATTCAAGGGAGGGAGAAATAAGGATGAGAGAAGAGTAGTTTGAAATGTGTGAATACTTCTCAAAGCTTTTCAGAGTTATTCATTTTTACAGTGTTGGTAGGAGGGAGAGAAAATAAATGGAAATAAATTTAAGATGCATAAATAAGTGCTGAGGTCCAATGTTAGGGAACGCTTTATGCAAGAAATATTCTAGAACTCATTGTCACTTTGTGAAATAGCATTTCCTTGACCTTGAGTCATGAGTCTTGAGTCTTAATTGGATTAAAATTAATTTTTTGATGAAAAAAATGTATATATAGTAGCATCTCTTATCACAGAAACTATCTCAGAAAGTGTGACTTTTCTGTTGACTAGCCCAGTTAAACTGGAGGGCTGTCTCATCTGATAAGGAATTTCCACATTCCCAATGCCTCCAAGATGCTTGAATGTGTGAATTCGTTCCAGGGAACACCACGTTGGCATTCTTGGGGTTCATCACCTCCCTGATTCTAGAAGTCCTAGAAGAAACAATATGAAGATGTTCCCTTGAGTACTGTGCCACATACTTGTAGCTTCTTGAGAGTTTTGGCTAGAGTTTGGAGATAGAAAGGTCCTCTGTGTTTTTTAATAAACTATCCTGAACTTCTCATAGAATGGATGGCAGGGTAGTAAACCAGGACTAACCTCACCCTGTTGACCTACCACCCACCCTCATTCCCAGAAAATGTTCCCTGAGGACGGACAGATGGACGTACAGACACATACACACACACACACACTCTTTCTCTTTCTTTCCCTCTCTCTCTCTCTCCCTCTGGGCAGAATTGGTTTTATAATCTTCCCCTAACAAATAGCTGCCAGGAAAAGAAATCTCACCAGTATTAGGGAAATCCAGACCACTTGTTTTTCCTTTGTCATGGTTTCAACCTCCGGAGAATTGAGCCACAGAGCTGCTGTGAAATTGTTTTCTTCCAGAGTCATGAAGAACTTTCAGGGGTGCAACCTCTCAGTCAGGGACTGTTTGGAGAAGAGTAATGCAAACCAGAAAGCCCCATTGACATTATTGTTGTACTGCTGGGCTGGGCATGTTTTTAGTCCCTTTACATGGCATTTCCAAATGCTCTAACGTGTGGAACATGGATAGAAGCTCTTATTTATTTCAGTTTGATTTAAACCCTGAAAAAATTTCTCTGTGAGTGGAAGAAAAGAAAAAGTTGAGGAAGGAAGACATCATATTTCTTTAGATTCAGCATAGAGTTTCACTGAAATGAGTAAAAATTGGAAACTCATGGTACCTAGGTGGTACAGCGAGAGGGTAGAGTACTGGACCTGTAGTCAGGAAGTTCTAAGTTCAGACACTTAGTAGCTGAGTGACCTTAGACAAGTCATTTAACTTTGCTTGCCTCAGTTTCCCCCTCTGTAAAATGAGCTAGAGAAGGAAATGGCAAACCACTCCATGATCTTTGTCAAGAAAAGCCTAAATAGGGGCAGCCAGGTGGCACAGTGAATAGAGAACAGGCCCTGGAGTCATGAGGACCTGAGTTCAAATGTGACCTCACATACTTGACACTTACTAGCTGTGTGACCTTGGCGAAGTCACTTAACCCCAATTGCCTTTCTTCCCTCCCCCCCCAAAGAAAATCCTAAATAAAGTCACAAAGAATAAGAACAACAACAACAAGTAGTAAGGTGCCAGTATGACAGACTTTAGAGATAGAGAGATACAAATGAGGAACAGTCTCTGCTGTCAACATTGTTTTCCATGTATGAATGGTACTTGTATAACAAAAAGAAAGAAAAGAAAAACAAGGCACTCACTGTGGGCCCTGCCCTGCCTCTGGTTCCTTCCCTCTTAGGTCAATGGTATGGACATCAGCAGCGTGCCTCACAGCTATGCCCTGAGCCTCCTGAGACAGCCTTGCCAGGTGCTCCGGCTGACGATCCTGAGGGAGCAGAGATACCGCAGCAGGACCAGCGGACTGACCCTGGAGACTCCGAGCCCTCGTGATGACAGCTTCCACGTGATCCTGAACAAAAGCAGCCCCGAAGAGCAGCTCGGGATCAAACTAGTACGCAGGGTGGACGAGCCTGGGGTGTTCATTTTCAACTTGCTAGATGGTGGCGTCGCTGATCGGCACGGCCAGCTGGAGGAGAACGACCGGGTGTTAGCCATTAACGGACACGACCTTCGGTATGGCAGTCCAGAAAGGGCTGCCCAGCTGATCCAGGTGAGTCATGGTGGTCCTAGATCACTATCTGAACCTGTCTAGTTCCTTTGGAACCTGTCATCAATAGCCTTCCACACCAACCCCATCCCTGTTGCCGCCGCCGCCGCCGCACATAATTTGTTGTGACTCTGTAGGGGAGAAAAGGTTGACAGGCTAGCATTTATATAGCTTTTGTCCAAATAGCATTGCTATGTTGCACACACGAGTGCCGGAAATTGCCCAGTTATCACAACAATCAGTCTGTCTGATAATGGATATTAGGCAGTGTTGTGTCCTTCAAAAGGATGTGGGGTTCAGATCCTGGATCTAACTCTAGCTACATGTTATGAACAAGTCACTTCTTTGAAACTCGATTTTCTCACCTGTGAAGTGAGGATAACACTATTTGTACTGTTTACCTCATAGGGATGCTGTGAGGGAAGTGTTTTGTTAATCACAAAGTATTGTAGAATGGTGAGTTATTATTATAATTGTCATTATTTCTAACTGGGCCTGTGATTTCATTGGGATAGACAACTTCTGATAAGGATTCTCCCTCTACCAAAGTAAATTGGCACCTGCTCTGAAATTGCTAGCGTTAGAAAGTTGGCTTGAGACACTGAGAGCTTACGTGACTTGTCCAGAGTCAGACAGCCTGTATGTGCCAAGGGAAGAACTTGAACCTGGGCCTTCTTGACTCCCAGACCTGCTCTCTGTCCCTATCTCTATCTCTACAATGTGCTCTAATGGACCGTATTAGCACCTGGAAGGTATATCATAATACGGAGGCATTCACAGGTTCACATCTCTAAGTTCAGGGAGGCCTGGCATTGATCTTAGTGACAATGAAGAGGTGAAGAGACAATACACACTGACCTGTGTGCTCCAGGGTCCCTAAATATTCCAGCCTGTTCTTGGAATGTCAGAGGTAAAATAACCCCATGCTGCCTCTTCCCAAGGTACTAGGGACCAAGCCTACTGAGGAGCAGGACTAAGCTCTTAGCTTCCCTTGGGATGAGCCTTTCCTGGGGCAGATGGGAGCCTCATGAGTATGTCATTCCCTCTACTCACTCCTCTGTTCCCACCCCACCCACAGCGCCAGGACGCCCAGAGCAGCGCTGAAACAATTGTTTGCTTCATCAGGCTTCATCATGTTGGCTCAGAATTCAGGTCCTTGAGCCTGTGTGGGATGGGATATAGCTAAGGATATTGTGAGGGTTGCTGATATTTGATCTTTCTATCTTTTTACTGTATGTATCTACCCTTTCTAGTTGTGTTGGTACGATTATCCTTTTGTAGACCTTGTCCAAAAGCATTCCCATAAAGCTTTGCATAGGAGCACAATCTGGGGGCTTGGATTTTAAAATTGTGTTTAGTAATATCTTGAGTCTAAAAAGAGCCTGAGAAGATTATCGGTAATTCGGCACCATTTATTGAGAGACCAGTATGCTGTGACGCGTTATGGTGGGACAAAATCCCTGTCCTGAAGGTGTCTTTCTACTAATTATGTCCCAGAAAGACCCCCTGCTCTCTTCTGAGGTATTAATGGTGTTTCATTTATATCAGTTCATGTGAATTATAATAATAACTCACCAGAATATATAGTGAGAGTTCTATTTTAGTGATGGGGAAATGTAGTCAAGGAGCGGTACCACATGGCTCACTCTTCCCTGCCCTTGCATTAAGGAGGGACCAACCTGAGTGTGCTGCTCATCTTCTCACTGTTGCAGTATAATTCTAACCCTGCTCTGCGTGCCATGACAGATGCTCACGCTGTGGGACAAACAGAGTGAAGCCAGAATTGTTCCCTTTCTGATGGCAAATGGTTACTCAGGCAGTAATGAAATTGTCCCATGTCAGCTCCACCCCCCCAGGGATTCCTCATGAAGTCATTTGCCAAGAGTATCAGCTGTGAATCCTCTTTTAAATGCCATTTGTCCCCATGGCAGCCTGCAGCTTTTCCCTCCTTGTCTGAGGCCCTAAGGCTTTGAAGGCTCCTTGGAAAGCCTTTAACACAGCTGGCTAAACATCTTTGAAATAAAGCCCTATTTGCATGCAATGAGGATGGGCATCTTAAATGTTGGCACCATTCCACAGGCACATAACATAGGCCAAATGCACCAAAATATTCCCTCATGGAAAAGGGGGGACCCATTCTGATTGTCTTTATGTTAGTTAGGGTCACATACGTTTTGATGTTAGGTTAAGGGAAAGAACTGTATCACCACCAACTATCTCTAGTATTTTAGTTAGAATCTGTTTTAGGTCTTTGAGCTTCCTCTGCACCACATACAGTGCATTTTAAATTTTAGGAGGAAAAAAAACACATCTCAGATATAATACTCAGATAACTGAGTTTGCTGAGACAACTATCTGTGTCAGTTGAAAAGATCATAATTGAATTCAGGATTTTTCCTCTTGTTAATAGAGAGGCAAAAAAATCCCCCCAAAACCCAAAAAACAACCTACTTTATTTCAGGGAGGTTCATTTATGAAATGAAATCTTGCCTAACAATGGGAATTTCTAAAAACATTTCCTTTTGCTTACTAAACAGAACCACTTTGCTTTATAAGCAGAAGGAGAGTGGGCTGGGAAGATCCCACCAAAAAACTGCTTGGGGAAGAAATGGAAAAAATGAAATGCTATGTAAAAAAACAAAGCCCTAGTTAATTCTAAAATGTGGATATTTCTATGATTCTTGTAATATGCACCAGGCCGGGCTGGAGGTGGGGGAGACAGGGATGGAATTAAACAGACTGCCCCCCATCAAAGGGAGAAGGTCAGATTTCCACCCAATCCTGGGCCAGCCTTGGCCTGATATGTGCACTCCATGAATCACATTTGCCTAACAGAAGAATTCCCAGACAGCATGTCTTTTTGGTCATGTTTTCTCTTAAGGTACCACGCACTCTGGGTCTTTCCACATGATTTCAGGGAAGAGTTATTACAGAAGAAGCCACAAATGTTTTGAATTGGACAGACTTTACAAATGTTGGGTCTTAACCTCTGCTTACTCAACAGCAGGCCTCGGTTTGCCAGACCCCAAATGCTGGGCCCAGAGTAAAACAGAGCCCCATCACAGGAGAACCAAGAGTTTCAGGTTATGGGAAAGTCATTTCCTTAGCAACTTAGATGTAATTATGCTCTCCCACCAGTGGCATTTTCCTAATAACTTTGAAAGCAGCAGTCATGTGATTGACTTAAATAAATGTAATGGTAGAATTGCTGAAATCTGCAAGATTATGCCTAAAACGGATGTGTCAAAAATAAGGAAGAGAAAGATAAAAGGTGATAGTCTCAGATTTAGTTTTAAGGGATCTTCCTTTTTTTTTTTCTTTTTCTTTTTGGAGTGGGGAAAGTAGGGCAATTGGGGTTAAGTGATTTGCCCAAGGTCACAGGGCTGGTTTTTGTGTTAAGTGTCTGAGGCTGGATTTGAACTCAGGTCCTCCTGACTCCAGGGCTGGTGCTTTATTCACTGGACCACCTAGCCACCCCTGTTTTAAGGGATCTTTGAGGTCAGTTCCAACCCTTTCATTTTACAGATCAGGAAACTGAGACCCCAAAAGTCTGACTTTAGGATGCATAGGTAGCAGTAAATAGCAGAACCATTATTGAAACTTACGTCCTGTGATAAATCCAGTAGAGAGCTCAATGTACTGAACTTTGGGGTGTCAGTGTGTACTGATCAGTTAATAAAAACACATTATCCTGCATATGAGTGGGGTGGGGTTGTGGTGAGAATGATGCTTATTATGAAATTCTGTCACCAAAGTGTTTTGGTCTGGATTCATGATTTCATCCAGTGCAGAAACCCCATCCACCAAGCAGATCAGCAATTCCTTTGTCAATAACAGTCTTACAGAGTTCCCCAGGGGCTCTTAGAATTTAAGTCAACAAATAAACATTTATTCAGTGCTCTGTATGTGCCAGGCACCATATTAAGAGCCAGGGATACAAAAAGAGGCAAAAACAGTTCCTACCCTGAAGGAACTCAAAATCTAATGGGGGAGACAACATACAAACATGTTTATGCAAACTAAGCTATATACAAGATAAATTGGAAATAATCAAGAGAGAAGGCACTGTAATTAAGAGGGTTGTTAAGGAAGGCTTTTTGCAGAAGATTTTAATTGGGACTTAGCCAGAGAAGCCAGTAGGCAAAGATAGAGAAGGAGATCATTTTGGGCACGGAGGAGAGCTAGAGGAAATACCCAGAGCCAAGAAATGGAGTATCTTATTTGTGGAAAAGCTAGGAGCCCAGTGTCACTGGGTCAAAGAAGATATGTTGGGGAGTAAGGAGTAAGAAGACTGGAAAGGGAGGAGGTAGGTAGGTTATGAGGGGCTTTGAATGTCAGAAGATTTTGTATTTGATCCTTGAGGTGATATGGAACCACTGGATTTTATGGGGGTGGGGGGGGGAGGGTATAGGGGGCATGATGTGGGCAGACCTGCCCTTAAGGAAAAGCACTTTAGTGACTAAATGGAAGACGGTTTAGAGTGGGGAAGAGGCTTGAGGCAGGCAGACCCACCAGTGGGCTATTGAAATACTCCAGGTGTGAAGTGAGGGAGCCTGCACTGGAGTGGTGGCATATTGGGAGAAAAGGGGCCGTATTGAAGAGATCTTACAAAGGGGAATTCGTCAAGCCTTGGCAACAGCTTTGATATGGACTAGGGGGCATGGGGTGGGGGTGGGAAGAGAAGGACATTGAGAGATAGTGGGGAGTTGAGGGTGACTCTTGCTTGAGTCTAAGGGACTGGGAAATTGGTGTGGTCCTCTATAGTAATAGGGAAGGTTTTGTGGGTGGGGAGTTCAGGGGGAAAGCCATGTTTTAGGAGTGATGAATTTAAGATATCCATTGGATATCCAGTTTAAGAAGTCTGAAGTCAGCTAGAGATTGGTTAAATACCAGCCTACAGTGATACAACTGGTTATCAGAGGCTAGACTTAACAAAAGCTTTCCTGATTTTATAACATATATATTTTTTAGCAATTTCAGATTTGTCCAATGAGAAATTTAGCAACGTGGACGACAAAGCTAGGTATCTTATAGATTTGTAATTGCCAAGTTTTTTCAGGCACCATCTTGTCTTGAAGACTTCTCACTGTGTAATGCCACAGGATAGGAAAGGTGCCATTTATGTGACCACATGAGTATATTCTGAGAAAAAATAGCCATAGCTATTAACCAATAAGTTATTTCAGCAAAGGACAACTAGTAAGTAAGGAATGTCCACAGGTAATTTTAAATGTATATAGTATATATTATATAGATTCAAAGTATCCCATATATCTTAACTTAAAACTATATTAAAACATTTGAAACACTCCTGTATAGTATATTTGTGTGTATGTGCATGTATACATGTGAAAATGTATGTATGTATATATATATGTAATATACATGTACACACATAAAGCTATATCTTGATAGTTTAAAACCACACTAAGACTTTGGTAATATTGTGTATAGGACATAGCTTTAGAGACCATCAAAAAACAAGTAAGCTATTTCTTTCTTTCTAGTTACCCACTTAGTGCTGCTGAATACCTCGAGCTCTGAGACAACCATTTAGAAGCCAAGTCAACAGGCATTTAACAAATGCTTACTATGTAACAGGCCTTATAATAAGGGCTGGAAATACAAATGCAACGAGAAAAAAAGATAAGACTCTGCCTTCAAGGGGCTTAAATGTCATTGAAGTAAGACAGACTTTTAAAGGAAGCTGAAAAGGAGGAGGGCATACCTAGTGGCAGGGTAGACAATGTCTGGAGGATCAGGAGCAGAGCCTGGAGATAAATGACTGTGACTGGCCTGTGCAGTTTTCTTGAAGTAGAGGTTTTGGGAGGAACCAGCCAATCAGAAGAAGGGGGGGTCACAGGGGCAGAGAGTGAGCTTCTATGGGGAGGAGGCTTCTGTGGCATGGTAGGGAAAATCTGGAGACAGGATGGATGCTGGGGAAGAATGAAGTCCCCTGGAGTCAGTCAGAACTCAAAGTGAAATGCTGCAAAGAGGGACTGTTTGGACTGAGGGTCTGTTTTAATGACTTTTCTCCCTAGGGTTATGCAGAAGAGGTGAATGCTCTTGGTGTCTGCATCAACAAAGGGAGAGTTCTTTTTGAAGTGACTCTCCAAAGTCAGTGCTGTGTATGGATTGAACCCTGGGCATGGAGTCCAGAAGATCTGAATTCAGATCCTGTTCAGATATTTACTAGCTGTGTGATCCTGGGCAAAATATTTAAGCTCCCTTTGCCTCAGTTTCCTCATCAGTAAAATGAAGGGGTTTGACGGTCTACAAGGTTCCTTGGTGCTTTAAATCTGTGATCCCATCTATGATCTCATCCTGTGTTCCCTACAACAATTGTTTGGTTTTTGTCTTTGTATCTTTATGCTTAGCACAGTGCCTCACACATAGTAAGCACTTAATAGGACTATAAGCCATCAAATTCAACCCCTTCATTTAACATATAGGAAATTAAGTTATTGGTTTTGACCTTAATGCTATAACTAAAATAATAATGACAGCTCACATTTGTGGAAAACTGTCACCTTTATGAAGTACTTTACTCAGAATCATAAGAATTGGAACCAAGATATAAATCTAAGTCTTTGGACAAAAGGGGCAATGAGTGTAAAGGAGATGGAAGCTGGAGTGGGAAGGAATAATATTTCCCCTCTCAGAGTCATAGTTTTCTTATCTGACCAGAACCATACAACTTGTAAGTATCTGAGACAAGATTTGAACCCACCATTCTATTTACTACACCATGGCACCTCTCAAAAATGATAAATCGATTAATTAACCTCTGTTATCATTCATGGTCACAATATTTCAGACATTGCTAAGAAATTAAAAAAGTGCTGGATCAGGAATCTGGACTTGGGTTCAAATCCTGGCTCCATAGTGTACCATCTGATCTTGGGAAAGGTCTTCACCCTCTTTTTTCAGGCCTTAATTTTCTGATCTGAAAAATTAGTGACTTAAACTAGAGAATCTCGGAGGTCTTTCTTTTCTAGCTTATAAGTTTTTCAATTAAAACCAACAAGCATTTATTAAAGACCTACTAAGCACATGGTACCGTGCTAGGTTCTGGGGATAAAAACAGGCCTTCCCCTCTAAGAGCTTACATTCTACTAGGGTCGTTTACACAGAGTTTTTTAATGAACTGTATATATCCAGGGACCATCTTTTTTCAGATGAAATTCTTCCTGGTGTTATCAGGAAGCCATGGAACTCCAGGTTCCTTCCTCTTTTTTCACATCCTTACAATGTGCATCTTCTTCCTTTATACCCATAAAGCAAGGCATCTTTATATCCTTAAAGGCATCTTTAAGCAAGGTAAATCATGACAGATTGACCCCAAGTGTGGTGAAGGACGAGGCTCCTGAGGACAAAGGTGTTTGTGGAGACCAGTTGCCTCATATTTTAAATTTTACTTGGTTAGCCCTTTCATTCGGCATAACTTGGATGTTTCTCTTCATAACCCCAGCGGTCAGTGCCATCAAACAGCTGGAATGACTCCCTTCCAAGTCTATGCTGCTATATTGGATACAGTAAAATTTGGCCTCTGCAGGTCCAAGTTTCTTGGATGGTAAATGGAAAGAATAATGCCTATGGTCTTGCTCCTTGAGAGGCAGTGTTTATGACATGGCCAAGTTGCACAGACATAAAGGAGGCTGGTCTCTAACACATACCTCTTGTACATTATTGGGTTTGACCTTAATGCTATAACAAAAATAATAATGACAGCTCACATTTGTGGAAAACTATAGGTTTATGAAGTGCTTTGCTCAGAATCATAAGTACTAGAACCAAGATATGAATCTAGGTCTTTGGGCACAAGGGGCAATGAGTGTAAAGAAGATGGAAGTTGGGGTGGGAAGTGAGAGGAATAATATTTCAGCTCCGAGAGTCACAGTTTCCTTATCTGGCTTGGGAAAGTCAAGATTCAGAGGAGAGGACACCTTAATTAAAATTATATAACTTTGTAACTCCAGCTGATTTCTACACATTCCTTCTCTTTAAAACAGTGATTCTTAGCATGAGGAATCTTGAACTTAAAAAAAAAAAGTTTGATAATTGCATTTTCATATAAATGTCTTTTTTTGTAATCCTATGCATTTTATACATTAAAAAACATCATTCCAGGGGCGGCTAGGTGGCTCAGTCAATAGAGCGCCGGCCTTGGAGTCAGAAGAACCCGAGTTCAAATCCAGCCTCAGACACTCTACCCAAAAACTAGCCGTGTGACCTTGGGCAAGTCACTTAACCACTATTTCCCTCCCCCCCCAAAAAAACATCATTCCAAAGAGGGGTCCACAGGATTCCCCAAACTCCCAGTGGAGTCCATGATGCAACAAAGGTAAAGAAAAACTTCAAAGTATCTGTAATTTTATTCACATGGCCACTCGATGCATGATTGAAGGTTGCAGCCCCTCTGCCAGAGTATCTCTGTTTATAAGCCATCTCTATCATAATACCATAAACATCTCTTTATTTATTTATTTATTTTCTTGTTTACATCATTCATTTCCACGAGATTTTGAATTACAAATTTTTTCCCCGTCTTTCCCCTGCCTCAACCCCAAAACAGCAATACCACTGTAAAGCCCCTCCCCTGATCTGCTCTCTCCTATGTCCTCCTCCAACATCCCTCTAACTTTCTGATAGGACAGGGAGGGTCTCCCTATCCCAGCCCCTGTATATCTTGATTCCTAGTTGCAGGTACTGCAGAGCTTTAAATTCTAGATTCTTTCAGTTCCTCCCTTGTCACCCATCCCCACTGGAAGGACAATCACTATAAAGATGTCCTGTGTAATTGCACATGCACAGCCTGTACTGAATTGATTGTGAGAATACCATAAATATCTTAAAGATATCTTAGAGCCAGTTCATGAGTTGCTATGCCCCAAAATCCATTACCTCGGGGCTTTCTGACAGCTTCTGGAGAGCCCAAGCCTCTCCAAATCTGGTTAGATTGATCCTCAGCTGACACTTGGTAGGACCTAGACCTGATCTTTCCATCTTGGTAGGATCATAGGATTGTCAATTGAAGGCTGGAAGGGAGCTTAGAGGTCGTCTAGCCCAAGATGAGGCCAGAGAGGTTAAACGTTTTGCCCAGAGAGGAAAGAGTGAAGACAGGCCTCAATCCAGAGCTCTTCCCACAGTACCAGAGAGTCGTGTCTTTGGCTCTTTCACAGCTTGCACAGCACTGGCATCACATGCACTGGGTCACTTCCACACCGTGATAAGCTGTGGGAGGAGAGCTTGAGTAGAGCAAAGTCATGTGGAAATACTGCCATCCGATTGCCTCATGGGCAAACTTCCATGATGAGTGATTCCTCTTACTGACAAGTTCTTTCTTGGTTTTTTTCCCCTTTAGTCATCCATTCTCATAGCACTTGTGGAAAGTGAAGAAAATAGCCAACAAGCACCAGCTCTTGCACCTCCGCTAGCAGAAGGAAACAATCCTTTGTACCACATGCTCCAGTGTATTTTCTTTCTGTCTGTCACCTAGCGATAATAATTAATGCTGTAACATAATGCTATGAGGTTTGCAAAATTCGTTGCTGTTCAGTGATATCTGACTTTCTCTGACACCATTTAGGATTTTCTCGGCAAAGATACTGTAGTGGTTTGCCATTTTCTTCTCTAGCTCATTTTACAGATGAGGAAACTGAGGTAAAGAGGGTAAAGTAGCTTGTCCAAGGTCACAGAGTTTGTAAATGTCTGAGATCAAATTTGAACTCAGATCTTCCTGACTCCAGGCCTGGCACTCTATCCACTGCACCACCTCGATGCTCCATAAGGTTTGCAAAATACTTTCCTATGTCCATCGTTTCCTTCCAGAAGAATTTAAGCTCCTTGAGGGCAAGGAATGTTTTATTTTTGTCTTTTTATTCTCTACTTCTTGGATCCTGGTATACTGGATGGAGAGCTGTGCTTGGTTCTAGAAAGACTTGTGTTCAAGTCTCACCTCTGACACATATTGGCTATGTGGCCCTGCTTAAGTCACAACCTCTCAGTGAGCCAAGAAACTGTTTTAAGTCTTGATATTGCAGAGATGATGAGACCTGCCTTAGTGGAGGGATTTCCTTAGCTGAGAGTTCCCTATATCAATAAGATGACAGGTCTAGTATCTGTTCCTTATTCTGGGTACCTCCCACATAGTAGCAACTTAAGAAACACTTGCTGAATCTCATGGGGCAGGTAGTACAACTATTAGTATCTTTAGTTTACAGATCAATTGAACGTTTAGTTATAACAAATCAATCAAACATTTATTAATTACTGATTAGGTGCCAGGCATTGGGTTAAGCTGGAGATGCAAAGACAGAAACGAAGTAGTCCCTGATCTCAGAGAGTTCTTGCTCCGTTAGAGAATGAGATTTGTTTGGGTTCCACATAGCCAGTTAGTAGGGCTACGTTCTCTTGGTTCCAAGTCCAGCTTGATGTACAGGGGGGCAGTACAATGCATTCACCTGCACCAAATAATTGGCATTTTACCAGTTATCAAGAGTCCCACCTGGGCAACTCAGATACTCTGGAAGAGAAGCCCCTTTACATGCAGACTTGGTGTGTATTTTTTATTAGGTGACTGATGTGAGCTGAGAATTTAACATCACAAGTAAGGATTTCCATGTACATGGAGAGCAGTTATTTATTAGGGGAGCCTTCCTGCCAATAATTTAATGCTAGACACAGCACATGAAAATCCAGTGAGAAGTCTGAGCCTGAAAATGTGAATTAAATAACTGTTGCAGACTGCTCCTTGGCATTTGGGCTTTGTCTGGCCACTCGATGTGATGTATGAGCCTAAAACGCTCTTGATCCTTTATGAGGTGATTAGATCTTGTGTCTTCTCCTCTTCCAAGACTAACTCAACACAAAACACAGGCCCGGAGTGGAAAGTCATGCCAGCATGCTTCAGAAGCCTGAAGTTTCAGAAAGAGAGAGAGAAAGACACTGACCAACTTGGGCTCGTCTTGATTCATCCCTAATGTTTATCCCAACTTATCTTAGGAAATTTTTCTCCTTCAGAGATAACCTTATTGGGATAATTGATGCCAGCAGTACAAAGAGGTGGACACAGTTATTACAAAATCCTTTTCCAAGAAGTGCATTTAGCTAGCTAATGCCATTGATCTTTGTGTCAGGTTTCTTAATTCCTGCTTCCTGGATGAACTATTTATGTGGTATTCTGAACCTGACTTGAACATCTTTGCTTTCTATTTGATGAGAAACACCAGGGAAAGAAAAAGCAGCGACTGCTCTGATTGGCAGAGATTATTGGGCTTTTTATACAAAAGAACGTGGTTGAGAGAGTTGGATTCAGTTCTCTGAATTCACAGACTCTACTCATCTTTAGGCTCCTGTGAAACTTCCAGCTGCTGTGTGTCTTAATGTGGAATTCATTGCTTTTGTAACTTTCTTGTAAATAATCAGCTAGGTGATGGATAGAGCACCCAGCCTGGAGTCAGGAAGACATGAGTTCAAATTCAGTCTCAGGCACTTACTAGCTAAGTGACCCTGAGCAAGTCACTTAACCCTGTTTGCCTCAGTTTCCTTATTTGTAAAATGAGCTGGAGAAGGAACTGGCAAACCATTCCATTATTGTTGCCAAGAAAACCCTAAGTGGGATTATGAAGAATCAGACACAAATGAAACAACTGAACAACCATCACAAAAAATAATCAGTTTGTAATTGTAATCAGAGTGGGGAGCCCTGGGGACAAATTTCTCATGAGAAGAAAAAAAAAATAAAGCCAAGAAATTGTTTTACAATTTTTTTTGGAAGGAGGAAGGCAGGGAAATTGGGATTAAATGACTTGCCCAAGGTCACACTGCTAGTAAGTGTTAAGTGTCTGAGGCTGGATTTGAATTCAGGATCTCTTGATTCCAGGGCCAGTGCTCTAATCAGTGTGCCACCTAGCCGCCCCCAAATTGTTTTACAATATTGATATTATACGGGTAATTTCTGTGCTAAGACTTGTGATATAATGCAGGAAAAAAACACTACCTGGATGAATGCTAAATAGTAGAACTGGTACTGCTCTGATGAGAAAAGGGGTTGGAGATGAAGGTGTAATGAGCAGGATCCTATCAATTTCAGGGATGGAGTTTCTGTTTACTGTCTCTAAACGTGACCACTTCACTGGCAGTGGAGGATAATAACAGTAGAAATTTGTACAGGGCTTACAGAGTGCAGCAAAATGAGGCAGGGATATTACAGAGGACAAAAATCGAAGTGAGTGTCAGCGCCGAGATCAGAAGCCAGGTCTCCTGGATCAGTGATTTAGAATTGGGCCTTAGAGATCACCTAGTAACCCAACCTTATTGAGGTAAACTGAGGCCAGAGAGCCAAAATGGCTTGTCTGAGGTTTTGCAGACACTAGAAGAGCTGTGTTTTAAACTCATAGAGCCATTGATTTAGAACCAGGATCTTAGAGATCATCTCCAATCTTATCATTTTACTGATGAGGAAACTGAGTCCTGGAAAGGTTCAATACCTTGCCCAGGGTCACACAGGCAGTATGCTACAGGGCCACGGTTTCATCACCACGATTTCTGGGTTTAATGCTCTGAAGTCCATGACTCCAAATCAATCTCCCTTTTTTTTTTTTTCCTATTTCATACAATAGTGCTCTTTCTCCTCCCTATCACCTCTGAGTGGAGGGAAAGAAAAGAATAGAAGGGTAAGCAGGCACCAGATCTCTTTATTTTCCACTGCCTTGGATAATGACTTTGGTGGAGGTGGGGGCTATGAAAGGGAGAGCACACAGAAACCCCCAACTAATGCCTGAATTGGCAATTACAGATCACCTGGGGATGATTTTTCCATAAGATAATTGGCTCATTCTGCCCCAACTCATAAGAGACTCGATTTATGCTGGAAAGTTGGAATTATTCTTCATTGTCCTTCAGGATACTGACTCCACAGAACTGAGTTACCTGAGAAGTGATGAGTAATCAGAAAGTCTCTTGGAAAGCACAGAATCAGCCCAAATGGAGTTGGGCAGTCTCAAGGAATGCTTCACCTGACCTCTAGTTCCATCTGTTGAAATCTCCCTCTTTCCTGTGTTTGGAATGTTCACATCCACCCAAGAAAGTTGGTTAACAAGCCTTTATTAAATGCTTATTATGTACCTGGCACTGTGCTAAGCACTGAGGATTAAAAGGCGAAAAATAGAGCTCCAGTATTGGACCCTTAAGGAGCCGCCCCCATTCTAATGGGGGAGATAACATGCAAACATGACTGTGTACATACAGGCAAGCTACATACAGGGTCGATGGGAACTATAGTGTCCCTCTCCCTTGAATGGTGCTGGAGAAGCACACATATATGTTTACACTCTGCTTTCCTTTTTCTATGCTCCATTAGGCCTGGGACTTTTGTGTCTGTGTTTTCATTGTATGCCTAACTTCACTGCAGCATGTTTCCATAGAATATTATAATTCCCAACCACCTAGATAGTAATTCATGCATTGCATTTTAGCTTGACTGCTTCCAGATGACATAGAGAGAGGTACCGTCATCTCATCTGTAAACTAGCTCCAAATTCCACTGTAGGATGTCATTTTGGGGAAGGCTTCTTATATATGACTAGTTCCATGCATAATGCAGAGATTTCTGTTCACAGTTCAGCAAAACAAATGACCATATTGGTCATATCAAAAAATATGTATCTCATTGTACATATTAGTCCATCAACTCTTTTAAAAAAAATAGAAGAATTTTTATTTGAATACACTCTGCTCCTATATCCAGTGTCTGCAGAGGGTGGAATAAAATTTAAATTTCAGAACACAAGTATTTACTCTGCAGCTTGTAAGACAAACAGAGACTAGGACTATCAGTATTTTAGTCAAAGCACACATAAGGCATCCTATTAACTGACAAGTATTGTCATGAAAACTTTTGTTTGGTGACACCTGTATTTGGATTTTTCAGTAAACAAAAGACTTTCGATATTTATAATGGTGGACAATGACTTTGCACCTTCTATAGTGATAAATAGGAGAGGAAATGAGGATCAATGAGACGTGATTCATTAAGTAAGTACCCTTTAGGAAACGACCATTGTCAACTAGAAAGCAGGTGGAAACTTTTTTGGTTTAAAAAAAAGCTAGTAAACCAATGTTAATATGAGAAGTGTCAGTTTGTTAGCTGTTATTTTTTTCCTTATAGATGCTTGACATTTATTGTTGAAACTCACCTTTTAAGCACAAAGAACATATTTAATCTGCTGTGGTGGAAGGTTAGGAATTATGTCTTTGGTAGCTGGGGATTCTCATAGGAGCATCAAGATGAGTCTCAAAGTCATCAAGAGGCTTAGGCCGGCCACAGTCTTTGCTGACATTGGTCTTTTTGATCTCTTGAATCTTATGCCCATGATAGTGGCCAGAAAGAAGGTCGTGAAGAATGAAGGTCCATAACCCACCAACAAGCCAAAGAAAAGACCAGCCACCAAAGATACAATGTTTCCTTTGCAATGCTATCCCCAAATGCCTCCAAATGCTATTATGCTCGCATATCCAAAACCAATTCAGTCAATAGTCATGGTTACATGTCTTAAGGATCCATGATTTCATCAGTGTGGATAATGCCTCCACCAATGAAGATTGTAAACCCTTCTATGTCTTGGCAGAAAGTCTTGTGCCCAGGAGTCAATCCCACGTCCAGCATGCTCTGTACTCTCCCTCTCCCTACATTCCTCCCTCCTCCTCCGGTTGCTCCTTCTGGTCTCTGAGTCCATCAACTCTTGTTGGATTGTAGGGCAGCATTCTATATCATTCGTTCTCTGAAACTAGGGGTGATCATTGCATTAATCAGAGTCCTTAAGTCTTTCAAGATTATTTTAGCAATGTTGATGTGGTATAAATTGTTCTCCTAGTTCTGCTCACTTTAGTCTTCATACAAGTCAAATTCATGGCTTTGTGGCCCACTTCCCAGTTCTGCCCCAAACCAGATAAAAATGTAATTGGGAAATGTTTAACTAAGTAAATGAAAATGCAATACAACATAGATAATGTTGATTTGTGATATTTTTGTCAATATTTGGCCCACAGGGATCCTTTTCTATTTGGGTTTGACTCCCATGCTCTATGCTCCTATTTTCCATGTCAGCTTTTTCATCAAAATAGTACCAGTTATACTGGAGTTGGTTTCCCTGTATCATTAATATCGTAATTCTTAGTCCAGAAATTAACTCACAGAATGCCATTGGCTTATGTCTCCGATCTCCCTCTGCAGTACCTTCCTTTGTCTCTAACATAGGAGGTATGAGTGAAGCTGCATAAACTTTAATGGATCTGTACTCACTAATGTGAGTACTCTTTCCTTTGGTATAGATTGCAGCTTATTTGTGCCTTCTCAGTCTGGGTGACTTTTGTCTATGTCCTTCCATAAATTCTGTGCCAGACCCCATCTTTTAATATTTTATAAATACAGTGCAACCCCATTTGTTATCCCTTTTTTACACTATGTGAACAGAGCACCTCCTCTTCTGCTCTTTGTTTCATAGCATCTTTTAAAAATCTTCATGGGCACAAAACACTCCGTTTGTGGACAATAATGTATTGTTAACTTCAAGTCTCACAATACAACAATCTTCATTGAGATCCAAGGCCACTCAAAAGAGATCCATGTAACACTCCGCATAAGAAGAACCAAACGTGTGAAGTGTGACTATTTCCCAGACTATGACATGCATGTAGACGGGCAGCTTGTGGAATTAGTCCCTGAGTCTCTGTTTCCTAAACAGGGAGCTAACTTAAGAGTGGAATAGGTGAAAAAAGTAAATTGGATTATTTTGGGAAATTACACAGTGCTTTTAATTATCTTAAGCATCTTTGACATAGAAAAACAGTATGATATACTGACTAGCCTTAAAGTCAGGAAGACCCAAATTCAAGTCCACTCTCTGATATAGCTATGCCCTGGGTGAGTCATTTCACTTCTCAAAGATCCAGGGAACCCTTGGAGGTTGGAAAAAGGGCCAAAGTGTATCTGGGCATTCCCTAGATGGGAGGAATCACATTTTCATTCACTGCCACTGAAACACAAACCCAGCTTTTTAAAATCAAAATTTTTCTGTTGATATTATGTGGTTGTGAACCAAGGAACACTATGATCTCTGAAAAATCAGACCAGCGGGTGATCCAAAGAGCAACAGAAAGATGCTGGTGTGTGTTTATGAAATGTTTTTAGAAGGAAAGACTCTATAACTTTCCCAGATGTTAAGAATTTTGACATTTTGGACATTCTTATTTATTTCTACTGTGTATCCTTCATGCAGCAACTGAGTCCATTTCCCTTCCCCCAACAGAAAAATTCAAGAGGCATGGATTCTAAGTTTGAGTGCTGTCACTAATTAGCTCAGTGAGTTCAGCCAGCTTGATCTCTTTTCTTACCTATAAAAGGGGATGATCCTACGTGTCTGACTTATTTCTAAGGGTTGTTGCATGGAAGGTGGGATACTGTGCCTGCAGTTGGGGAGACAAGTTAAAATCTTGCTCCAGATACTAATTGCTTGACCCTGACCAAGCCATTTAACCTCATTTGCCTCAGTTTCTTCATGGGGGTAATGATAGCACCTACCTCCCAGGACTGTTGTGAAGATCAAATGAAATAGAACTTAATAAAGCCCTTTGCCAACCTTAAAGCAATATACGGTTGTGTAATTTGTAATAGTAATAGCTAGCTATTTATACTGGTTTATAAAGTGTAAGATCAGCATCTTATTAAAAAGGCAAGAAAATTTTTTTAATGGTCTCTAATCCTAACATTTCACATACTCTGAGAAATGGTTTCTCTATCGTTTTCACTGTGTACCTTTAGATTGTTTATAGGCTTTTGTGTATCATTGTAGATAGAGTTCTGGAGTTGGAGTCGGGAAGCCCTGCATTCAAATTCAGCTGCTAATAAATATTAGCTGTGCGACATGAGCCAGTTAAATTTTACATTAACTTCGGTTTCCTCGTGTATATGTATAATCAGGATAATAATCCATAGGGTTGATGTGAGGCTCAAATTAGTTACTATGTATAATGTTCCTTGTAAACCTTCAAGTACTCTATGTGTCAGTTAGTTATTATTATTTTGGAGCACTTGTTTGAATTTTCCAGGTGCACTTATTTTTAATTCCCTACTAGAAAGTTAAATTCTTCTAGGAATAGATCAAGATAATCTCTCATTTTTTTTTCTGTTTCTTACTCTTATCTCCCCACATTTTTTTCATCTTTCTTTTTAAACAATTTTTTCCAGGTAGATAGATTAATATAATACCCCTAGAATAATACCCCTAGAATGCTCTGAAACATTGTTGTCGAAGACAGTGAGTGAAAATGTGACTATTTATTAAAGTACTCTGAGCTCTTTGGAACAAAGGTTGAAAAACATTGTATTTATTGATGCTGATAACACTAACATTTTTTAGATGACCTTTTTTAAGAATAGAGAGATTCTCAAACTCTTATGTGAGTGAGCCGTCCTATAGAAGGAAGAGCCCTGGTTGGCAGTTGAAAACTGGATTCTAGTTTTGGTTTTGCCACTGAATAGCCGTATGATCTCAGGCAAAATTCACTTAAACTCTGTGGGTCTCAGTTTCTTGCTCTGTGAAATCAAGTAGTGGGGCCAAGACAATTTCCAAAGTCCTTTCCAATGCTAACATTCTGTAATTCTGTAATCCATCCTCTGGTACAGGATTTATTGAAGCTAATAGCCAGGGTTTACATTTGTGTCTTATCACACAGGCCAGTGAAAGGCGCGTCCACTTCATTGTGTCCCGACAGACTCGACATCAGGGTCCTGACATCTTGCAGGAGGGAGGCTGGAATGTCAGTGGCAGCCCCACCTTGCGCCGCAGTGAGAGGAGGAATGCCCACAAGGTGAGTCCAAGGACTGGAGCTGGACTGGAGCCATCCTGGCTCTTGATGCTACAGAAATAGGGACTGTTTTGCTGCTTTAACATTTCAAAATCTCTAGGTGTCACCTTGGGACGCCATCTCTAGGAAGGGCTCTGCTGGCTTTAAATTACAAATGTCAAAAGCCCGCATTTCTTTATTGCTACAGTATTTTATATCCAGGGTAGGAAAAGAGGAAGTTGAGTGATGAAAATGACACCGAGTCCTCAGACATTAGAGACAAACCTGCTTTTCCATCTGACAATCAAGTGCAATGTTTCCTAGTGAAAATTCTTTTAGACCAATTTAAAAAAAAAGACTGGAGAATAAAGCAAGAAGTTTGACTACATTTGAGTTTTGGAAATTCTCTCTCTGGCTGAAGATTATCATAATGATGGCATTCATGATGTTTGTTCTTTGTTTCCTAAGGGGCAGAGTTGGAGTGATTCAGTAGGTACAGCTTATACTTTGGTCTGTGACCATTTTATATCACTGTCATTTCCTAATGACTCCACTAAGCACCTCCCTCCCCCATTTCCTTGTTAGAAACTCCTCTGGTAAGGAAGTAGAACCATAAATAGGAATTTTCCCCTTTGGGACAAATTCAGTTGAATTGGGGAGAAGAGATTGAAGGAGAGAGTCTAAGGCATGACTGCTTCTCTGCACAACCCCTGGCACATTGTAAGTTCTCAAGAAATGTTTGCTGACTACCTGCCTGCAGTGTTTAGTCAGTTATAGAGAGTGGTCATAGAGGCTGAGGAATTTGCAGGCAAGAGTGCTGGAAAGGGACAGAGGTTTAGGCAGAGGTGGTGACTGTGAGCTGGGTACTAAAGGGACGGAGAAGACCTAAAGGTCCACAAATGAGAAAGAGAAGGGTCTGGAAATATGAGAGGGAGTTTTAAAGGAAGAGAGGGGATTGCTATGTGAAAGTGGTAGAGGGAAAGTTCAAAAGAGGCAGTGAGAAGCAAGGAAGATGCCAGCCACTGCCTGGCTGTGGATGACAGGGGTGAGAGGGAGGCAGGAAAGAGCCTTGTCCAGGGTGCAGAGAGATGTGTTGTCTTCAAGGAAGGTTTCAAGTGAGGTTTCAAGAAGCTTAGGTGATGGAACTTTTGTGTGTGTCTTTGTATCTCTGTGTGGAGGGATAGACGGATGAAGGTACAGAGGAGAGGCAGCCTGCTAGAGTGGATAGAAAGCTGACTTTTGAGTTAGAAAGATGTAGGTTAAAGCTTTGCTTCTGAAACATGTGGTTGTATGTCTGTGGTTCACTTATTTAACCTTTCATTTTCCCCTGAGAGGAATTCCCTGTACCTCTCCTTGACAAAAGATAGAAACTTATATACAAAATGGAACCAAGAAGCATCTGACTCTTTGATCACTCACCTTTTCAGCTCTCTCCCTAGCTTTGATTTTCTGTTTATGTCAAAATTCACCTCTGCAAATGTACCATCTTCAGAGGCTGAAAATACTAAAAAAGGCCAAGCAAAAATGAAAAGACAGTTCACTGGTCTCTTGAAAAGTCATAAAATACTGACAGGGAAGGGGGAAAGAGAGAGAGCAACAGATAGAGGGAAGAAGAAAGAAACTGAGAGACAGGGACACTGCCAGCTAAAGAGTAAACAGCTTCAGTAGCTTGAAACTGCCCTAAGACTTTTGAGAGACTTTATATATTTTCTTATTTGATCCTGTGAAGTAGGTACTACAGGTATTATTATCCCTGGGTCAGGAAACTGAGACTCAGAAAAATTGAGTGACTATAGCTAGTAAGCCTCAGAGGTAATAATCAAATAAGATTATTGTATATTAAGCTCTTCACAGACCTTAAGGTGCTATCCAAATGTAAGCTATTATAATTTTACCTTTTTCAATGGAGTTCAGATAGAAATAGTCCTGGGACATGTCACTATCCCAGTATTATTCCTTTATAGTCAATGTTCTATGTATTTTTGCATAGGTAGACAAAATATTTTTTAAAAGTTTTTTTTTAAGTGCAGAGAGGTTTTTATTCTATTTCTTTTAGTTCCAAATTCCCTCTCCTTTTACCCCCTTCCCTACCTAATGAGAAGGCAAGAAAAACAAAACCTATTCCAAATATTGCCTTGCCAAACAAATTTTTGTATTAACCATGTTCCCTCCTTCCTCCCCAAGGAAAAAATAAACAAGAAAAAGAAAGAATGAGAAAAAAAATATGGTTGTCTGTGCTCTGAATCAATCACTTTGCTATCTGGAGGTGGATAGCATGTTTCATTGTAAAACTTTTGGAATTGTGGTGGGTCATTGTGTTGATCACACCAAGTCTTTCAACGTTAATTAACTTTATAATATTGTTGTTATTGTGTAGATTGTTCTCTTGGTTCTGCTCATTTTGCATCAGTTGGCACAAATTTTCTCAGGCTTTTCTGAAACTATCCCTTTTATCATTTCTTACAGCACAGTACCATTCCATTCCATTCCATTCACATATTACAACTTGTTCAGACATTTCCCAATTGATCACCCTCTCAGTTTCCAATTCTTTGTCACCACACAAAGAGCAATGTTTTTTTTGTTGTTGGAAAAAAAGGATTACAATGTGTTTATCTTCTGAAGCCCATTGAAAGGATTTTCAGTACATTTCTAAGAGCAGATATACCTTTGGGGATGATATGTATCTCCTCCAATTCCGCATCTACATTTTGAAAGCTTTTTGTTCCATGTGATTTGAAGATTATGAATATTTGGGACGGTGATTTCTATTCAAACCACTATTCTTAATTTTTAATGAATCAGTGTTGTTTCTGGTGGATTGTAGTCAGCATTTCAATCAGTGATTTAGATTTGGTTTTTAGTACAGTTTTTTTTAAATTTAGTTCTCCAGATCTTGTTTGTAGTATGGGGAGTTGTTATCTGTCAGTCCATGAAAGATGGTGACTTTCTGATGTATAATTCTAGCTCCCAGGTCATGTCTTGGTAGGTGTTTGGCAGGTCCTAAATTTTTATCAGCTGCGGTAATGTACAATCTTCACTCTTTCCTTGCATAATCCACATTAATCCCAAAGTAATCAACAATAAAAAATAATTACAGTCTTCACTGTTTTTCTTGCACAATCTACATTGATCCCTAATTAATAATAAAATAATAATTATGCCACACTGCTTGCAAACAGTAAAACCAGAAATCCATCATGCACAATATTTCATAACTGCTAGGGAGTTATTACAAAACAAAATGCTGGATTATTTCCAAGAGAGAAAGTAGAGTCAGAAAAACTTGTTTGGCGATCCATACAAATAATGAGGAGGATGTCTACTGTGGTGGTGACAGTAAAAGGAGACAGAAGAAACAGGATTTGGAAGCTATTTAAATTTTGATAATTCCAAGTTTTTAATATGGGAGAGCAGATGAAAGTTTGCATTACAGAAACAGTAAAATCAGAAGGAAGATTAGGTTTAAGGATAAAAACAATAAGGCCAGTTTTTTACTTGTTTGTTTAGATTGAATCATTCTTGGTACTTCCAAGGAGAGGTCTGATAGACAATTGGAGATACGGGTTCAGAGCTCAGAAGAGAGATCAGGATTGAAGATATAGCTTGGGAGTCATTTATATAATACTGGGAGCTATAGCCATGGAAGAAAATGAGTTTGTTAGAGGAAAGACTGTAGAGAGAGAAGAAGGTCATGGATAGATTTTTAGAAAATCCTCTGTCAAGAGATCAGGAAGTAGATGGTTGGAGGAGGAACAGTTAGAGTGGTAGGTGGAGAATCAGGACCATTTGGTGTCTCTGAAACCAAGAGAGAAGAAAAAATCTAGTATGAGGGACTTACTAAGTCTCATCTTAAAGACTTGATACTTCAAGTGCTAAAATTAGTTCAAGGACTATGATGTCTAGAGAGAAGAACACTGAGTTTTGTCATTGGTGACCTTAGAATAGTTTGAATCAAGTGGTAGGAAGGCAAGTAGTATATTGCAAAGGATTGACTAGAGAGTGAATGCTGAGGAATACATCCACCATAGACAACTTTTTCATCAAGTTTAGCGGGTAAAGGGGGAGAACACAGGATGGCAGCTGGATTGGAAGAAAAGACACAGGAAAGGCTTTTTTTTTAGGATTGGAAAGATAGAAGCCTAGTCAGTGCAAGGTGTGATATTGAAGATGCAAAAGAGGGAGAGAGGATGACAATTGAAGTGATAGTAGTGAGAGGGAATGGGATCAAGGCTACACTTATTAAGAAGTAATAGAATGGATCATCATGCTGAGAAAATTTGAAGAGTAGAGCTAGAAGGGAATTTAAAGTTGATAGATTCTGATAGATAGTTGATATAAGTTGGTCATTTGATAGATTTCTCAGTAAAGTAGGAGGTATAAATGTGTGGGGGGGGGAATAGATTTATCGTGGTATGGAGAGGAGACAAGGAAAAGTCTGAAATAGTTGCTATGGAGAATATGATCAGGAGTGAATAAGGGTAGAGTGGAATTTTCAAATAGCAACAAAGGACCAGCTGAGGTTATATCAACCTGGTACATATTTAGGGGCTCTGAGAGAAAAAAAAATAATGCTAACAATATTTTTTCCTACTAAAATGTTAAATAATAAATTACACATGTATAAAAATATATATTAGATGTATTTCATTTCCTTTAAGGTACTTAAATTTTTTTCCGCCCTTTCCTCTCCCTGTTTCTAAGGTTGTCTGCTCCCCCAGATCAACACTGATGAATTTTTGGCAATACCTCTTACAGTTCAAAGTGTACAACTGAAATTAATTTGGAAAATGTTGGTCTAATCCATACCTTCTCGCCTTGGGAAGAGCTACATTTACACCAGCCAGCCAGTTGGTTTAGTGTTTTGTTCTGAAAGCTCGCTATGGGCAACATTGAACAACAGCCCATTGGGTTCTTCCAAAAGTAGCCTAATAAGTCAGTTTTGGTAGCTAAATGTTAGTCTTCTTTTTAGAGTTTATTTAAGTTCTGTCCCAGGCATTCTAAGTGGCCACTGTGCTCCATGAATAGTACTAACTATCCAGCTTAGAAAGATAATTGTCTTTTGTTGACATGTTACCGAGCTTTGGTGATCTAGGCAGAATGTTAAGGCTGTAACCATCTCTTGTAAATACTTAACTTTCTTTGACCTAGAAAGAAACCTGGAATATATTCACTGCCAAGGTCTCCAAGTTGATTACAAAAGGACATTTATTTAGCAAAGTGTATGAAAATGTTAAAAAATTGTTTTTACATGTAATTGAGGAAAAAAATAAAAATTAAATGAAAAGTGTAACAAAATGCATTAAACAGTACCTTGGAACTATTTACTCTAAAGAAGAGTTCATTTTATGTAGTCTTATGACCTTTTTATCCCATGTGAGGTGTGATACCTCCATTGAACCTTGAAGGAAGCTAGGCATTGTGTGAGGCAGAGGTGGAGAGGAAGTGAACCAGGTATAGGGGACAGCCAGTCAAAGGCAAAGTGGCAGGAGATGGGCTGTCATGTAGGGACCACAAGTAGGTCAGATGGAATGGAATATAGTTCTGAATACAGAGGAAAGAATCTGAAATAAGTGTGGGAAAATAGGTTGGAGGCCTGACCAAAAGTGTTTGTGTTTTATCCTAGGAGCAGTGGGGTACCACTGATATTTCTTGAGTAGGGGAGAGAAGTGGTCTGACTTGAGCTTTAGGAATGTCAGTTTGGCAGTTGTGTGGCAGGTGGTTTAGAGACAGGGGGACCAATTAGGAAGGTATTATCATTGCTCAAGTGAGAAGTAGGGAAGGTATAAGCCAGGGTAACAGCTATGTGGGTGGTGAGAAGAGAATAGATAGAGGAGATTTTGTGGAAGTAGAAGCAACAAGACTGACAACTAATTGGAGATGAGCATGAAGGAGAAAGAAGAGTCAAAGATGAAGCACCCCAAGGTGGCAAGCCTAGGTGCCTGGAAGGATAATGGTGCTCTTAATGTAAATAAAGGAGTTTAGAGCAAATGTAGGGGCTTTGGGAGAAATCTAAGCTCCATTTGAACATGATGAGTTTAATATACCAACAAAACTTCCATGAAGAAATGTCTAGCAGGCTAGACTTAGAAGTCTAATTTCCTCACCTTAAACATGAAGAGACTAAAGCCCAAAGAGGTCTCATGACTTAACAGAATCACACAGTTAGCAGGTAGCAAAGCTTGGATTTGAGTCAAATCCACTGTTCTCACCCTGCAGTCTCAGAGTTTACTGTCAGCCAGGTTCTCATCTTATCCAGTTTTGCTGGCCGGTGTCTGGGATGGTAGATATCTATTTGGAGAACTGGGATAATAATGGGGTTGATATTAGAATATCTACAACAAATATTTTTCTTACAAAATATCCAGGAGTTAGCCATCTGCATTAAGTGAGTTAGGCATGGTGACTGGCTTAATAAAAATGTGTTGACTTGGAGGGCTTGAGTTAAAACATTAGCCTGCTAATTTGCTGAGGGTAAAAACTTTTCTAAATCTTGATTCACTTACTCTATGTGATAAATGAGTCATCTGAGAAATTTATAACTCTTGGTTCACTTTGTGCTCTGATCTTCCTCCAAGGGTCTGGTTAGTTCCTCCTACCATTTTTGTTGGTCCTTTTTTTCAAATGGAAAAATTTTCCCTCTGAGTCAGCCTAAATAATTAGAAGAATTGTCTTCTGTATAATTCTGGGAAGTTTTAAATTTTTAAAATTTAATGGGAGGCACGTCCCTGACAAAGACAAACAAACCAATCACCCTCTTTTGTTTCTTGTTACTCCAAGGATTAGAAGAACCTCTCTTCAAGGGGTTTGTGAAGACTGATGAGACAAACCATATCACTGAACTTCTTGGTGAAAAGGAACCTAAAACAGAGGGATATTATTTTATTAAATACAATTGCTTTTTTCATTACCTAGTAATATGCATTAATTATTTTAGTAGTAATATGGTCATTCTTAGATGTTTGCTGGTCTGGGAATTATACATCTTGGGTTCATAAAGCTAGAAGGACCTTTAGAGATTGTCTAGTCCAATATGGAAATATTTTGCATGACTGCACATGTATAACCTATATTAAATTGCTTGCCTTCTCAATGGGAGGGGAGGGAAGGGAAGGACAGAGGGAGAGAATCTGGAAAATATTAAATTTTTTAGAAAGAGACATTATTTAATTTGTTTCCTTCACTTTATTAATAAGCAGAGGAAACAACTTATATAACACAATTTAAAATTTAAGCCCACTAAATACATTATATACTTTCATTCTGCTGAAGACATTATGAAGTATTAATGAGCTATTTTCATTTTACAGATAATGAAAACTGAGGTTCAGAAAAATTGAGTGCCTTCAGTGACAGAGTTGGTTCTCTGTTCAGTATTCTTTCCGTCATACCACATTTCTGTGTCAGGTACTACACTGACACACTGTTGGGGCAATTTTAATAATGATGAATCAGAAAATGCAGTAATACTTATAAATGGGTGACCCATGCTTGTTTTATTTGCTTTTACCATTCATCCTTCATAGACTATCCTCCATTCTGTCACCTGTCATGAGAAGGTGGTAAGCGTCCGAAAAGACTACACAGAATCACTGGGCATGACCGTTGCAGGGGGAGCGTCTCATAGAGAATGGGATTTGCCCATCTACGTCACCAGTGTTGAACCTGGAGGAGTCATAAACAGAGACGGACGAATAAAAACAGGTAAAACCTAAAGGGACCCAGGAAATAGAAGTTAGGGCGTTATCACTTTAAGATTAGGCGACTGTCTAGATCATGCAGACTTTGTCATAGCTAATCTTTGTATAGTGCTGTTCAGCAGAGGTGTCAGACGTTTCCTTTTGCATGCATGATTAAAATACAGTTAGAAAATATTTAACAAAATACATTAAAATATAATAAAACATACATAATAGTACTTTTAAAAATGGTTTTTTGCTTTTTGGAGGGGAAAAGGCAGGGCAGTTGGGGTTAAGTGACTTGCCCAAGGTCACATGGCTAGTAAGTATTAAGTGTCCAAGGCCAAATTTGAACTCACATCCTTCTGAGTCCAGGGCCGGTGCTCTATTCTTTGTGCCACTTAGCCACCCCCATAACAGTACTTTTAAAAACTAAGTTCCCACAGTGATCCTTATATATGGATTATTGGCCCCATTTCCATTTAAGTTGGACACTACTGTGTTATGGAAGATAATTTCATTTGATTCTCAAAACATCCCTAGGACAAAGGTATTGCTAGTATCAATTATGCCATGTTATAGATGAGGAGACTCAGGATCAGAAATGTTCAGTGACTTACACAGCTACTAGGCTATACCTGTAGTGCCTTTCAATAAGAATTGATAGGAAGATAAGAGTTATTTGCTTGTGTAAACTGTCAGCACATGAATTCAGTTGATATAACAGGCTAATGAAGCCTCCCCCACTCCCCTCTCCCCTTGTTTGCTCCCCAAAGCTATGTGCAAAGAAGGCCATCCTTTTGCTCTTAGGAGGTTCTAATCTAGCTTTCTAGAACCTTGCAATAAACTCAAGAATGTTGCTTTGGTTAAATCTCATGGTTTGGTCATCAATGGAAATTGCACAGTAGTAGTAGTAGTAGTAGTAGTGGTGGTAGTGGTAGTAGTGGTAGTAGTGGTAGTAGTGGTAGTGGTAGTAGTGGTAGTAGTGGCAGTAGTAGTAATGGGTAGTAGTAGTAATGGGTAGTGGTGGTAGTAGTAGTAATGGGTAGTAGTGGTAGTAGTAGTAATGGGTAGTACTGGTAGTAGTGGTAGTATAGTAGTGGTAGTGGTAGTAGTGGTAGTAGTGGCAGTAGTAGTAATGGGTAGTAGTAGTAATGGGTAGTGGTGGTAGTAGTAGTAATGGGTAGTAGTGGTAGTAGTAGTAATAGCAGCAACAGTAGTGATAGTAGTAGTAGTAATGGTAATGACAGTA
>CM053601.1:103014693-103035508 GCA_028646575.1 Pseudocheirus occidentalis | reverse complement strand
AGTAGTAGTAGTAGTAGTACTAGTGGTGGTGGTGGTAAGTAGTAGTAGTAGTAGTAGTAGTAGTAGTAGTGGTAGTAGTAGTAGTAGTAGTAGTAGTAGTAGTAGTGGTAGTAGTAGTAGTAGTGGTAGTAGTAGTAGTTGTCGTAGTCTTCACAACCACAACAACCAGTCAGCAGCTAGCATTTACCTATGTAAATTGCCTGCTGTCTGCCCAGCACTGTGCTAATCACATTACAAACATTTCACTTGTTCTTCACAACAACCCTGGGAGGTAGGTACCGTTGTTATTCTTATTTTAAAGTTGAGGAAAGTGAGGCAAAAGCAGGCACGTGACTTGCCCAAGGCCAGATGGTTATTGAGCATTGGAGGCCAGAGCTTAAGAAGCCTCCCTGACTCTAGACTCGGGGCTCTGTTCACTCTGTTCACTTAGCCACCTGGATGCCTAGTATTTCAGTAACATTAATGATAGTGACTCACACGTATATAGCACTTACTACGTTCCAGGCACTGTGCTAAGGGCTTTATAATTATTATCATATTTGGTCCTCAGGTGTTATTATTACCCCCATTTTACAGATGAGGAAACTGAGGCAAACAGATCAAATGACTTCCCCAGCGTCACACAACTAATAAGTGTCAGAGGTTGGCTTTGAACTCGGGTCTTCCTGACTCCAGTCCCAGCCCTGAGATGCCCCAGTAACGAATTTGATTGTTTGCCTAACTGATTAGGCAGATATAAGAGGAAAGAATGCAGAGTTTGGAGTCAGAAGTCTTAGGTTCAAGTTCTCATACTTCTTTATTTTAGGACCATGGGGAGATGACAGACCCATAGGATTTGGAGCTGAAAGAGATTTAGGTTTTCTTCATCTTTGAAATAACTATAATATTATTTATATTCCAGAGATATTTATGATAGTTTCTTATATGTTGGCTCAGAGCACAGAGAGTCACTTCCCTCCAGATGCTCACCTTTTACCAGGGGGATTATTCCATGTACATGGCACCAGACATGGTCGACTCTTTGTGACCATGTTGGAGGTTTTCTTGGCAGAGACACTGTAGTGGTTTGCCACTTCCTTCTTCAGTATGGCACACACTTAAGTGTAATACAATAATGTGATCAAGGCAGAGGGACACATATAAAGTGTAAACAGAAGGCAAACAATAAGGAGTTTTTTCTCTCTGTGAGTTATTGCATCTTCTGTAGGTGAAATGACCTGGTAAAAATGTCTGTGTTCTGTTACCATAATCTGTCCTTACTCTAGAGCGGTGGTTCTCAACTTTCCTAATGCCGCGACACTTTAATACTCGTATGTGAGCGTATCTGCATGTGGGTGGACCTGGACATGGATAGAGGAGCTGTGTCTTGGTTCCTAAGACCACTGGAAATATGTGTTTTCTGATGGTCTTACGCAATCTCTGTGACCCCTGTGAAAGGGTCATTTGACCCCCAAAGGGGTCATGACCCACAGGTTGAGAACCACTGTTCTAGAGACAGATGGGAAAGGATAAGGTTATTAATTGCCTGTACTATTTTATAGAGGTATGTAAAATTAACTTCATCAATTCTCTCAGAGACCAAAGTTCTAAGTCTGATCCATTATGTTCAGGGTTTTTTCTGCTTTTATTATTTTTGGTTTGGAGGGACCTGGGATTTCAGCTGTGCCCATGTAGGAAGTTTCTTCCACCAATTGCAGAGTTAGCTTGTCTTTAAAGTTGGAGTCTCGGAGAGCTATCCAGAGTTCTGAGAAGTTGTTGCTTGCAACTGGAGGTCACACAAAGAAGGGGGACTTGAACACAGGCTTTGCTGATTGCAGGCTCAGCTCTTTGTCCATTAGTCAGCGCCTCTCACTGCATTTCCCCTTCATTCAAAGGGCAGGTAAGGAAGGGTTATACTTTGGGTTCAAATGATGAAATAGGAAGCTGAGGGAATCAGTCCAGTTGACTGACTTGAAAAGATGTGATGAAACTGGCAGAGGGATTTAGAGATTTAGTAGCTTAACATTACCATCTAAGTGGCTAGGTGAAGACTTGAAAGCATGAACCTATTTTCTGAGAGGCAGCATTCATTTTCAAGAAAAAGGACTTGGGGAAGACAGGGTAGCACAGTGGGTAGAGGACTAGTAATGGGTAGTAGTGGTAGTAGTAGTAGTAGTTGTAGTAGTGGTAGTAGTAGTAATGGGTAGTAGTGGTAGTAGTAGTAGTAGTAATAGCAGCAACAGTTGGATATTTAGATTTTCTTTATCTTTGAAATAACTATAATATTACTCTTCCATCAAGAAGATCTGGGTTCCTGCCCCACCTGTGACACATACTGGCCATGTGACTCATTACAGTGGCCCTGACTAAGCAGGTGTCCATCTGCGTTAGCAAAAGGAGTTTCTTCAATGGAAGGTCCCTATAAAAAGGGCAATCATAGGGCTGGTTCCAAAAAAAATTTTTTTTAAGATTTATTGCCACCTTTTGTTTTTATATGAATCAGTCATTTAAACCTCTACCCCCCCCCATTAAACCTTCTCTGGTATTAAAGAAAAACAATTAAGCAAAATTAATTCAATTGGACTGCATCTGACCATGCACACTTGAGTCTTTATCTGTTATTCTCCACCCCTGTGATGAAAAAAGTAGATTCCATCATTAGATCTCTAATACCTGAGGTTGAAATGGGCCATTACAAATTGATCAGATTTTGCCTTTGACTGTTCTTTTAGGTTATGCCCTTTTTCAGTTGTGTGCACTGTTCCCTTGGGTCTGCTTATGTAACGCTGCAGCTTCTTCTGTGTTCCTCTGAATGCCTTGTGGTCTTTGTTTGGTGTGGCACACTAGGATCCCCTTGCATTTGGGTATCCCAATTTGTTTGGCATTCTCTCTCTGTCATAGCCTCCCGCCATGAGAACATGAACTCTCATTCCCCCAGGGGCAGCAGGACTCAGCCTGAGATCAGTTAGCTCCTTAGTTGCTCAGTACAGGTGTTTTCCTGGTGCCCCAGGTGCTTGTTGGTGCTTTAGTGAAGACACAGGGTGCTTCCCCTCCCCTGGACGTTTCTCTCTTCCTTCTCCCTCCTCCTCTACTGTTTGGTTTTCTCTGTGGTAGACAGGGCTCAATCTCAAGGGAAGAGAGGCTGAGTAGTATTATTGTGGAAATGATATTGGATTTTGGGGAGTCAAAGGACTGGAGTTCAAATACTGGCCAGGCCATCTCCTAACTTTGTGACCTTGGGCAAGTAATATCATCATTCTCTGCCTCAGTTTCCTCACCTATAAAAGGAGGGACTTAGACTAAATGACCTCTAAAGTGCCTCTGATTTCCAAACCAGTCAGATCATCCTCTCTGTTCTCAGCAAATTCCTGATGATGGAGGGGAAACAAGCTCCCCAAGAGGCAGAAGCATTTCTTGAGTTCCTACTATGTGCAAGTATGGACATTAGCCATTTAATGCTATGGGAGCTGTCCTGTGGTGAACCTGTTACTTAACCACATGCATTCCTCTCTGCACTGGCAGAGAGGAAAAAGGGTCCACGGCGATCCTCCACTTTTAACTACAGTTCTAGGCTTTATCTGATAGTAGGAAGGTTTCTTGATGATTCTGTGATAGTCCTTCAACTTGTGCTTTCCCTTCCCTGTTGAGAGGAGAGGAAAAATAAGAGAAAGCAAAGGGGGAAAAAATTTAAATAAGACTCAAGACAGTTGGTCTAATTTTTAAGTGAGGTCACCAAAATGGCTGCTGCATTTAAGGGGGTGAAAAATGTTAAAACCGACCTAGACTCCTATGTGACATTTTAAATCTATTCTTTCTGAAGATGTGTGGTCCAGGCACGAACCAAACACAAAAACCATAGAACCCCAGTACCCTCCCCCACCCTCACCTTTCCCCTGTTAAATGAAAGCAACTGTCCTTTTTACTCCCTTTAAAGACAGTTTATGGTCTTTGGCTATTAGGTGACATTCTGCTGAATGTAAACGGGATTGACCTGACGGGAGCCAGTCGTGGGGAAGCAGTTGCCCTGTTGAAAAACACCTCCTCAACTGTGGTGCTCAAAGCCCTGGAACTTAGAGAATGTGAGTCCCTGGAGAATGGCAGCAACGGGCTGGCCCTGGAGTCTGACCAAAGCCCAGCCCAGCCCAGAGAATGGTCACCAGCCTGGGTCATGTGGCTGGAATTGCCGCGGTAAGTCTACAAATGATATCCTGTAGAGGAGTGTGGACAAGGATTTATGTTTCTTAGACAACTTTTTCACATTACCGTGGGCTCATTCATTATACTCACATCTTAATTGGAACCAGGCTTGCTTGTGGGACTTTATTTTTTTAACTACTTCTGTCTTTTCCTTTCAGTCTGAATATACAGAAAGAGGTGATGTTAATTTGTGGTTAAAAGGCTTGTGCCTGTGACTTCTTTAAAATGAAGGAGGCCATGGAAAGGACCTGAAAGTTTGTTCAATGCTAGGTTAGTGCACTGTGTCCTCCAATTTAACTCGTACAGCTGTCCTGGATACTAAATCTGCTATAAGTCAGCTGTGGCTGAACTGCTCAGCCTTTTCTTCTCTTCACCCTGTACAACTGAAAAGTTCATGTGCAAAACCCAGGAAGCGGCTGAATTGTAATTCCGGCAAAATGTAATTAGGCCTACAGAGTGAGACATTTACTTTTCTCATACACACATTTCCCAGGGAGAAAGGCATCTAAGCAGCTCTCCCAAACTGAGATCTGCCTATGGAAATTATGCTATGAAAAGTTGAAACTAGGAATTTGTTTCTGATAATAATAGGATTCAGGGATGCAAGGGCTCTTAGGGAACATTTCATACAGTGCTGACTTGAGGTCACACAGAGCCCCAGTATACAGAGGAAGGATAGGAACCCCAGTCCTCCTGACTTGGGGGGGACCACAGTGCAATCACAAGAAGTAGCAGACACAAACTTTCCTTCCTTCTATAGCACTGAAATCAAATGAGAGATTTTCACTTCACCCACCTTTGCATTTTGCCTTTCATTTGGCTGAGGGAACAATGGAGCCTATCTCTGGTGGGAGAGAAACATGAGCTTTTCCTGAGTGCCCTCTAAGGGAAGAGTGAGGGAGTGTCCTGAAGTGTTCCCAGCCAACAAATCACTGGTTTTCAGTTGCCTTGGTGTTCTTAGGGGATCTTCCTTCTTCAGGGCTGCATCAGCCACTTGGGCAATGCCAGGATCCAGTTCCTCCCTGGAACACTTTGCTTTCACTTGGATGCTGAACATTCTTATCTTTAGACTTTTGCTGTTTCTGCTAGTATGGAATCTCTAGGGGACTCCTGAAACCAGTCTTTCTTTGATATGGACTTGAATTCATTAGACTTTTGGCCCCATTACAAGGGGATGTCTCTGGGTACCTATCTTGAGTGCTCAAGTGGTTGAGTTTCAGGCTGCTCTACAACCTTTGGTTTAAGACATTCTGGTGAGCTGTGAAAGCCCTAGGTAGTCACAAACGGGGCAAGATATTTTGAAAATGAAATCTCACCTCCATTTAGATCCAGGACATCAAATCTTTCTTTAGATTCTTGTAATCATCAGTTAGGCCTATTTCCCCTAATGCCACACCAACCCACCCCTCTTTGCCCCCAATGAAGAAAACCACCACATATCATCAGGTCCAGAAACAGGAAATTCATTGTAATTACATCCCCAGCTGCAACTGAATTCATACAAAAAGGGCCCAAGTGAGCATGAAGGCTGGGGCATTAGTATGCTGATCCAGTGGGTGCCCATCCTTAGATTCAGGCTCAGGCAATGGGTAGGATGAGTAAAGTGGCTTCAAATGAATGAACAGAGCTGTGTCTCACCCTTCTTAATGCTCAATTGTATGCCAGCTAGACTCCAGTACACAAACTTCAGATGTCACTTAGTCATACAGGTTATCAGATGCCTTTTAACTGGAGTAGACTCAGTGAATACTTATGACCGTTATTCTGCTAGCTCTTGAGGGCCTATACTTAGCATCTGGAAGTCCTTCAACAAATTCTCTCATCAGGACATGTATCACATTAATACACATTAAATCATTTCCCTTCCTCCCTAAGAATTTAACCTTTTCCTACCCTGAATTCTTAAGTGTTTTGGGCAAAGTTTTCCTTATTAAAAAAAATTTTTCTTTAAAAACACTTGCTAACACTCCTAGAACTCAGGTACTTCTCCCACTCTAGATTCGTCATAGATTTGGTGTCGGGAAGCACTTTAAGAGTGTGAACCCAGCTACTTAGTACCTTCATGTGATCCTTTTGCTCAGCAAATTCTGGGAGTAGAATTTAAGCAAAATCCGTATCTTATTGGTCATGCCGTGTGATGGATGTTAGTAGCATAATATACTCAACTTTAGACGCGGCTTCCTTATTCGTAGCACCACTGTGTTGCTTTGGATGGTCTGAACAGTAATATTTTGTGGTGTTTTTTAGATAACAAAGAGTGATTCAGTGACTTGAGTAAGGGGGGATTTCAGCTAACACAAACGCAAGAACAAATCCATTCACATCTAGGATGATAGTAAGGAACAGAAGAGCACAAGGACTTAGCAAGTGAAAAAACAAGGCCTGTGACTTGGAACCCACATTCTGAATTAAATGGGGACTCCGATAAGGAGAGAGAGATATCCAGGAGCTAGGAGATCAGGGGTGGTCTTTCTCTTTATTGCACACCTGCTATGGTTTCTAGTCCCAGGCCATTTAACAACATGAGGCTATTTAAGGTGGCTCACTCTCAGAGGATGGAAAGCATCTTCAAACCCTGGCTCCCACTGTTTTGACTAGCCACCAGGGCAAGTTCGCCCTTGGACCACAAAGGAGCAAACCATTTAAGGTATTGGAAACAAACCAGATATTCTAGGAAATGTCAAATTATGAATTTCACTGAAATGAATTTGCAGTCACTGAGTTAGAGGTATTTTTCAGAATTTTGGACACATTGGATCATGATTATTTTTTGAGTGTGTGCACTATCAAGTCAATGTTTAGATATATTTTGGAAGAAAAAACCCACAAATGCTACTCCCCTCCCCCCCAATTATGAGTAAAGCAAACATGTTGAATAGAAGTTGTAACTTATCCAAGCTATCCCACAGATGGTAAAAGAATTGGGGAAAAGTTGCTCCTAAAGTTCCAGTTTTTATTTTTCTATCTTTCTGCCATTTAGAAAGCTCCTCCCTCCTTTTCCTCCCCTCTCCCCCCCCCCCCCCCCGGGATTAAAGAGCGAAACAAAACACAACTTTGAGCTAAATTATTTATTTTCTCCAGGATGTGGCACAGCAGGGCATGTCTAATATTCTGCCCCTGCTTGTGGAATGTAGGTATTCTTTTCATAAAGATTAGGTTGCAAACCACAAAGAAAAGTGGGAACTGCAGAGAAGATTCTCACTTGGGCAAAAATCCTACCCACTAGTCCAAATCGAGCATTAAGCACTTTTCTTCTTCATGTCTTTGGTCTCTTTGGTACCATGGCACTTGTGTGATTACTGTGACCACATTCCCACTCCATGTGGCACGTTACCAGGCATCAAATTCATGGCCAATTTCAGCTTCAATTAGCGATATAATTTCTCAACTTCTTCCCAGCTCTGTACCTTAGAAACCATGAAAAATCATTATTCCAGGAAATGGTAGTATTTGTAGCAAAGACTAGTGCATCTTCTGTGAGGTCCAGTAAAAAGAAATGTGTTTTTCAAATGTCTAGGTTCAAATCCTCCCTCTGCTAGTTCCTAGCTGTGTGAATCTGGGGAAATGACATCATTAGTTCTCATTTCCTTCATCTATAAACTGAAGGAATTGGGACTACATGACCTTTTGGCTCCTTCCTACTCTAAATCCATGATCTTATGCTATACTTTGGTGGTATTTTTACCACTGTTTCCAATGTCATTGCCTGAAGCGGGTACTTGCAGATTTTCCAGTGGTACTAGGTTTTAAATCCTGGTCCTGTAATTAACTCTAATACTTACTAACCCAATGATTTTAAACAAGTACTTAGGTTTCCTGAAACTGTTTTCTAATCTGCAAAACAAGGAGTTTTGAAGAGATAATTGGGTTTTTTTTTTCAGTTATAAATGAGTCTCTAAATTAGAGCTTGTGTTTTATGTAGACACAGGAGTTAGTCCCTGCATTAAAGGAGCTTTAAGGGAAGATTTTAGCCTGCAAACATTTTCCTTTGTGTTCAGGTACTTATGAACCTTTACAGACTACCTCCTAAATTGTATGAATCAAAGATCTTTTCCCAGACTTTCTCTTATGTCCAGATATCACTTCATTTGTAACAACTCTTACTTAAGTTGCTTCCAAGTGTAGAGAATCTGTTATTTCTTCACATCCTAACTAAAACAAATGTACCTCTTTTAATAGTAATAATATAGCTTTAACTGAATATATTGTACTAATATATACATATTCATAGTTCATATTGTACACACACGCACACATACTAAAGAAAAATGATCAAAGCAGGAGACAGTTTTACCTATTTTTTGGTCCATCCATCTATCCATCCATCCCTTACTGGCTTCATAAGTCACTATCACAGGCACTTACTAGTTTTGCTGTACTTTTTACTTGTTTACAATAGGGAATCAAATTTCAAAAGATAACTAAGCGTATTAGGGAACTTATGAAGTCACTGGTAGGTTCAGTTGATGTGCAATATATAAATTGTAACATACCCCAGAAATGAATATATCTAAGTTAGTGGGAAGATGAGAACTACATAATTAACAGACAGGATCTTCATTAATAATCCATTTCTGCAGACCACAGCACTGACCTACTTAAAAGAATTGCTACAGATGATTCTAGAAGGCCCCTTCTTTTGAAAATCTCCAGGATGCAATCTTGATCTAAACATTTAAAGAGCAGTAGTTTGTATATGAGGACATGAAAACATTACTTCAAATGGTAGCTTTTACCTAACATCAATGAAAACATTCAGGAAAAAAATTTATTTTTGATTAATCTGATTAGCCAGCACAGTTGTGATTTTTGTTATCTTTTCAGAGTAACAGTAGTTGACATTTACTTACTGCTTTAAAGTTTGCAAAGTGGTTTCAAATCCCACCTCTCAAGATTTACAGATTCTATGTGATGTTGGCCAAGTCTTTGGGCTTTAGTTTTTTCATTTGTAAAATGAAAGAGTTCTATTGAGGTCTCTTCCAGCTCTAAATCTTGGATCCTATTTCCTTCTAGCTAAACATCTATGATCTTATGATTAAGTGAAAATTAAGCTTACCTTTATGACTTAATATGAGAATTTTGTCTCCTAAATCAAAATGAGTCATAGGAACTTAATTTTACAAGACTTGTATTTCTGGTATGTGGTAGATAACAGCAACAACAACAAAATTTTTTAATATTATTAAATTTTCTTCCTATATTTGTATTTTCATATCCATATTAAACCAAGTATTTGTCACATGCCAAAAATGGAATAGGAGATGCTAAATGACAAGACTATTATTATGAAAGCAAGTACTAAAACACTAGTCTGTATACTAACTTAAAAAATAATACATTAACACTGTTAGCTAAGACTGACAGTTGACTGTGACCTTGGTTAAGTTGACCAAATTCTCCAACTCCACTCCCAAAGTAATTTGGTGTACAACCACCCAGATGGGAAAGTAATATTCTCTGGTTTCTGGAGAAAACCCCCAAATTCTCTGTTTTTACCATTAGCAGCCAGTGAACTGTTGTGTAAACATGGTATCTAACATCCTAGCAGCAGGTGAATATTTGTAGTTCCTCTGGGATGAATCTACTACTACCATAAAGTCCTGTTGTGAAATAGAGCAAAAGAATATTATTTTACATCAAAAATAGGATATGGATTCTTGTTTACTGAAATTCATGCTTTTAAGCTACCCTGTTTTTACTGAGTGCCTGGATTACATATTTTGAAAAAACAAAATTGGCAATGTCCTATAAATGGATATATTAAAATATATATTAAAAAATAAACCTGAAAATCTGGATAAACACTGGACTTACAAGGCTTTTATTTCAAGTCTTATTTTATCTGGGAGTTTGAAACATTTAGAGAAGAGAGTGAATTGCAAAAGCAGTGAACAGTAGTGGTAATTAAAATACAAACCTTATCAATACTTTAAATTTTATGATAATGCTAATTTAAACAGACTTTCTGAGCTAAGATGGAATCTGTAGACATTTTAGCACAATTAAGATTAGTTGCCAATATGTATAGTTTCTTAAGAGCAACAATTCCTGTGTTTAGTCTGTTAACAGGAACATGTTGATCCAGAAGCCAGTGGGTATTAAGATAAAATGTCTCTTCCACCCTTCAGAAACCTTCATTATACCCTAGGAAATGAAGATCTGTGCCTTAGAAAGATTACTCTGGCAGCTGTGTGGAGGACTGATTAGAGAGGGGGAAGAGACTTGAATCAAAGAGAACAATTAGGTCATTTCACCAGTTGAGATGTGTTGAGGGCCTTCACTAGAAGTGGTCTGGTGGGTAAGGGATAGAAATGGTGGGAAATGCTTTGTAGAGATAGAATCATCAATACGTATAGAATAAGAGACTAGAAAATGGTCCCCCAATCCTATGTCCTCTTCCTTTTCACAAGCCAACTCTCAGAAAAAGTACTAATTTCCTTCATTTTCTCACTATTGATTCCATTTTCAATTGATTTCCATCTGAACCCCAATCCCACCACTTGCCTGAAATTGTTATCTCCATTACCAGTCACCTTAACTGCTAACATGGCCTTTTCCTAGCCTTCGTCTACTTGACTTCTATGCTGGCGGTCAGAGTCAAACTGCCTACCCCCTTAGTTTTAAGCTCTCTGCTGATTCTCCTCCTACCTCTCTGACCAACCTTCTCTGGCTGATCTCATCTATTAGGTATGGGTCTACTCCAAGGTTCTGACCTGAGGCATCTTTTTTCTTTCTCAATGATCAAGTCTTTTGGATCCTTGTAGAATTTCTACATGGATGACTCCAAAAACTATGTGTCTAGCCCTCATTTCTTTTCTGAATTCATTTCATATTATCAACTGCCTGAACATGCCCAAAATGGGAAAAAAATTAACAACCCTCTCTTCTCCCCTCGGCCTCCCTCCAAAGCTCCTTATTTCTACCAAGAGGCACACCATTTTCCCAGTAAGCCAGGTTTTTCCAGCTTCAGTCACCCTGGATTTCTCTTTCTTCCTCATGGCCATTTCAATCTTGTTGACTGCATCTGTTTAACCTCTTCTCCATTTATGTGATTTTCAGGTTCAGTTCTTTATCTCTTATCTGTACTAATACAATAAAATTGATATCACTGCTTCCAATTTCTTCCCCAACTGATCCTCCACACACCTGCCAAAGTAATCTTCTAAGGAACATATCAGACCATGCTCAAAAACCTTCAGTGGCTACGTTTTGCCTCCAAGATTAAAACTCCTCAGTCTGACAGATAAAGTCCTTCACAATCTAGCCACCATCTACCTATCTCCAGCATCTGAAATACATGCCTTATGCTCTACCTTTCAGAATATTTACCTTAATTTAAGGCTCATTTTAGGTATTACCACAATCATTACTTCTCAAATTACTTGTTATATATACTTGCCTGCATACAACAATTTGCCCAGTCATATTTAAACAGAATAGACTGAGAGGGAGGGATTCATCATTTCTTTCTTTGTAATTTAAGTGATTAACACAATGTGTGGGTTATTAATATTTACTGAATTAAATGGAGATATTCCTTATCCAATTTCCTATTTTAACACCAAGCATTACTTGGTCCTCCCTTTCTCCACCCTTTCTGTTGTGAAGTCATCTTCAATTTATATTTTGCAGATGAGTTATTCTGTGCGTGTGTATACAAATGCATACGTATCTTTATATCTTGATATATATTCATCTTTATACCTGCTTTAATGAATCTCATATTAGTGCACACACAAAGATGCATTTACATGTTACTATTTCGAGACAATTCAACTTGTTCTTACAAGGTATTGTTTTATTTAAACCTTACTTAACAAATCATTATCCCTAACAATAGCCAGAATCACATTTCACACTTTTCCATTGTCTGCCACCATCCTACTAACATGGACTAATTGGTGTTTATCACTCTTAGTTTTCTGTAATGCTCTATCATATAAAACTTGTGAGGGAGTGATTTAGAAAAAGCCAGATAATAAAGGTCTTCATTAATAAGCTAAAATGGTTTGTCTTTTTAGTGAACCCCAGGTATTACTAATCTAAAAAATATGAAGAATAGAAGGGTGACTTATCAGTAATTAAGCTTAACTTTCTGTGTGTATATATATATATACATTAATCACATTGATGTTTCAGGTATTTGTACAGCTGCAAAGATGTAATATTACGAAGGAATACAGCTGGAAGTCTAGGTTTCAGCATTGTAGGAGGTTATGAAGAATACAGCGGGAACAAACCATTTTTTATTAAATCTATTGTTGAAGGAACACCAGCATATAATGATGGAAGAATAAGGTAAGGATGAAGGGGTTCTGTTTTGGTAGAATTTCCCTTCAGTTTCTTTATTATGTTAAAGATTGGGGGAGGAAGTATACTTTGTTCCCATACAACTTAACAAAGCTCTGTCGATTTTCAGGTTTATGTGTTAACCAGTAAACGACTTCTTTCCACCATATGTAAATTTAAGTAATAAAGAGAAATAAATACACTTGAACAGAAAAACAAGGGCATAACCATCCTTTCTGATAAGTTATATAACCTTTAGCTCCATTTTTTTTTACAATTTTAAGTACAGAAAGTATGGAGAAAGCCTGAGACTGTCAAATAACCTTAATGAGAAAATAAGTTGATATCAACATATTGTGCCTCTGTATTTTTAGATGTGGTGATATTCTTCTTGCTGTCAATGGTAGAAGTACATCGGGAATGATGCATGCTTGTTTGGCAAGGATGCTGAAAGAACTGAAAGGAAGAATTACCCTCACTATTGTCTCTTGGCCTGGAACTTTTTTATAGACGTGATATTGTGTGGAAAACAGAACACAAACTATTTAAAATTTGACGTGTGATTTTGGCTTTTTTTTTTCTTCCAACTGTATGTTTTAAAGGATACATTAAGAAAAATGTAAACTTGCATGTCAGGAAAAGTAGAGTCTCAAGGAAAATGCTTCTCAAAAAACCTGTGGTAGTTTTTAATCAAAGTGAAAGACTCATTATTTCGTGTCTCTAAGTTTATATTTTTCTATATAATAATGTAATAAAAATCCTTTAGCTGGAACTACTTGTGTGCCCCTTATTATTGTATTCAAATTTATGTGCAATTTGATTAAGAAATCAACAAAGAAAAAGAACTGGCAGCTATAAAACACCACAGAAATCATTTGATGATTAAATTTATGGTTTCAACCCCAAATAGCTGAAGTGCACATCACAGTAAGGTTTTCATTTCACGATCAAATAGGCAGGAAATATTTTTTCAAATTACTTTTGTCTTATTTACGATGATAAATTGAACTTATTTGTTGTCATTAAAAAATAAACTGTAACTCACTCTTTTGTAATACCATGTTATTTGTTTCAAATACTATCAATAATTAACTTTAGGATCAACCCATAAGTACTCAGAATCATGAATTTGCCTTTAAGTCTTTATAAATGATCAATTTACTAGAAAATGAAGGTTATTTTTACAGGATAGGTAGTAGCAGCAATGAAAAACTGCACAAATGGGTAGGCAACATCACCAAAAGTGACTGATAACAGAAAACCCTTGCTCTTCTTGATGGCTATGAGGAGGTCCAAATCTGTGCCAAAGCAACAAGTTACAAGTGTATGTGCCTGCTAGAAATTATATAAATCAAGTAATTTCCAACAATATTACCAGATTGCCTTAAAAATAGATGTTCCTGATTTGAAAATACAAGGGAACATTGAACCTTCTCCCAAATTTCTACCAATAATCTTTTAGTTATTAATAGGTGCCAAATAGATGCCAAAATGAGTGCTGTATTATGTCAATAGAGATGTCTCCATTCTAATATGGAAGCAAAAACTTACCTGCAAATAACATGTTCCTGTTTTCAGCAAGTCCTCTTGAAGCTCATAAGTATGCCTTTGATACTTTTGAAGGGCATATGACAGGCAACTGATTCGCTCATGAAAACTATGGCTTGGGAAAGAGCCTGGCCTTCCATTAGCTAGTCTGTGTACCTATATTAATTAACAGTGATAGTCAGCTTGGTCTCTAGCTTGAAAGGAACATCCTCTTTAAATTTATTTAGTGGCACTCTAGTGATATGATCCCTCAAATATTATAAGATAATGACAAATTCAAGCAAATCTAAACCTGACATGAAAAATGCACTTTATTTTGGGGGAAAAAAAATTAACCTTTTCTCTTTAGACTAACAGAACAAGATTAAGCAGAAATTTCTTAAACATTATCCAGAAAAATAACAAGATTTAAAGCAGCCAGGTTCTGGCATTAATGCAAGCACTCCAGGCCTATTCAGCAGGGGTAGCCTCAGTGCTCTCCTGCTCTGGGGCAGGTTCACTGCCAGCTTCTTTTCCTTCTTTGCTCCTTTTTGATTTTTTGTGTTTGTGTCTCCTGTGACTGTCCCCTTCTTCACTTTCATGGCGTCGTCTGCTATTACTAAAGAAAAAAGGAAAAACCATTCAGAGCTATTGTACACTGACTGATGTTCATATTTTTTTACACCGGAACCTGATGAGTTTTGAAATCAGAAATCTTAATGTTTCTGTGTGCTTTGGGAATGAAGGAAAAAACACTGATTAGATCATAATTTTGAAGAAAAAAATTTTCTAGATGACCTTTAGACATGTACATTTTTACCACAGGTAACCCCAGAATCAAACCTCTTTAACTTGTATTATACTTATATACCTAAATTATAGAAGACACAATTATAAAAACAGAAAACATTCTGAGTTGCTTAACTCTCTTTAAATAATACACCATTCCAAATTTGTGGACAGTGAAAGCCTGAATGCTATCTCATGACTACAAGTGAGTTTTGTGTTTCACAATGAGCAGCATGTTTACTACTGATTATTTGGGAAGTATTTATATGCGTTTTCTAATATTTCAAGTCAAGTGAATTTCTAGTTTCGTATTCGTTTTTTCAATTAAAGAACAAACCTTCTGGATGACTTGTGTCTTGTCTCCTCTTTTTCTCTGTGTCTTCTTTCTCTGTGCCGCTCTTCTTTTTCTCGACTTGCTCTATGACGCTCATAGCCTCTTTCTGTATATTCTCTGTATCTGTATCGTTCTTCATCACTGGAATTGAAGTAAGGACAAAGTTAGCTGGGAAACTAGGAGACATAAGTAAGGGTAGATAAATTAAATCATACATAGTTGTCATTACATAGTACTTATAAGCAAATATTGCCAATTAAGAATAAGTGGGTCTGATGCCTCCTAATTTCATACCCAAATACAAATGAATATACTGTAAATATGAAAGAGCAAAAAGTCTGATCTAGGGGCAGTCAGGTTAACCCCAACTCCTGCCTTCCCTCCTCTTCCCCTCCCCCCCAACGTGTGATGTTAAAATAGCAAGTGAGGTGTTTTGTTTGTTTTTTGTAGGTGAGAAGGCGAAGCAATCAAGATTATGTGACTTGACAAAGATCACATAACTAGTGTCAAGTGGCTAAGTCCATATTTGAATTCAGGTTCTCCTGATTCTAGGGTGGGTGCTCTATTCACCGCACCACCTAGCCGCCCCGCAAGTAACAGGTTTGACGAAAAGGGAGCTGAATTTGAATGAGGGTTTGAGTGAAGAGATGGGGCTGTATTTCCTTCAATACAATATCATCTATTTTAGATAGCATAGTAACCTAGTTGTTTTCTTGCAAGTAGAATGATTAGCTAGGCTCTAGCTCCACGATTATTTCTGGTAACTAAGCAAGAAATAACACCTGCCTGTTTGTGGAAAAAATACTACATACACACAGACACAAACACAGACACACATACACACAATTCTGCCTAACAATCCTAGATCCAAGGAAAAGCAACCTTCCTCATCTTATAATTTATTCATAAAGCCAGAATAGTGGCTTGAAATGACAACTTTCATCAGAAATCTGTACAATCCAAAAGTCACTAAACTGAACATGCAAATTTACTACTCTTTTTTTTTTTAAATTTTGATTTGAAAAAATTTATATTACTTTATCAAATTACGATAGGCCCTTTTTCTTCATACTGCTTTGTGTTATCAGAACAAGTCTAGGGGCAGCTAGGCAGCATAGTGCATAGAGCACCAGCCGTGGAGTCAGGAGGAAGTGAGTTCAAATCCTGCCTCAGACACTTTACACAAAAACTAGCCATGTGACCTTCGGCAAGTCACTTAACCCCAACGGCCCTCCAAAAAGCTCTCTCTCACTCTCTCTCTCTCTCTATATAACAAGTCTAAGCACACGATTTCAATTCTGAAGGATACTCAACCTTAGTAACAATTACATTGGGTTAAGGGGAAATAGATTAGAAATGGATGGTATATCATAGCTGAAGACCAAACCTAACGTATATACCAGAATACTCGGTTTCAACTTATATCTGAACATTTCTTCCATTATCAATTCAAAAAGAAACATTCTCAAAAAACATGGGAGTACCATTTGCTGAAATTTAAGGAAATAATAATTTGTTTCCATAACTGGTGATTGCAAACTCAACTCTATACTTATTAACCTTAAGCCAAGTTATCTCTTTGGATCTCATTTTCGTCATCTATAAAGTATGTTCTAACTTAGATGATCTCTAATATTTCTTCAAGCTCTAAACAAGTGATCCTACAACATATATACTACAGTTGATTTTTCAATGAATAAGATTTGATGATTATTTTTAGCCTACCTATATAAAAAGTATTTAAATGCCTTTAAGATTTTACCATCTGAAACACAAGGTAAAAAACGACCCTAAGATCAGAGTTAGGATTAGAAAGAACTTCTGATATCATCTACTTCAACCTTTCCATTTTATAAGTATGGAATTTGAGATGCAGAAGGGCAACTGACTTGCTGAAAGTTCAAAACCAGTGCTTTTATGAATTGTACCAAACAGTAAAGAAAAAGTTCCAGGGAAAAAACTGAGCAAATCATAAATGATTAATAGTGGTTTCCAAACTAGACACTATGCTATATATTTCAGAGGAAGTACTTTTAAGCAGTTCATAAATGAAATTATGCAATGATATTAAGTTATTATGCTTACCTTATGCTCACAAAAATAACAAAACTCTATTAATTTAACACCTTTTCCAACCAACTGAATGAAAAAAAAAAACGTGGCCTATTTACTTTTTGCATATCATGGTAGTAAGTTGCAACTCATAAAAGTTTGAAATAGGTCACCAAAAACACTGTGGCTTCATGAGGGGAAAAGAGGAAGGGAGTCTGGAAGAAGGAAAAATGGACTTCTGGTAAACTTCTGACCTTAGGTAAATGAAGACAAAATATTAACTTGGAAATAATATTAAGTATTAGTAAGTAGTATACTGATAAATTAAAATAAAATTTAAAAATTAATTAAAATAAATTAAATATTGATAAACTACCACCAACTCTCCAGAAGTCCAAATGTGAGAGCAGGAAATTAAAATATCCTGAAAATCCGAATTCTCAGGTTGAACTTCTACAGCATTGGTTGAAAACTTTTCCAACAAAGCATCAAAATGACCCATAGAAAAATGAATTATGTTGCTTCCATCTTCCTTTTGCTTCTAAGACATACATCACTAACTCGTGATTCCTTTTCCTACATGTCTCTTTGTGGTACCTAGCTCTCATACTCCTTCATTTCTCCTCCAACACTTCAACACTAGACAACTGACTGAGTTGGCAAAATGTTGGTAGAAGAAAGGAAAGATGTTGGGAGCAAAAGTGAGAGCAATAAAATTAGAATACTACCAATCTCTTTAAAAAGAGACAATATTAATGGTAGTAATTTTACTGCCAGTAGTATTCAGTTTTGATAACAAAAGACCTCATCTAATTTACTTTCTGTGAGAAGCGGGGGGGAGGGGGGGGCGTAAGGGGAGAGTAGATTTATGACCAAATCTTCAAAATGAAACACAGTATCGTTACAGTAGGAAACACATGATGCTAGTAAACTTTTTTTATTTAAGAAAAAGTTATCTTTTAAATGATTTAAACTGGAAAACTTTTTTTTTTCTCTTTTTTAAACACATGCCAATTACTTCATAATTTGTCATTTTGAAACCTGCCTCTTACTCTAAAACCAACTTCTGTTAGCATAAGGTCCTTTAGTTTCTAAATGTAGCCATATGGCAGCAGCTTTACTGCAGATGGTAGACAATTTAGTCCCACACACAAAACCCAAGGCCTCTTCTCCCCACCCTTTTTACTGATAACTCTGGCAGTCACACAGAGGTTTCTCTGGGCCTGGAAGTCATTACAGCTCATTTCAAGCACCCTAGAATGACCAGTCTTCTTTCTGGCCCTCAATTTAGCTGCCTAAAAAACAGATGTTACAAGTGGTCTGGACTTCTTAAAACACTGACCCTGTAATGTGTAATACAACACACACACTATATGCCCTAGCAATATAATGTCTGTTTTCAGAAAGAACTGCATTTTCTTATACTTCATTTGACCTTTAAAGTATGTTTTATATGCTGGAGACCATTCAGATCTACACAGTACTCCTACATTTCTCCCTCTGCAGCTTTAAACTTTTTTTTTTCCAATCATGCCCCAAGTCTTAGATAAAGGTAAACACTGACTGCTCGTACTGCACCTCAGGAACCTAAATTGGCTTAATACAACTGTTAACGAATGTTCTTTCACTGAAAATTAAATAGCACTTAAGATTTTTTTTAAAGTCCTCTTTTTCACCAATGCAAAGTCAAAACTCTGCAAATATCTGCATTATTCATACACACTGAAAATCCATGTGAAATATGGTTGATTTCTGCTTTATTATATTAAGGTAAAGCTCTTTGCTTATGAACATGCACATTTCAGAGAATGAGTATATTTCTAAATTAGTAACTTAATGGGAATTATCACTGAATCAAAGTTAAAGTAATGCTCCTCCTAGAAACATAAATATTGAACTTTATAGGAATGCCCATTTACCTGTTTGATGATTATAATAACATGAAACACACCAAAAATATATGCATATAATTAATCACTTATATTAACAAGTTAGGTTTCAATCTTCCAATGAGATGGACATTTTCTAACAGACTAGGGCATGAGATAGCCCTTTGAGGCTCTCTCCTCCCAATTCTTCATTTTATACTTCTGGAAGCTAAGGTACAGAGAAGCTCAATGCTGTGGCTAGACTGAACCCATCCAGCTTATGTTCCCCTCTCTTTCTGGAAAGAGATTATTCTTTCACCACAGGAGACAAGCTAGAACTACAGTTTGTGGTGCAGGTAGGGAGAAAGTGGTAGACTGGTGAGGTTCAATCTGAGTAGAAGCACCAGAAAGTATAATTCCACTACTATTCTGTAATTTCCACATCCAAACTGGATGATAATAAATTTGCAATTAAGCAACTATGATGTGCCATACATTTACATTTATCATGATCACAGCCATGAAAAAAAAGTAAAAACAACCCTCATATGAATCTTTCTTTTAATTTTATAATCTACGCATGAACTTGGAATGCTTGTAACACTTTCTTCTGAATATAAATAGGCACAAGGGAATAATGGTTGCTTTCAGACGTATATCAAAATTAGTCATCATCGTGCACAGAGAAGAAACACACTGTTTATCCTCTGACTAAATCCTCAAGTAAAAGAGAGGGCAAATGGGAATTAAAATTGCCCCGTAAAAATATGGAGTAGAATGATAAAACTATAAAATCCTGAGACTGGAAAGAACTTCAAGCAATTACTTGGTCTGATCAGTTGCAAAATGCCAGTTAATTTAATAATAAAATACAAAGGAGGAGTTTATTTAAAAGCTAAAAAATTATGAAAATAACCTAAATTATGTTCCTTATATTGTTACTTTACAAAAGAATAATTAAATAAAAGCTCAGCAATTATGACCAGGATAGAAAGATGAATATAAAAAATTGACTGAGGGTAGGCAGCATAAAAAGAATGAAACACACATTTAATTTAGCTATTACTATAGGTATTCAATGTTTCCTGTAAGCAATGTAATAAATGGTTCTATCTGTTTAATGCTTCGTAAAACAAACATATGGCAATATGTTACACTCACACTTAATATAAATTTTACTTTTACATTCATAAATTATTTGAAATTCATAATTTTATTTCTTATTCTGTTGGTGTTTATTAACTTTGAAATAAAGTAAGAGATCGTAGATTAAAGGCAGCTTAGCTGAACTCTCTGAATATTCCCTTCCAAAAAATTTTAAAATAATGCCTCAAATAAAATTTTGGAGTGGCAGAGCAAATTAAAAAAATAGGCTTGAAAAATGAGCAAATAACAAAAAAAAGAACCTGACCATAAAAAGTACTAAAGTGGCAGGGAAAACCAAGACACAAACTTAGAAGAAAGCAATGTGTCAGCTACAACTAAAATCTTGAAGAAAAATGCTAATTGAACTCAAGCCCAACAAGAATTCCTGGAAGAATCAAATAGATAAAAGACATGAGAGTGGTGCAAGAAAATTATGAAAAGAACATTAACACCTTGGTAAAAGAGATACAAAAAAACCTGAAGAAAATAACATCTTAAAAAACAGAACTGGCCTAATTAATTGAAAATCAAAGAGATGTTCATTAACTGGAGAATGGCCAAACAAGTTGTGATATATGAATATGATAGAATACTATTGTGTTTTAAGAAATGAAGAGGGCTATGGTTTCAGAAA
>CM053601.1:102995757-103014193 GCA_028646575.1 Pseudocheirus occidentalis | reverse complement strand
AAACAACACGCCACGAAGCAGGAGCCGCGCGAGCCCCATGTACCTGGAATATGGCCGAAAATGCTTATTTTTAAATGGAGATCAGGAAATATATTGATAGGTTGAAAGGCATATAATGCCTTTCTGACATAATGCCATATTTGATATTTTTTTCCATCCTTTTCTGCTAATTCTTTAATAGAAGTTTCTTGAGAAATTGGGTTTGTATAAGTTAACTGATTATAACCTCGACAAAGATACTGCCTGTTACAAACCTGTAATATTTTTACTTCTAAAGGAAGATGCTCAAGACTAGTTTTTCACTTAGAAGGCTCTATCATGAAAAGAGTTGTAGTGAGGTAGGAAAGGCCTGGATTCTACCATGAGCCAATATGACCTAGAGCAAGTCCCTTTTCCTCGTTGATCTGTGTTTTCCTCCTCTGTGAAAGTGAGAGAGTTGGAAAAGATGGTCTTTAAGGTGTATTTCAGTTTAATGCAATAGGCTGATGTAGGGGTGTCTTTTGGGTCATGAGGGCAGCGAGCACATATGCAGGAATCTTAAAGAATAGGAAAAGATCAGGAAATAATAAATAATCCACTTTGACTAGAGAATAAAATATGTGAAAAATAACAGGCTGTATATAATAGTGAAGGTAACTCCTATCCAGATTTGTAAGGAGTCTTTGAAGGACAAGCTAAGGAGTTTTAGTGTCTCTAATTGTGTTGAAAAACCTCATTAGATCCTTTCCAGGTGATTCTTTCTATCATTTCTCTGATAATGGATATTTTATTATTTATAAGCAAATAGCTGATTATAACTTTGACTTCATTCTTAATATCTTATTAGGCCTGTTATATCATAATTTCTTTTCTTTGTTTCCTATGTTACTAAGCAGGTTACAACTGTTAACCATTTATTAATCATCTGCTGGGTGATCAAGGTGTTATGCTAGGCACCAGGAATACAAAGACAAAAATGAAACCATCTCTGCCCTCAAGGAACTTAAATTCTTTGGGAGAGATATGATATGTACATGTTATACAAAAGAAATACAAGATAGTGGGAGAGGAGAGACGAGACTAATAAAGCTCAGATAACCAAGAACAGTTGGAGAATGTCATAACTTGTAGTGTTTGAACTGAGTTTTGAAGAAATTAAGGATTCTAAGAGGACGGTTGAGTAGAACACATTGCAGTAATGGAGTGTGGGTAAAGGAATAGGTTAAAAGATAAGAGTGTCACCTGTGAGGAATAGCAATAATACCAGTTTGGCTGGTTTGAAGGGTAACACAAATAAAGAAATGTATAATAAAATTTGAAAAGGAAAAAGACTGGAAAGTGCTTTGTTAGTAATTTTCTTTGTGTGAAATTACTCACCTATAAATCAAACTATTGTTTGCTATTACAACAAAATCAGTTGACTTATTTTGTGAAAACCATAGACTTGTATAGCTATGCATTTCTGATTTGGAGAACAGAAAGCCATTCACCTAGAACAGAGAGTGTGTGTTGGGGGGTGAGGGGGGCAGTGGGGTATGTTAGAGTGATTTGAAATAAGCCCAGAAAGGCTATTTCCAGATTATAGCAGGCTTTAAATGCTAAACTCATACTTTGTTTTTTATCCTGAGGTAATTGAGCTCTGCTGAAGGTTCTTAAGCAGTAAGATGGTTAGATTTGTGTTTTAAGAATACTTTTTGGTGAGTGTGAAAATATATTGAAGACAGGGAAGCCTGGAAGATAGAAGTCCATACTTAAGAGGGGATTGGAATAATCCATATAAGAAGTGATGGCTTCAATTAGGGTGGTGACTGAGTGAGTGTAAGAAGGGAACAGATGCAAAACAGGTTTTGTAAGTGGAATCAACAGGTCATAACTAATTAAAGTGACCCCAAGTTTATAAGAGAGAAATTTGGAGGAGTGTGATTAAGGAAAAGTACAATCAGTTCTATTTTGAATATCAAGTTTGAAGTTCTTGTTCTGTGAACATCAGTTAGAAATGCCCACCAGGCAAGTTATGAATTAAAAATGGAACTTGGGAGGACTGGGGTTGCAGTTATATCTAGCTAGAAGTCATCTGTAAAGTAGGATAATTGTACATTGATGCAGTAGGAATTGCTGAAACTTCTTAAGAAAGGGAGTAAGTACATGGTCAGATCCTGTCCTTTAGAAATGCCTCCTTGGCAACTGTATGGAATATTAATTGAAGAGACAAAGGCTTAAGCAGAACCAGTTTGGAGCGTAGGGTCTTACCAAGTTTTACAAGTAAAGGTAATGGGGTGAACTAAGGCGGTTGTGACCCTCTGAGTAGAGAAAAGAGGATGGATGCGAGATGTTGAATAGAATCAACATGACTTGGCAATTTTGTGTTGGATGGAAGAAGAGATGAAGATAATTCATAAGTTTTGAGCTCATATAATTGAAAAGATAGCTTTGCTTAACAGAAATAGGGAAAATTAAGAAGGGAGATGGTTTGGAGATAAGTTTGAAATGCCTGTAAGAAAACGATAGGTAGTTGGTGATATTAATTGATATAAGGGCCAATCTTAGGACAGAGGTAGAAATCTAGATTGGGGGAAAAATTGTTTTAGAGAGACTTGAGCCCATAGGAAATGAGCTCCCTGTGAAAGGGTTTACATATTAGAAGAGGAGATGGAAAATGACTCAATGAAAAACTAGTTTTTCATTTGAAAAAAACTTAGGGAAGAGAATGTTTGGGAATGGGGTTTCAGAAGGCATGAGAACTAAGAAGAGACCATCAGATTTCGTCATTAAAAGTTTGTTGGTAACCTTGGAAAGAGAGCAGGTTTTAAAACGAGTAGAGGTTTGTAAAAGGTTGAGAAATGAGTTGGGGGAAAAGAAGTAGAGACAAGTATAGGTCTATTTTTTTTGTTTGTTGTGAATGGGAGAAGTATAGTATAGCCTGAGAGGATGGTAGTTCAAAGTGAAGGTTATTTGTTTTGGGGGTTGTTTTTCTTTTACAAGTTCAGGGGACCTGGAAATGTTTGTAGAGGGCAGGAAAGAAGATAATAGGTAAATAGGGAGACGTTATCTATTGGAGAGAGAGCTGGGGAGATGAATGAGCTCTCTGTGGAAGACATAGGACATTATAGAATCAAAGAAAAAATGGGGTGAGGCTTGCCTTAGCAAAAAGGACCAGCTTTTAGCCTAGAGCAAAGATGATTTGGAGAATGATGCTGGGAGATTTTGAGGTATACAGTAGAATAGAGAACTCAGAGGGTGACCTCTTTTTCTCAGGTCAGGCCCAGTGATGAGACAGAAGGGTGGGCGTGGTGTTTCTAGAAACTTGATGGTTGAAATAGCCATTGTGGAGAATGCACTAGAACACTAATTACTGGAGAAAGAAAGTGCAACAGTGAAGGCTCAGTCATCCATAGGGTTTGATTTCCTCAGTTGTCTGCGTACACGAAGGTGGCAAAGAGCTTGAGAGTGAAAGATCCTGTGTGGTTGAACTGGTTAGCTATAGTCAGGATTGTTTATGGTGGGGAGTAAGGCCAGAGTAATGGCTAGTATAGTAACCTGGGAGCTGTGGTTAGGTAAAGGAGTGTCTTGCACAGAGTAGCATAGTTAGGAGTGATGGTGAGAATACATATATCATCCTATATAGTCTTCAAGTACAATATAAGGATGGGACTAGGTTAGAAAGCTAGACTATGAACTTAGTGCATCAGTTCCTTTGGGGTGAGGTGGGGCAGGCAGGGTGGTACAATATGATCTGGAACTGCTAGATAAATGCTGTTAGGATCTGGATAGGTTGATAATTCTCTTCAAATTTATTTAGTCTATTCTTTGCACTATAGACATGCAATATATCACTAGGCCCTTATTGAAAACCTTTCCAGCTTGGTATGACTTGCCAGAGCCTTTTGTTCTGTCTGCATAATTTTTGAAAACACAGTGTCAGTTAGTTACATGGCAATTGAGTAGGATCATCGAAGTTAGAAATGGAAGGAAATTTATCGATCCTTACAGTTGAATCTCTTTCGAAGATAAGGAAACCCAGGTCCAGATAGAGTGACCTCCCCAAAGTTACAAACGAATTATAATGTAGTCAGAACTCAGACTGAGAGCTTCTTACTTTTAAGGCCAGCATGCTTTCTGTGATTTTACACAGAATTTTAGTGGTGTATATATTAGAGGGCAATCAGTGATTGAATAAAATATATATACCCTACCTTTCCTTACTATTTATTTTGGTCTCCATGAGAGTCTTATTTCTGGGGTATTCAGTGGTTTTACTCTGTTTCAATTTAGTGATGTGGAAAACAGCAAAAGAAGTCATAGATGAATAGGAATTGACATTAACAAATGTGGAATTTCAAAAACTATATACAAGCTATAACTTAGAATTTTTAGAATTTCTCTTTGTGTTTGCATTTTCAGGATCTTTTAAATTCATGAGTGGGATAGGTGCTATGATCATTTTGGGGTCAATTTTTGGTTTAAGATATTTTTAAAAATTTACTGTGGTAACTTGCACATCTGAAAATTTTTAAAGAAATTATAAACAGACGTTTTCAACTGAAACAGTAAAGAAAGTTCATAATGCACTTCAGGCAACTTATGGATTGATATTTTTTTAATTAGAAAAAATTGAATCAGTCAGTTAGGATTTAGGAAATGTTAATATTTTTGTTAAGTAGTCTTTTTAAGTATAAATTTTTAATAATTCAAAAATTTTCATTTTCTTTTTTATCTTATTATCTTTTTCTCTAAGATAAAACAGTTGTTTGTGGCACACCATGTTAACTTTTTTGTACCTTTGTCTCACATATTTAGTTCATTTTGAATGCTTTTAGTAAAAGTAAATAAACAATTTCATCATTAGCTGACATAAATTGGTAATGTTTTCTGTAGAGATATTCTTTTGTCCTAAAACCAGTATACCTTAGGCCAAAAGTGTTGTTATTGAAACACTGATCTCAGAGTTTACAAATTATGTACACATGTGAGTCAGGAATGTACCAGGATATTATTCACTAGCATTTATAGTAATAAATTGGACAACTTTTTCTTCAGATGCTCTGGGTTGTTTGTGTTTATAGAGCCTCTCCCCACCAGTAAAATGTTGTATTTTCGTTCTCTTTTCCATTAACTATAATAAAATGTTTGACTGAATGCTTGTTGAGTATCCCAGACTATATTCAAGTTTGTGAAAATGAGTGCTAGATCTCATCTTCAAAGTTGTATTTTGCACCTCATTAAGGCTATTAAAAAGAGACTGTTATTTTATTATTAAGGTGCCTAAATGTATTAATGGAGCTGTTGTGGAAATATGTGAAGGGTCTACTTGGGACCTTCTATTTTAGTTGGGCTTATTTCATGGGGGTTTGATATATGTATGCACGAGTGTGCTTTTTAAATGATCGCTAAATCTTCATTTGCAGTTTTAATAAATGGGGGAAACTATAATATCAAGTTCTTAGATTGGATTTCATCCGGAAAGTTGGACATTATTCTCTTATATTGTTATTTTTACACAAGATGGAATGATTAAAAAAAAAAAAAAGCATGGCTCTTGATTCTTTTGAGTGAATGAAGCCAGGAAAATGAGAGGCCAAGGGTTTTTATTTCAAAGTTTGTTTTGGTGATGGCATTAAATACGTACCAGGTAATGAAATCCAATTACTATATTAAATTTCATCACTTGTTTTTTAGGTATTCCAATAACTGTACCACCTCCAGGTAAAACCTTTTTTCATGTTTTCTACATCATTGTTAATAAACATGAAATTTCACGCATGTAGTTACAGGAGGGACAGTGGTGATGTGGTTAGCATATGGAATAGCCTGTTGAGATTTCAAGGTCCTATTTTCAGCTCTGCCTTTGCTTCATTCCAGTCCTGATTCAGAAAACTACATTTAGTTTTCTCTTACCACTTGTCTTACCCATTGATATAGCAACAACCATTCTATAGGTGAAAGGAATCTGCTAAAATCATCACCAAACTAATTCATAAAAATCTTGAAGAAACAGGTTTCTAGGAAATAAATACTATGATTCTGTTAAGAACAAGTCTTCTCAGACTAACAGTTTTCTTCTGTAACAAAGTGACTGACTTGGTAAACTTGAAGAAATAGATGTAATCTTATCTTTACCTTACTATGGGTTCTTATTTTTATCCCACTGGCATATTCATCTATGTATTGGGATAATATGGTCTCAACCACACAACTATTGGATGGATATTCAACTGGTTGGATAGGTGTATTCACAGTGACTATCAGTTGATCAGTGTTGGAAGAATATGATATACAGGGTTTGGTCCTTGACCCAGACTTGTTGGTGGTCTTTTTTCAAAAAAATTTTCTTCAGTGGCCTTGATAAATGGGAGCAGTGAGCTTGTTTGTTAAGTTTATTTAAAAGTCAAGAGGAATGGAACATGGGAGAATAAGCAGTACTTTGAAGGATGGAACTAAATTTCAAATTTACCTTGATAAATGGAAGAATCAATAACAGACTGAGAATGAAGTTTAGTAAGAGTAAGTGCCAAATATTGCACAGGTATATGCATAGAGAATGACTGACTATGTATGAGTATGGCAGAATATTTATCATAGTAGGTAACAAGGAATGCATACATCATTGGTGTCATGGTAGTTTTTAAAAGCAGTATCAAAGCATATAAATAATAATTATGAATTCCATTATATTCTGCATTTTGCAGGCCCCTTTATTAATTATGGACATCTAAGCTGAGATAGAGCAAAAAAGGACATGGTGACTTGTGAAAATTTGGAAAGCCACGAAAAAAATGTTTAAATTAGTCTTTCAAAGAAAGGTTAAAAGTACTGAGATCTCTTAACCTGTAACAGAAGGGTAAGGAGAGGCTTAATAGTAATCTTCATATATATGGTAATTAGAGAGAAAATAACTGACTTTACCCTGCTTTCATTAAGGATAGTTTAAGAGGAAGTGATCTAAAACTAACATGAGGAATTTAATTAATATATAACATTTTCTAACAATGGGGTTTGTTAAAATTGGGGTGGATTTCTATATAGAAAGTTAAGGAACCTCATTTTTAGGAAGTCTTTAAAAAGTTTTCTTTCTATGAAATGGTGTAATATAGATCTATCAGAGACTGGGTATTTAGATTAGTTGAGCACTCAAGGCCCATTTAGTCTTGTTATTTTTAAGTATTTCATTTAGGTACTGTAAATAACTAAGATTAAAGCTATTCCATGAGGAGTACATAATGGTGCAGATTTCTTTATAAACTAAATTAAAAGCTACACTAAGTGCTTTGCTTTTTTTTTTAAATAGTTCCTTGGGATTGTGCTTTAGATCTTTACTGGTAATATATTTATAAACTAAGACTTAAAGTAAATTCTGACATATCTAAGCTTATTTTTTTAAGTGATAAATATTTCTTTGCTTATGTTTTATCTAAAATATTAGAACAATGATAGATGTCTGGTGTAAAATAGGGTTTTTTATGTTTTATATGTGGAAAAGGTAAGGCATTGAAATTGACTTTGTCAGACTAATAAAATGGGCTATGTGTGGTGCTGAAAATAAGACCGGGTCTCCTAACTCCCTATTAGTGCTTTATATTCTAGACAAGACTACTTTATAAAATGTTAGAGGTGCCATTTTTATTTAAATATAGGGGTTCTTTTGCTGTCCAGTACAGACAATAGAAGAATATTTGTTTCCAGAAAAATTGAGTAATATTCAATAAATTGATTTTAACTCCTTCTGTTATATGTGGACACCTAATTAATTAATTGTTTTTTTATTTTATGATTGAATACAGGTTTTCCTCCTCCCCCAGGAGCTCCTCCTCCGTCTCTTATACCCACAATAGAAAGGTAATGCAGAATGGATGGTATAAACTACTAGTTGATGACTGGTGACCATTGGCAGACTGGGATTTTTAGCAGAATCTTGCTATATCTTGGAAATAGATTTTTAAATATATTATCTTGGGGCGGCTAGGTGGTGCAGTGAATAGAGCACTGGCCCTGGAATCAGGAGGACCTGAGTTCAAATCCAGCCTCAGATACTTAACACAAAAACTAGCCGTGGGACCTTGGGCAAGTCACTTAACCCCAATTGCCCTCTAAAAAACAAACCAAAAAAAATTTAATTAAAATTAAATGTATTATCTTACCTAAAATATTAGTTTGCTTTATGTACAAATATTTAACAATAAGTTTGATACATTTACTTGAATGAGCTAGACACACACACCAAATTTATCCCAGAAAGCACAAGGTATATATGATTGGTATTAAAATATAACATATAATTTCTTGTTGAATTTGACAAGTATATTATTATGGTTTTCTCAGTTCTTGATTTAATACTATTATTATTACTGTAATCTATGCCTAGTGGGAGTGTGGAGGAAGCATTAGCATAGACTGAACCATGAAAAAGATAGTGGTCTAGTTTGTAGCTACAATCCTGTACCTTACAAAAAGAGAGACTTATTAGGGAAAAGCAAGCATAAATGGAAATGCTACTATTCTATCCTTACCTGTCTTTATTGATTCCTTAACAAGAAATGGGTTTCTCAACTATTCCCTGAAGCAGGAGCTAGATAACGAGAAATTCTCTGGAGGGAATAAGTACTCTTAGTTTGGAAAGGTTTTAGAATTAAAGCAGCATAGTGAATAGCTGAGTGGAGTGGGCCCTAGTTATAATGTCCTACAGCAATATGGCAACTGGATGCCAAGGAACCCAATGTTACGAAACAGATCTAAATCCGGTGCTAAAATTGTATCAACCGATTTGTTTAAGTCCTGTTGAGCAAAAACTATACCTGCAGACTATAATGAGATATATTTTCATACTTAATCACCAGTTAAGAACCATTTAATTGACTTTACTAAAAAATAGAAAACTTGCTTTATGCCTGTTAAGGATAAATATTTCCATAACAGTTTTTATTAACCTGTCCTTCAACTGCCAATTTTTAAGTCAGTGAAGGAGAATCTAGTTTATCACACTAATATATATATCATTGTAAGTTGTAAGTTGGGGACAGTAGGGGAAGAGAGATAAGAAGTTAGTGCTAGTTTTTAATTATTAGACCCTTATTTTCAAGTACTCAGAACCTAAGACTAGCTGCTTTTGTGATCTGTGCTGTGGATATGCTAGTTTGGTGTGATAGAATGATGTCCTGAAGGATTTTTTTGCCCTTAAATGGTTAACTCTTTCATATAAAATATGTTTCTGAGAAAAGAATATGACTTATGGAAAATGCAGAGTAAAATAATGAGGCCTGGGGGAAAGCATTATAAATTAGAAGTCTCAATTATCAATGTATAAATAACCATTTTTAAATTTGTTGAAAGAAATATTTTTCTAGTTAGGAGATTCCCCCTTAGCAAGGCATTTTAGTGTAGTGGATAGAGAACATGATGGATTTGGAATCACAAAGACCTGAGTTCAAATCCAGCCCCTGACACTTACTGAATGTATGATTCTGGACAGATCACTTGACCACTCTCAGTCTCAGTTTTCTTATCTGGAAAATAAGGGAGTTGGACTAGGTGACTTCTAATATCTCTTCCAGTCCTAATTTTTTTTTACCTAAAAACTCAAACTGCTAGCTATTGAACCAGTGGAATCAACTGTATTATATATGGTTTTTGGTTAAAAGCATCTTTTAAAAAGAGATATTTAAAGAATAGCTTTGTGCATTTATATATTTTAATATTTAGCAGCCCATGTGTTTTCAGTGAGATTAACTGTTACTGAAAATTTTGAAAAATAAATTTCTAACAGTAAGCCCTTTTGTTAAATATTTCTAATAAATATTTCATGTTAGAATTCTATTGTTTCTTCTAGTTTTTCCTTCCTTATATCTTCTTACTTTTAATGCAAAGCTAGTGAAACTAAAAATTTAGTATGAATGAATTGGAATTAATAAAGTATTTTTTCCTAATAGTGGGCATTCTTCTGGATATGATAGTCGTTCTGCTCGTGCATTTCCATATGGCAATGGTAAGTTTATTAGTTTCCTAAGATTTAATTTGAACTGTTAAAACACTTATAAATATGTCATAAAAACTTTAAAAGCTTCCATTATTTGAGACTGTATTATATAAAGTGATAAAAAGAATATAGAACTATAGAGAAAACTTATTTACATAGTTATCTAGTATGTTAGTAAAATGCTTTCAATCTAAGCATAATATGTCATTTAACAGTGTGGTTCCTACTAAATGGGCAAATATTATTTGGGATATAATTATCAGTAACTTTGCATAAATAAAAGCAAGATATCACTAATGATTTAATTATGGTAAAAAATCAACTAAAAACACCTATATTATGTAGGTAAAGTTTGTAAAGGGTAGTGTAGTATGTAATGTGACATAAAGTAAAAAAAGGAAATGTTGGACCAAGGTTGTAGAGGGCTTTAAGTGCCATTCCAAGTCTATATTTTAGTCAGTCAGTATGCATTGATTAAATGCCTACTGTATGCCAGGCACTGTGATAAACTCTGAGGATACCAGAACAGGCACTGTGTCAGCCCTCAAGGAACTCACATTCTAACATTGAGACAACAAGCAGACAAATATTAACAAACAAGCTCTATATAGGATATATAGTAAATAACAGAGGGAAGGCTTAATTAAGAGAAATTGGGAAAGACTTGTGTAGAAGATGAGAGTTCAGTGAGACTTAAAGAAAGTCAGGAGGAGGAGATGAGAAGAGAAATTCTCTCAGGCAAAAGAAGGACAACCAGAGAAAATGCCAAGAGCTAGGAGATGAACAGCAAAGAGACCGGTGTTTCTGCTTCTAAGAGTACATGGTGATTGGGAGTAAGGTGTAAGAAGTTGGCAGGGGAGATGCTGGGGCTATGAAGGGCTTTGAATACCAAAAGGCAGGTTTATATTTGATCCTGGAGGTGATAAGGAGCCACTAGAATTTATTGAGTGGGAGGAGCTGATATGTTTAACCCTGCGCTGTAGGAAAATCTATCTAGTGTTCGAATGGACAATGGATTGGAATGGGAAGAGATTTGAGTCAAATGAAAACACTGATGCTCTCTTACACTAGCCCAGGTGTGAAGTGGTAAGTGAGGGCCTACACTAGAGTGGTGGCAGTGTCAGGGGAGAGAAGGAGCCATTTCAAGAGAGATTGCAGAGGGGAAATTGATAGGCCTTGGCAACAGATTGAATGTTGGCGGATGAGAAAGTGAGGAATCTAGGATGACTTCTAGGTTGCAAGTCTGAGAGACTTGGGAGGATGGTGTTGCCCTGTACAGTAATTGGGAAGGTATGGGAGGGGTTGGGAGAAAGATGAGTTCTGTTTTGAATATGTTTAGCTTAAGATATCTACTGGACATTTAGTTTGAGATGTCTGAAAATCAGTTGGATGTTCAAAAGGGGAAGTCAGCCTACAAGTTTTGGCAAGAAAAACAGATTTGAGAATTCTCAGCATAGAGATGGTAATTAACTCCATGGGAGCTGATAAGATGACTAAGTGAAGTAGTATGAAGGGAATAGAGAAGTAGGCGCAGGATAGAAAACTGAGGGACACTTAGAGTTAGAGGATGTGGCCTACTTGGGGATCCTGGATCCTAGTCCTAAAGCAGGGGTTCTATGAACTTGCTTTTTAAAAACAATTTTGATAACCATATTTCAGAATATTTAGTCAATATCCAAAACAACTATAATGTCAGGCATTTTTACATTCATTAGATGGATGGATATAAGGCCCTGACATAAAATACTGTTGTTCTAGATTGACTCAACTGTGTCACTTTGATTCTGACCACAATCTTCTGCTCATACAAGCCTTTCCTTTTTTTGGCTTCAAAGATTACCTCTGCTAAACTGTTACCACATTCCTATTTCCACATACCCTTTTCTATTCTGTGTCATTGCAATTCTGCCGATCCAATCTTGGAATTTTATTGAGTTCTGAATAAGGTTACTTTGTTTTAATTTTTCATTCACTTCCAGAAAAAATTCTTTGAAATTGAAGGCAGATTCCTCCCTCACCTCTTTGACACCCCCAACATCCCCTTAAAAAAATGATAGCATTTTGTTTTTAGTTCCTTGAAGTATTTTATTGTAATGAGTTGGATCGGGAAAACTAAGTTTTGAATTGAATGTCCAATACTAATAAGCTGTTTGACCTTTGGCAAATTACACACCCTATTTTTCCTTATCAGCAAAATGGTGGTGATAATACTTGCTCTATATGTCTTATAGTGTGGATATAGGAAAAGAGCTTTTGTAAACCTTTAAAGTACTACAAATGCAAATTAGCATTCCCAGTTTAGAATTATTAGTCCCTAACAGTTTGTTTTCACTTGACTCAGTACTCTTCCTTGTTTTGATTTTTTACATCATGCTATTTTTTCAAACATATCCTTCTTCCCCACTCAAAGCCTTGCTTTGAAACAAAAAATTGGAAGAAACAATAACTTACAAAATCAACTGACAACTCAAACCTTATGGTTTCTTAACAGTAAATCCTAAGCAGTTTTAACTTCTTAATGAATTTCTTCTTTCTTCAACTCTGCTGTCTTTGCAAGGACCTTCTTCCAAGGATTTAATCTCCCTTGGCTGCTAGTGCTTTCCTCCTCCAATCTTACCTTAATTTGTTTTATATGCATTTTTATATACCTTTAGGTGGTATGTGTTTGTGTTTGTCATTTCATCAGGTCTCAGTTTTCTTATATGTGAAATGATACTCTTGGGTAAGATAATCTTTAAAGGCCATTCCATTCTAATTCTGTTATGCTGTGATTAATCAGTAAACCTTTTTTAAGTGCCTACCGCTGTGCTAGGTGCTAGGAATACAAAGGGAAAAAATGGAAATAGACCTTGTCTAGATAGCATCTATCTACAGACAGTAAATGACAGATAAGTATTCATACCCAAGTCTTCTGATTCTAGCTCCAGTACTTTTTCCAGTGGTTCTTGATGCCTTAATTTTTAACTATGTTTATGTTATTATGAGTTAAGTAAAGACAATAGATCAAATTAAGAATTGAATTATTTAATTTTTGTTTAGCAGTAGAGATTTGGAGAATGTAGGGAAAGGGAATGATTTGGAGTTGGACCTGGATTTCATTCCCACTTCATATACTTAGTAACTATGTGACTCTTGGCAAGCTGAGTACCAGTATCCTTAAAGTCATGGGAAATAAGGTTGAATTTAGGTGTACATTTATTATGGGTAACCTTATTTTCCCCCCTACAGAATCTTTATGTTGATATTCTTATCCTTTTATCTGAAGATTTCAAAACATTAGAATCTTAATGTCTGAATTGGAAAGACCATCAAAATAATTTAATCCCAATATACATATTTTATGAAAAAAAATGGAGGGCTGGGGAATTTATCTTGTCAGTGATAAACTAGCTGGGGATAGAGCAAGGACTAGAACTTAGGTTTCTCTGCACTTTGCCCCTATCTGTCAAATGTTAATGAGAACTTCTTTTAAAGAATTAAAGGATTTTAAAGAATTTGGCTTGGTTAGTGTAATTGTGTGTATGTTTGTTTTTAAAGCTAATGGAAAGAAATCATCTCATTTATAGTAGTCCTTTGCAGTCAAGATGAGTCAGGTTAGCAATGTCAGATTCTGTGCTTCCAAAGAAGGTTAGGTATTCCTGTATTGTTTCATCTTTCCCTATGTCTTAACCCTCCTAAGTCTGTTTTTGTACTCGTCATTATAGGAATTTGTGATCCCCTCCATAGGAAACCTCCAATTTTAGAAATGGAAGGAATCCTGGAGACTTTCTAGTCCTATCCCTCATTTGAGAAATGAGGAAACAGACTGGGAGGAGGAGTGACTTGGCAAGTCCAGGCAAATAGTATCTTATGATCTGAACCCAAGGTTTCTGACTTCAGGACCAGTGTACTTTCCACTGTATTGTGCTTCTTCATTCCATGAGCCCACAGTACTTTCTCAGCCCTTTATTTCTACCTTACTCCCTTTCCAGTCTCGTACCATCAAATCTCATGCACCTTTGTCCCATTGTTGGTTCATTCTTTATCAAACCCCACATTATTTCCATCATCTGCCGCTGCTCCTCACTTGTGTTAAACAGTGATAGAAATCACCATCTATCCCTTTTACTTAATTGGATCTAGCTAGAAATTGGTCCATTGTACCTCATTTCATTTTACCCCTCACCACCACCCCCATCCACCTCAAGCTCTTCTAAGCTTTGTTTCCCACCCTGAGACATGAACTTGAAATCTTTTGTGCAAACTTTTCTTTTTCCTTCATGAAGATGAATGTTATTTGAAAATTTAAGGTAAAAGTGAGACATATCCTAAGCTTGGGTTTCAGAAAGAGGTGTGTATTTTTAATTGCTGCTTTTGTTTTAATATCTCGTTAATTTTCATGTCTGACCCTTACCAAATCTACTACCTAGAATGTACTTTGAATCTTTGTAACAAATAATTTTAAAAAAATTTTTTCTTAAATTTAAAACCACCTAAAACATAACCACATCTCTCAGTATATGCAAGACTTCTTACATGTGGTTCTTTCCCCTTTACCTCTCCCTCAGCAAAGAGCCCAAGCTTGGTCTTTCTCATTTGCTTAAATCTTTAAAAAAAAAAAAAATCACTCTTCTTAAATTATAGCTAGATATAGTACAGATTTATTTCTGTAACAGATCATGCAAGCTGTCTGTTTATGTAACAGTGTTCAGTTAGCTTGTTGGCAAACAGCTGTAACCATCTGCTTTGGAGTTTAGATTTAGATTTTAATCTTCCATGGCCCAATTCTGTAAACATTTGTAATTATTTCTGTGAAAATGTAGGTAACCTATATATGTGGATGTGTGTATACACACACATCATGTTGTCTGTGACCATTAGTTGTTATCAATGAAATGGGTTATCTACTGCTGAAAGAATCATCATTAAAAGTATTTAAGTCCGGGGAGGGGGGCGGGGTAGGTGGTGCAGTGAATAGAGCACTGGCCCTGGAGTCAGGAGTACCTGAGTTCAAATCTGGCCTCAGACACTTAACACAAAAAACTAGCTGTGTGACATTGGGCAAGTCACTTAACCCCAACTGCCCTCAAAAAAAAAAAAAAAGGTATTTAAATCTAGGTCTACATTGGCCTAAACTATTTGAATTAAAGGCAATTTCCTTTAAGGAAAGGGATATTGAAGTTTCTATTTTCATGACCTGATTGAAAAAATTAAATTAATACTTGAAAAAGTAGTTTTTCTGATTTAAAATAGAGAACTGTCAGAGCAGTTGTGTGACAGAATTTCAAATGGAGATAAGGAAGTGAGAGAAAGTCACAGAGGAATTTCTTTAAATAAAATCCATCAGCACAGGAAAGTGAAAACAACAAAGTGCATTCAGGAGTCAGAAGATCAGATTCTTAGCAAATAGAATGATCAAGTTAGTTACATGTTCTAACTTATTTACATTATAAATATAGGTATTTTCTCAACTAGGTGCAGTCAGTATAATGTACATTTTCATTTCAAAATGAATCTTTCTATTCTTATGCTTTTGAATTTTGTTTTGATTATGTTTTTGCTCATATTTAACTGTGAACAGACAATGTATTTTTTGAAATACCTTAAATTCTATGATCATAGTTTTAAAATTAAAGTTGTTAATTAAACATTCCCATTTTTAAGAAGGGAGATGTCAATATTCTGCAATAGGCATTTTCTTGGCTTTTGATTGGTATCATATTTTTAGAGTAAAGTAATAATAACAGGCTGTTATATAAAGTCAATAGAAATAAGAGTTGGCAGAGAGATAGTTGAGAAGTTTTATTATACGTTAGAGTAGACAAGTCTCTGTATAATAACTAAGCTTCTCATATGAATCCTACAAAGGATACATTTTGTTTTGTTTTTCCCCTATGCAAAAGGTGTCATGGTTCAGTATTTAAAAGATCCATGATTCCATCAATCCTCCCTCCACATCACAGAACACTATATCTAATGTCTTTGGGAATTGCTATGTCTGAAACATCAATCATACTATAGCTAACCTGGCGATATGTCTCTTCATACCCGGAAAGACTGAATCTTAGATGACAAATTACAGTTCAAGTTCCTCATTTTATAAATGATAGTGGAATGGAGATTGTCACTTTTCTAAGTCCTCATAGTTAAGAAGTGGAACTGCTGAAATTTTAATCCAGGTCTTCTGATTGCACATCTAGTATTCTTTCCACTAAGATATCCCCCCTGCTTTGAGAACTTTTATAGATGTCATTTGTCTATAGAAGGTCCTTCACTTGCTGTCAGCACAGCTTCTGTTGCCTCCTAAGAATGAGAAGGCAGAAATATAATAGATTTATTGGGAGAGAAGAAAGAGGAGTATATAAGTTTTCTCCCAAGATAGCATCTTATCTCAATTGTTTAGGGGGGTTATCATGGACTTCTCAAAACCACAGTGTATTAATAGAATTCACTATTATAATTAATTGCATAAGTTATGAGAGCTATGGAAAAGTGATCTGCAACAATGAATATATTCTCTAGTAGTTTAAATGAGAATTTACTGAGTTCTTTTTAAAGAAAGTTCCTAAAATGAGAACTTAAAGTTTTTTTCATCTTTGTTTAAATACCCCCTAGGAATTTACTACCTCACATCTGCTTCATAGCACCCCTCATTCCTTCAGAATGCACTCAGTAACATTGTACATAAAACCTTTCTGATTCTCCCACCTGCAAATACCTCTCTGCTTTACCACTTTGTTTAATGACTTTGTATTTATTGAATATATATTTATTTTCTCTTTCCACCTGTACACACACACACACACACACACACACACATACACACACACACACGCATGGTGTCTTGTTCATATAACAAGTATGTGTTTATTGTATTGGTTGATTGAAAAACATTTGACAGTTGTAGTTTATCACAGACTGAATTTGAGATGGTGATATATTAATTGTTTTTAAAACATTTTAAAATATGGTATTGTGATATCTCCATCAAAGTATAAGATAATCTTTTCTTTAGACTTCAGTTAGACTAAAACTAAACATATATAAGGGTAATGTGTTGGGTTTTTTGAGGATCCTGAAAAGCTAGAGGGTTCAGGAAACTGCAACAGAGATAAACAAAATGACAGTAGTCTCTTTTGAGGAAGATTAAGGTATGTGGGGTGATTTTTGTGAGAAAGAGAAGGGTACAGGAAAACTTATTGACAAAAGCAACAAAGAGAAAGTTAACCTCTCCATACTGAACTGGTCATAGACTAGTGAGATTAAATTAGAATGAAAAGATTCTGTTCTGAATGATTAAATGCACAATTATCCAGAAACTTAAGCATCTTTTTAAACCTGAGATTGGCAGCTTTCAGTCAAGCATTTATTAAGCATTTGCCTTATGCTACTGTATGTTACTATGTTGGGTGCTGTAGAATACAAAGGCAAAAATAACATAGTCCTTACATTCTGTGTGGGAAGAAAGAAGTACATATATAGGAATAAACATTTTTCTTTTTGTCTTTGTCTAGACCTGTAATTTCATTGTTTTATTATTTCTGTAGGGAACTCCCAGTGAGGAAACTTTATCAATCTTGGTCAGCAAGTGCTCTGCAATTTTTAGTTTTAGAGAATTGCCTAGGGTGCTGAGAAGTTAAGCAGTTTGCTTAATTTACCAGGTACAGTGTTGGTACAGGTGAGAACTGAAAGCCTAAGTCTTCTAGAATCTAAAGCCAGTCTCTGATTAACTATGCCATGTTGTCTCTCCCATACACAATATAAATGAAATAAGTACAAGGTAATTCAAGTGTGAGGTCATTAGGGACTGGGGCAGTCAGAAAAGGACTCGTGTTTGAGCTAAGACTCAAGAATCTAGGAATTCTGAGGGGTGAGGGGGTAGGTTGGATGATGAAGGGGGTACCTTCTGGAGGTACCTGAGGATGGCCCATAGGAATAGCTCAAAGATGGGCTATCATGTGTGAAGATTAGCAAGAAAGCAGGTTTGGCTGCTCTCAAAGAATGCAGAAGGGAATCATATATAATAAGTTGGAACCAGGTTGGGAAGGATTTGGAACACCAGAGGAATTAAATTGTAGAGCTTATATTGTGTCACTGCAACTTCTTGAGCAGAATACTGACATGATCAAACCAGTACAGTAGAAGATAGACTGATTAGGAGAGACACTTAAGGCAGAAAAACCAATTAAGAGACTATTTCAAGTAATTCGGGCAAGAAGGAGTGCTCAGAGTAGGATAGCAGTTGTGTAAATGAAGAATAGGGAAGAGGAAAGGGTTTTTAGAGGGAGGGAGGGTATATAGTTGATAAATAACGTTTATAGACATGTTGAGTTGTACAGGTCTTATCAGCCATCAGTTCAAATTACCCAGTAGGCAGTCAGTTATGTGAGACTGGTCAGGGAAGAGAGTAGGACTGGATATGTGAATCTGCACATCATCTGCATTGAGATGATAATCAAACATGTGAGAACTGGTAAATTCACCAAGTAAGAAAAGAGTACCCAGGAGAGA
>CM053601.1:102973429-102987458 GCA_028646575.1 Pseudocheirus occidentalis | reverse complement strand
ATAGATCACTCACCCACAAGTCCTGGGCTTAGACATGAAGTAACTTAGCCGGAGATCATAGCTAATAAGTGTAAGAGGTGGGCTATGAACCACGTCTCCTTATCAGGGCTTTTCCAATAAGAATTATTTCATTAATTGTACCTAGTACAGTGTCTGTTACAGTCAATCTGAAAAACCCCACTGCCTCTAAAGTTCAATGTTACTTTATAATTTATATGGTTTGCTTTAGAAGAATGAAGCTAGACCTTCAGAATAGCTTTAAATTATATATCATTTATTGAAATATAAAGATCTGAATTTATACATTTTAAAACAAAATAAAAATGGGACATTTGTATTGCATCTTATACTGATAGTCTCTCCCAGTCACTTTTGCCCTCCTCACATAATACACCACACCATTGTTTTGGAAACACTTTTTTATTATTCTAAAATATAATTTTTGGACATTCAAAAGTGCAACAGTTAACGTGCCTGTGGGGTATATCACAGTCAAAAAATATAAACAAAGGCAGTGATACAGCTTGTCATAAATGTTTTGGCAGTAATCTCCGTCTACATAGAAATACATATATACATATGGATGTATAACATCACCTTATCTTACGTCCCTCTTCACAAAACAGGACCATTTTGTACAAGTTGTCAGACCACATTTTAAGGAAATCATTGACCATTAAGAACTCACAAGTCGCGTTTCTTAGGCTAGCTTTTGATTGTCATCATACAAACGGAGAGCTGGTAGGATTGGCGATTTTCCTTCTGGTGGCTTCTCACAAGGAAGCCATAAAAAATAAACATACAAACTTGCAATACACTGAAAACACACACAACAAAATATGGTTCCAAGCTACAAATTGGAAATTGTAGCCCTGTGGGTAAGCTTTTGAAAATGGGGCTAGGAGCCACCGGTCCAAGAGCTCAGTATGTTTTGCCAGGAGACACGACTGGAGGTGCAGAGTAAAAACAAGAAAAAGCATCAGTGGAAGAAAGCTACATGAGAATGAGTGATTTGACTGATAAACAGAGAAGGCTTCAACTGTGACTCTGGAAACACAAATGCATTTCAAGTCGGACTGGCTGTTCTAGAAACTCCGGTTATTTTGTCCTTTTTAACAGGCCTCTGCAGGATCAGGCTTCAAGCTAGGAAGAGCATCCATGAAAGGAAGGGCTGATGCTGAGCGTACCAACCAATCAGGTACCTGGCTGTTGCTGACTCGTCTTCCCAACCAAATCACCACAGGCCATGTTTCATTCATCTGGTGTCAGCCATTAAAAGGTATTTTACACACAACTGGTTCAAATGGTTTAGACAGACTGACCATTTCATAACAAAAAATGAGGCTACTTATTCCAAAGTGACTTAAAAAAAAATAAAATCTAACGTTCTACTCAAAATGTTGAATTGGTTTATCCATGTCAACACATTGAATGAATGGCTTCATTTTACCCACATTTTGTTTCTTTTTAACCCAAGGCCTAATCACAGTAACTATTGTAGAGGGGAAAAGTAAATATACCACTGGAAGCTGAGGGAAAAACCCTTAAAAGTTAGCTTTCCTGGCATCAGCTGATACAGAAGAACTACACAAAGGAGGCCATTTTGCCGAGTATATGATATGATCTGGTTAATCTGAAACTAAAACTTCCAAAGGCAGTATTGCTATTTGGCTGCTAGTCTAATTCCAGATTTCAGGATTTTTTTTCTTCCATTCCTCAATTCAGTTCAATTTAATGTTTATTAAACACCTACTATGTGCTAGGCACTGGGACACGCATCATGCGCACACACACAGACACAGACACACACACACACCTCTCCCCAATAACCTGTCTCTTCCCTAAAGGAGCTCACATTCAACTTTAAATCTTCTTCCTATAATCTGATGCATACCATAGTCCCCCAACCAGCAATGCCATATAGAAGGCCAAGGGGCTTTAGGTTGTTTCCAGTTCAATTCAGGGTTTTAAGATTTCATCTGATTGAACATTTTGATTCTGGGAATTCCATAATGACATCAGCCACAAATCCTCCTTGTTAGTGATGATTGTGTGTTCCATAAGAAGTCTGGCTAAGCACAGACTTGTCCATTTACATAGGGGGAACATTTACTGTGTTACAAGTTTCATTACTACAAGGGGAGTTATTATTTCTTTAGTACAATTGATTAGACAATCCCTTCAGTACATGATTTTACAAAGAACAAGAACCCAGAACTTGGAACTGCCTGGGTGATGCTACATGTTTTTTTTCTTCTATGTTCAACTAACTTTAATCTGCTACTGCTATTACCATCTTATATAGCCAAAGGTTATTCAATATAAAAGCCCCAACTCATTAACTTCATTACCTATTTAGTACAGCTGATCTTCATTGTTGGATTTGTGTTGATGTTTCCAAATTATGCTTTCTCTGAAGGGAAATGTGTTCTAAATTACACATTTAGAATTACTTATGACAGTAGTCATATTATTAATGTAGTTAGCAATATGTAAAAGATTTTTTAGGCTTCTAAACAGCCCAATTCTATCAAAAGAAGGTTTGTTAATGATTATCTTCTTTTATTATTTGATACTAAAAAAAAGGTAACGTTATAGTACCAGTATCCTTGAAATTTCAAAAGTGGTTTTGCACGTACTTCCATTGTAGCCCAACAGCAGCTGACCCAGGATGTTGTCAAGGGGGAAGTACATAAATGTTTTTAAGTGGTCTCTTCTGAAGTCCAGAGAATATATTCAATACAAATCTAAACACATCCTCAGATATTTATTTACATAATTACAGGATGCCGTTATGATGCAATGAAAATTCTGTTCATCAGTCATCAATGCCCATGAAGCACAAAATTGGTCTTGTATGGCCTTTCCTTTTGTCTATCTGGAAAAAAGAAAAAAAAAACTCTGCAATCAATACTGAGATGCTATAGAAGTATTGCAAAGAGCAACACTAAAATGGTCCGTTCCAACATATCTCGCTCATTTGTATTCAGGATGGTCCCTGGGCTCTTGACTGGGAGATCCTCTTTAAAAATGGAATCTCCTTGCATCATTTGTATTGCAATAAAGTGGTTTTCTGAAAGATGTTCAAGTCTTTAGACTGAATGGTAAGTATCTCTCTTTCCAGAAATGGAATATATCCACTAGATCCTTGACCATTACAGGAAGCTATCTTCAACCAGGTCCGAGGAGTCTACCCCAATGTCATCCATCATGTCGATGTCCTCAATGGTTTCGTCCTCTCTCTTAATGAAGGTGGAGCTGCTGGAACCTGTCTCAATGGCACTTTCCTCAGATGTCTGGGAACTAGGAGAAGACCGAGAATAAGGGAAACTGAGAATCAGAGCTAAACCTGCTGGGCTATCATTACATAGGATATGCCCTTCTAAAATTTATTACTACTACACTGGATTAGCTTTTATCAGAAAGCATAACAAACTGGTAATTGCCTATCAAAATGTAATAACTGAGAATAGGGATTATACAAATAAATGGAATTGACAGGCAATCTCCAAAATCATTTTGGACATTCTATTTACCTCTTCTCTTCTTAAACTTTTCTTCATGGCTGTTAAACAAGTTGCCACGGTGATGGATCCATTTCAGTAAATTCTACAACTACCCAACTACAACTGCTTAGCTCTGGTAGAAATGAAAATTGACTCACCCCATAGGAAGGCATCTAGAGAAGGGAGAGTACTGGGACCCAACATTTTGTGAATGTAAGGCTCTACTCCAGTCACTGGGGGTTCCTCAACATCTCACTGCACATCCCTAATTTACCAATGCCTCCCTCTGCCGAACTAATAATAATAATGAAGCTAGAAACAAGAACCATCAATCTCTAGGCAGTCAGTTGCATGGGATATGAGTCTGGACAAATCACTTTCCCTTGGGCCTCAGTTTCTTCATCTGTAAAATGAATGGGTTATGACAAATGGTTTCTCTATCTTCCTCCATCCTCCTCAGTTCAAAATTCATGATCCTATAATAATAATACGGCCCGTGGATCTCACCTACCTGTGTCTGTTTCTCTTGCCCAGGTCATCTTCAGGGATAGGGTCAATGTCAGGCAGAGGGATGATATAGCCACTGTCAGCACTCAACCTCTGTTCATCATAGCTGCCTTCCCAGTCTTTCAGCTTGTCTTCATTTTTGTAGGTGACACCAATGTAAGTGTTATCACATTCCACTCTCATTCGAGCAACAGCAGGATGGTCACTCTTCAGGAAGTCCAAGTGGATTTTCTCATAACTCTGCAAATAACAATTTTATATCATTACTCACAGGCTGCTGACCTAATTGCAGAAAGAAAGAGTAAGGAGGAAAGGAAACTTTCATTTATGAAGTACCTACTATGTGACCAGCACTGCGTTATACACTTTACACATATTATCTCATTTAATCCTCAGAATAACCTTGTAAAAGTAAGTAATTCCCAATTTCATAGTTGAGGAAACAGGCAGACAGAGATTAAGTGACTTACCCAGGGTCACCCAGCTAGGAAGTGTGAGAGGCCAAATTTGAACTTAGTTCTCCCTAATTCCAGGACCAAGCACTCTACCCACTGCACCACACAGCCAGATAGAAATAAAGGAATTGTGAATGAATAAATTTAGAACAATCTTTCAAATCTGCTTGTCACTCTCCTTTCTTTCTGATGATTCATAAAGTAGAATCAAAGGCTAAAGATACAGGAAATTATAGATGAGAAAGAAAGAAGGCATGTAAAATGTATAGTCTTAAAAAAAAAAAAAAGACTCCCATCTACCGGATCATGATACTTTCATTGGTAGATCTTGAAGACTTGCTGCCACCACACCCTCACTTCTCTTCCTCGTGGTTTTTGGGGGCCTCTAATGTTATAGGTAGAGGACCCATACCAAGACAATGGCAGCTTCACTTTTCTCCATGACTCTTGGGAATTTCCAATAGAAAGGAAAAGTGATGGCAGTTCCTTATGCTCTTAGCTCCTCCAAAATCCTCCTTCTGGCAATCACTCATAAAAGTACAGGGTTGTCAGAAGTGAAACTCCACCAAGAAATGTTCCCAGATTCCCTAGCTAAGTATGGGATCATTTGGGACCACAGCTTCAACTTCTGATCTCATAATAGCTCTAGTTGAGCTAATAGCCAATAGGAATACAGACCTGTCCTAGGTTCTTCCCTTTCCAGTTCCCCTAATCATCCACCAATGGAAATTCTGATAAGCAGCGGCATGGCAAAAAAGTTTTGTTAAAAAAAAAAAACACTTCCACGGTAGTGGAATTTTCAGTACACAAATGTCTAGAAAACTGGAAAAAAAAAATGACGAAGAGTACGAAGAATCCAAAAGTTGGATAATGAAATTAAATATCTGGGAGCTGGCTGAATAAGTATTTATGTATTCCTCCTCAGAACTAATGAAGAAAGTTGTTTCTTTCATATATGTGGCATGTCATACTCTTCCTGGCAATTTGCACCTGTTATTTTGGACAAAGCTGCCTATATTACAGTGAATCAGCTGTGGTAACAGCATGCCATGCATAGTGTTCCTCCAAGGCATCTGGCAAAAACCAGTTTTACATGGATTTAAGTGGATTCAGCTTAGTAATTTAATGAAGTGTGACTGCCCTGAGATGGCTAACCACACTGTCATTTCAAACACTTCAACATCTGGGGAATAAAGCATTTACAGGTGTTGCTAACAGAAGGGGGGGAAAATAGATGAAAGAGAAGCCCTACAGGAAATGGGAAGTTCTGCCTTCAGCAGAAGACTTGGGTTAAGCATTTCCACCTGAGACCTGAGGAGCAATTTCTGAAGCCAGAAGCCTTTTCCCTTGCCACCATTTCTAAAAGATTCCTTTATTCCAGTGTCACTTCAAGGGAGCTGTATCATTGGATTCGCTCCTAGCTTTCTGACAGCTTTTCTCTTCCTTTCAAATTTTATACATATAACAGGTGCTTTAAAAATGTGAGGCAACGCAGCGCAGTGATTAGAAAACTGGACTAGGAGTCAGGAAGAGCTGAGTTCAATCTACCTCAGATATTTGCTAGTTGTAGGACCATGCAGAGGTCACTGAGTCTTGGTTTCCTCATAAATCAAATGGGGACAATAACACCTATAGTACTTCAAAGGACAAAGGATCTATAGCTGGAAAGGGACTTTTTAAAGATATTATCTACTGAAACTCCCTTATTTTTCTATTATTTAAAAAAATGTTTTTAACCCCCCAATTCTAAGATGGGGAAACAAAAGCCCATAGAGGTTAAGAGATTTTCCAAACATCACAAAAGTTTTAAGTGATTTGAACCCAGGTTCTGTGACTCTATACTTACCCCCTTTCCCACTGTGGTTGGGAAGACCAAATGAAATAATATACTTGATTTTGTGTGTGTGTGTGTGTGTGTGTGTGTGTGTGTAGCTTTATAAACCTTAAACATTATAAAATGTCAGTTATCATGCTTGCTTGAATTTCCCTCGCTCCCCCATCCCCAAAGAGACCCACTCATAGCCTGCCCAGATTGCTCAGAGACGAACCTTCTTATACTGCCCAGGTAGCAGATTTTCCACAATCTCACTCAGGTGGTAAAAGGAAGGTCTCTTTTCTGGCTCGCTGTTCCAGCACTTCACCATAATCTCATATCTGAAGAGGGAATAGAGTCCAGTGTAAGAAGAAGGAGCAGAGTCAGTTCCCACCCCAGCTGCAGCAGCACAGGCAAGAAGAGATGCCCAACCACAAATTCAGAGAAAGCTTACACTTCACTAGTGGCATGGTCGGGTTTGGCCATCCGGTATCCACTTTTGATTTTATTATAGAAAGTAGAATCCACCATCATTCCAGGATAGGGTGTGCCTCCTAAACACAAAAACATCCCAAAAATAACATTACCAAACAAGGATGTGGGGTATTAATTTAAGCACTGTAGGAAAGAGTGGTGCTTACACAATAAATCACACTGGTGGTGCTGGGTCTATACTGGGAACATAACTGATCATATTCTAAGCTATGTGGAATTAAGTAAAATCTCCACTCCAAAAAAATCCTAATTGAAGTAATGAGCCCCTGTAGCATAACTTGAACACTTTTGATACTTTTATATTAATAGCTCACTTGTTATAGAAACAACAGATAGAAAAAAATGACTTTGGAGACCTGGCCAGTGGGAATGGTCCTACAGGTTTCATAAGGAGATACAGATTGATCGGACAGTAAATCCAATGATGTTCCTATTTGGGCTGGGCATAAGCCCTTTGGAAATGTCACTGATGTCTAGGTTTGTTCCTCCAAGACCTGATGATAGCTCCCTCCACTGACCAGGAAGGTATATCCCTCCACTGACCAGGAAGGTATATAAGGAAAGGGAGAAAAATAACATGTAAATTTTCCTTTGACCTTTCAAAAGGGAAGAATGAATGAGAAAAAAACCAAGAGGGCTCCAGTTTGTTGGGTCCTCTCAGTCTTTTCTGTGTTGGCATGGACAGACTTCTGATAGTATCCAACTATCAGGCCACATGGTTCTTCATGCCTACTTTGTAACTTCGAAATGACTGACTGTTCTGCATCAAGTAAATCTTAAACTTAAAAAGCCGAAGGCAAAAAGAACATGGCATCTTTTAGGCAAAATGTTCAAATGATACCCATTTTGAAAGGTACCTCAATACTGATCAATTATTTGGTTTACATTTGTAGAGTCAAATGGAGAACTAAGAAAAGACTTTCAATAAATAAGGAGAAAAAACATTTTTTTCACCTAAAATTTTCAGACAATTGAAGAAAAAGTAGGATTTAAGTCTTGAAAGGCTTCAATACTGCCTCAATCCTCCACTTTCATATTCAGACACAGCCAGAAGCAGCACCACCCATGTTGTCCAAGATAAACTGGCATTGTGAGGTGCTACCATGCATTATAGTCCTCAAGAAGTAGGATAATTTGGGTAACTGAGGGAAGAAAAAGCTCACTTCCCCCATTCTATTAGGATAACATAGGATTCCATGAGAAATTCTACATGTTTATGCCACTCACCTTTCAAGGCCCAGTTCAAATGGTTCATGACTGACTATTCTAGCCTACAGCTGTTCCTTCCTTTTTTGAAGAGTATTCTCATTTTTAATCAATAGCAGAAGGTAAACTCTTGAGGACAGAAACTATTTCATTTCTGTCTTTTATAACCCAAGCACTGAACACAGACTCTAATGCACAGTAAGTGTTTATTGAATCAATATCTTCAGGTATAGTACTGATCTTCTTTATGATTCTTTCATATGGCTTAGTCTTATCTAAATTGTACCTCTTTGAGGTCAAGGAACATGACAACAGTGCTAGGCTCATGATAGAAATTCCATATTTAGGGGCAGCTAGGTGGCACAGTGAATAGAGCACCAATCCTGGAGTCAGGAGGACCTGAGTTCAAACCCAGCCTCAGACACTTGACACACTTACTAGCTGGGTGACCTGGGGTAAGTCACTTAACCACAATTGCTTTGCTTTCCTCCCTCCCCCCCCCAAAAGAAATTCCATATTTCCTAAGAAATATTTAACACAGAATATGGAAGAGAAAAGTGAATCAAAACCTTCAATTCTCAATTTCCCTACTGTCTCAGCACTGGATTGGTATCAAAAGACCTAGATTCTAATCCTATAATGGTCATTCACTGGGTAACCATCAACACTTTCTGGCACAATTTCCTCATCTATAAAATGAGAAGACTAAAATATGTGACCTCTAAGGTCCCTTTTTAACTGGCACTGTATCAGTCTCCTACAAAGAGACAAAGAGACCATTATCCTTATGAGATCCCCACTTAATGCAAAAGTGAAGAGCAAAATGGTAACTAGTCAGGGGTGTGACCAGTAGAGGAGAGGAGGCAGTTTCCCAGTGTGTACAACAAGAGGGGGAAAATTAGGGGAAAAGTGGGGATACCTTTCCACACATTATTGCTAAGAACATTCTCCTACACCTGGTTAGGAGTTATTGTCTCAGGGACATGATGTGCAGGAATGTGGAACTGAGCAGCATAACTAGCTTCTTAATGATTTGAAGGGTGTTCTGAGAACAACTCGCTTTTTTTCCTCATCTACATGAAGCCTGGATCCACCCCTTATGAAATGACTTCAGATGACAACCTTTGCTCCAATTTTTCATGATTTGCTATCTTGTATTTGTAACACCCTGATACTCTCCTACTGAACTGCCTCAAGGACAGAAGGAATACTTGGAATTACAAGTTCATTAATGACTCGTTTCAGGAACATACCAAGAGAGAAGATCTCCCACAGCAGGATGCCATAAGACCAGACGTCGCTCAGCGTGGTATACAGATTGTCAAAGATACTTTCGGGAGCCATCCACTTCACGGGGAGAAATGTCTGCATCAAAGAAAGGCAAGGCAAAGAAATGTATGCATATTAAAAAAAAATCAAATCATAATACCATGTTTTCACTACCACAGATGAAGACGAAGGACAGTAACAGAAACAAGATTTCTTCTTTGCTGGGGAGTTGGAGACTTTTTATAATAATCCTTGCTCTGTAACCAGTTAGGTCTCCAAGAAATGTGGTTTTTGCTGCAAAGAATTCATCTCCAGGAATACTTAATACCCCCAGCTTTCATTCTTTTTTCAAGGGTTTGTTTTTTTCCTTTGATATCTACATATTCTTCCCCCTTCATCCTCCCAGAAAATCATCTCTTACAATAAAGAATTTTTATAAGAAGAAGAAAAAAACTCTGCAAAAATGATCAAACATATTTTTTTAAAGTCTGACACTATATAATGTCCTGTATCCACTCCCTACTCTAAAACCCTTTCTCCAAAGAAGCAAAATCCCCAGTAGCAGATTTGAGTGTAAAATGACTACTCTGCTGTCCTTTACTGAGAAGATTGAGCAACTGGTCATTTATCCAGTGACTTTTGGCTAAATGTCAGCTAACTGATTTAGCCCACTGCAACTCAGAACTCCAAACTCAAGAGATCCACTAGCCTCACCCATAAAGGTAACAGAGATTATAGGTGTTCATTCACACACCAGGCTTACTTTTGTACTTTTAAAGAATGATCAGTGGAAACAGAGGTCTATTTGCACTGAGAACCCCTGAGATCAATTAATCAATCCAATTGTAGTGGGGGGTGATCCGTCCTCCTGAATGGATCTCACTAAAGACATCCAAGTTTCTATGTAGTCTCATCAATACTCATTAATAATAAGATTGGGGGCAGGGTTAATAACACATTTTACTATTTTTATTGGATCCCAAGAAGATAAACCCTAGAAAAGTCAAATGACTTATATAAGATCAAAGCTGGAACTAGAGGTTCCAGACTATATTCCAGCACAAAAATAAAATTATGTTGAATCATTGCAAATATTCTGTTGTCCCTCCAGACATACCCTAACCCTAAAAAATATAATCTAGCATTGGAGGAGACCTCAGAAATCATCTAGTACAATTAATTATTTTAAAGATGAGAAAACAGGGACCCAGACAGGGAAATTGGCATGTCCAAGGTTGCACATGATTACAAAGTGATGATGAAAACTCAGAACTTCAGACATTCAGCTCAGTCCTTTCCCCAACATATCATGCTAACTCCTCTTCAAAAAGAACTGATTTGATGGATACTTATTTTAGTCAAGGACTTTCCCTAGTCTATCTAGAAACAAAATGGCATCCTCCCATCCAGGTTTTTGTCATAGAACAGTTCACATGAATTGCCAAAGAGCCAACTTAGCTATAGATACTGAAGCCATACATGGACATGACAGAAATAACCAGATCACGGCATAAAGGTATGCCTTAGTTCACTCTTTCTGCTCAGCCCAATGGAACTCCACTCCCATCATGAAATCACAATCTTTAGCTACCCTGAAAAGGTAGGATCTGTATTCTAGCAATTTCTTTAAAAAAAAAAAAGAGAGAGAGAGAAGTCAATTGAATAAATCAGATACTTACACTGCCCTTGGACACATAGTTGGAATCATGCATGATGTCTCTGGCCAGGCCAAAGTCACAGATCTTCACGATTTTTCCTTGAGCCAGAAGCACATTTCGAGCAGCCAGGTCACGATGAACACACTGTATAGAGACAGATGCACCATTAAAGGACTGGCTCATGCAATGAGCTGAGAACCTTACTACTTTCTACCGAATCATAATCATGGTTATGATTAAAAAAAGACTATCCACTTTTCAAGAGACTGTCAAAGAAAACCTGACCACCCATAAGATGGTACCCTCAACCTACTGCGGTTTTCATCATGGGGACTGACATCAATGGGGATGAGATAGCTGTATAAATGGGAGGTAAACATAGCAGGAATTCCCCTTCTACCTGCACTTTGACCTACGCAGTAGCTTTCTCTCTAAAAGAAAGAAAAAAGTAGCAACTTTTACCTGAATTCTCCTTCCCCTTCCCCCAAAGACCTATTTCTTAAGGCTCTCCTCAATTGCCAGCTCAGGACTAGACACTCATTCTTTTTGGACCCTGTTCTCTTGAAGGCACTTACATTTTTTGAGGCCAAAAACTCCATTCCTCGGGCAACTTGATAGGTAAAACTCAACAGATCCAAGAGACTGAGACCTTCCGAGCTATCATCTGAAAGGAGGTTTTTTACTTCTGGATCTGTTGTAAAATAAGTGAAGCTATTAGGGATGAATTCAATGATGTGGGGCTAAACAACAGAGGCGAAGGAAGACTTTCTTCCTATAGAAAGAATACTCAGACCGCAACTGGTTCTCTCCCCAGAGAAAGTCACTACAAAAATGTCTCCTGGTCACATGGGTCAGTGACCTGTCAAGAAGGGCTACAATGTTTTATTATCCAATTCCCAAATTTTTTCTTCAGTCTTGATTATCAAATCTTCCCCAATTACTCTTACTAAAAAGAAAGACAGAAAGAAAATATACAATTGCCCCCTATGAATACAGTGTTTTCTAGGTACTATAGAAAAATGCTAAAAAGTAAAAGTGCTATTTTCATGGTATTTGGTTTATAATCTTCCCCTTCTCATATTTTGTAACAAAAAAAAATCAAACTCCAATTTAGATATGATAGCAGTCCTCAGGTCTGTGCTGAGTCTGTTTTGATTTAGTCGAAACTTTTCTGCTTTCCTCAACTAGTATGACCTGGAATGTTCCCAGGATTTTCGAGGAAGAAGGAGGAGGAAGAATTATACCAACAGTTCCTAATCCTTTTTTGAAATTTTTCAGGAAAGAGAAGAGTGACTCCAGCCATCTACTGATTTCTGCTGGTTAAGTGAACTCTGTAAAAGCAGGCTCTCACTGCCAACTTAGCCTAGGACTTTGAGTGACTCAGGTTCTCCATACACTTGGAGCCAAGACTACTAGTTCTGCCCAAGAAGCACAGGGAAAGGAAGTGTTGGCGTCCGTCACAATCCTAGAGTAATCTTTAAAAGGGGTTTAGAAATTCAACCATTTGGAATCTAGCAGTGAATGCTGTGAAAGTAGAGAAATAGAAAATATTACGTGGATGTATTGTACTGCAAGTTTTACAAATAAGAACATCTACATGGGGCTCAAATAAACTTATGTACATAAAGCATTTTGTAAGCTTTTAAATATTATATGAAGGCGGTTACTATTATTGTAGCTTAACATCTAAAAATCCTGAATGCATCTTATAATCATGCTCAAAATCCTCTGGGGGATGTCAGTACTTTTATTATCTATTTTAATGGATGGGAAAACTGAGATCCATGTAAATCAAGATCAAATGATGAAAGATTGCCATTACCCCTAGCCAGGATGATTCATTTGGCCAGAAAGCTGATATTTATATAGGGGAAGGTCACTATATTCAAATACTGCAGAAAGGTCCTTTCCCATTTACCTGATACAGATTTCTTCTTGTATGATGCAGGTCGGTCATACATCGATCTTTGAATATCTGAATACTTGGAGCCCTGTTTTCTTTCCAGCATAGGAACATATTGTGTGGTATCAGCTTGCTTCATGTCCATATAATCCCCATTGTTTTCAAAGGATAAAATGACATAACTGTAAAAACATAAAAGCAAATGTTACTCAATCTTCCACTTCAAATAGATCAGTAACAAAAACTCTCTATGATGCTGCCAAAACCAACATTTAGCATCATATACACAGCTGTCCAAAAAGAAGATAGTTCTTAAGTACAGAAGGGACCCAATAAACTCTCACTTGGCATTTCAGGGCATTTCACATCTGGTCATGTATCTATTGATTCTACAAAGAGAATCACTTCTCTTGGCACCAATATAGACTCCAGGACACAAAGAGACTAAATGTCCCCAGCAAAGAAACCTTGTAACAGCCAGTCATGGACCTCGACACCCCAAGTTATAACTAGCCTCTGTTTTGCCTCCCTTAGCCACACTACATTTGACAGAACTTAAGTTGTCTCTAAGTGGCCATAGTCAAGTGGTTCCAAGAACCTTTCTAACTCTACCATCTATTCAAACCAGTGAAGTCTTCCCATATGATGCCATGATTAATTAGCATGTGCCTGGAAGGAATGGTCATTCAAACTGGGCTCCCTGGCAGGAACAGTCATGGATACACCACGGTCTAAATTTTGTTGACAGAAGATTACCTAGTAACAGTATCTATACTCTTAATTTGAAAAGACTTAAAAATATGTGAGCTAATACTCTTTGTTCTCTCTCACCTCCTAGTGCTTTCATCAGCTGAATTCATCCCAAAGATGTCCAGTTCCTTCTTTGTCTTCTCTGGATGGTGGCTCAGGAAGTTGTCTCTGTTTTTATGCAAGTAGTTGACCAAGTCTCCATAGAAACAGTATTCAGTGATGATATAAATGGGTCCTAGGAGAATAAAAAAGAAATTAAGAATGACTCTAACAACAAGAAACAATTTCCAGGACAAAAAAAAAATAGTAAACTCAAGGCAACGCTTCAGTTTCTGCTCCAAGACAATGAACTTTAGCATATCTTATAGAAGATTTCAGGGAACCCAAATCAAAATACTCATGGTTAATGGTGTGTGTGTGTGTGTGTGTGTGAGAGAGAGAGAGAGAGAGAGAGAGAGAGAGAGAGA
>CM053601.1:102939791-102972929 GCA_028646575.1 Pseudocheirus occidentalis | reverse complement strand
CTCCACTAGCTCCCTCTATGGCACAGTCACTAAGCCCAATTAGTACAAGTCACAGGGTCACTCACTCCAAGCTGCATTCCCACTAACACACTTATATTTAACTGTGTTATAATAATTAATCTGTTTTTAAACTTTTAAAAACAGGGACAAGTCTTACTTGCCTTGGATATGCGAAACTTGCTGAGTAGCCCACATAAATCCCTCATCCACGAAACCAGATTAAAATGTAATGGGGAATGTTTAAAAAAAAAAAAGCAAAAATAAGAAACAAAATAGATAGTGGTAATTTACCCACAGGGATCCGTTTCTATTTGAGTTTGCTACTAATAATCAGAACAACTCTCTCATCTCGCAGATGAAGAAACTGAGGTGCTGAGGTATGAAGTAAAATGTGTCTTCAGTCCCAGATAAAAAAAATCACAATCAAGAATGAGACTTCTGACTCCAAACAAATGTGCAAATTAGTGAGAATGCATTTATTAAGCACCAGGAATGACTTGGAATAAAAATACAAATTCCTTTCCTCAAGGAACATTATGTTCTACATCAAAGATCTAATGTCCTTTCCCCAGGACAACACTTATTTAAAAAATGACAGACAAGCATGGCTGTTAGAGGATTTGACAATCTTTTCAAATATTTGTATTATTTTTATACGATTTCTTTATTTCCCTTTCTTTCATGTGTGTGGGGAAGGAGGAGGCAACTGGGGTTAAGTGACTTGCCCAGAGTCACACACAATATCACTTAATGTTTACTTTTTTTGGTCCCTGGTAGTTCAGAGTGAATGTAAATAGTAACCGTTTCTCTTTTGACTGGAACCAACTCTGAAGGTCTCCCCTCCCAGTTTTATTTATTTATTCTTTTATTAAAGGGACCATCCTTTGGCATGCTTTTAAAAAAAAATTATTTTTACTTAGCATTTTGTATTCCCCCAGTTACATGTAAAAACAATCTTTAACAGTAGTTTTTAAAACTGTGAGTTCCAAATTCTCCACCTCTTAGAAGGTAAGCAATTCAATACAGGTTACACATGTGTAGTCATGCAAAACATTTCCCTAACAGTCATATTGTAAAAGAAAAGAGACCAAAAAAAAAACAAATCCCTGCAAGAAAAATAAATGTATGCTTCAATCTGTATTTAGACACCATCAGTTCTTTCTCTGGGGATGGACAGAATTTTTCATTTTAAGTCTTTCAGAGTTTAGATCATTCTATTTCTGAGAACTGCCAGGTCATTCATAGCTGATCATCTTACAATATTGCTACACCTTTATACACAGTACATTCATTGTATATCTGCCTTAGCTCACTTCTTAAACAGCCTTAATGACTGAATGGATTTTGCCCAAAGTGAGAACCCAGAAAAGATCTTAGCTTAAAAAGCTAAGTCTCCCACTGCATCCTGGGCTGTCTCTGGTTGTTCTGATCTATATATGGCCACTGGACCCAGATGGCTCAGGAGGTGAAAATGAGGCTGGTAACCTCCAACAGCCCTCCCTCAAAGTAATCCAGTTTGCCTGGAAGTCATGGCACCATCTTCCAGATGTCACAGTCCTCTTCAGGAATGAAGGACAATTCACAACAATGACTGAAGTTGTATTTGAACTCAGGTTTTCCTGTCTCCAGGGCCAGTGCTCTACCCTCTGTGCCTATATGATTTCTTTAAAAAGTTAAGATATGCATACGTACTGCAAATTAACACAAAATTATATTACTCTCAATGTAGCTGAAAAGATTACCTGTATAATTGTATAATCAACACTCTTTTATACTGGAAAAACTATTCAACCGAAGCAGATCATTATCTCTGAATTTCTAACAGTATTCTTAGGCTTTACCTAAGAATATTCCAGAGTACTTTGTTGTATTTTCATGATCAAGGCAGCTTGGTGATGCTGTATATAGACAGCTGGATCTGGAATCAGGAAGATATAAGTTCAAATACCACCTCAAGCACTTATTAACAGTATGACCTTGGGCAAGTCACTTAACTTGTCTGACTCAGTCTCCTCATTTACAAAATGGGGTAAAAATAGCATATACTTCCTAGAGTTGTTATGAGGATAAAATGAGGTTATCTGTCAGGCTCTTTGAAAATCTTAAGAGCTCGATGTAAATTCTCAGTAACCACATGTATATACATGCGAACTTATCAGTGTGAAAGTGAATAAATAGTGTTATTATGTAACCATCATTTATTAGCTGGTGTTAGAATACTGCTAGACTCTTTAGAGCATTCAAATCTGCTCAAAACTACCAGGGTCTTGGTTGAAAAACAACAACAACAACAACAACAACAACCACCTAACTTTACAGATACTTAAATCTTCCAACAATTGATAATCAAAAGTTAGGACGTACCAAGATAAGGTCAAAGTGGATATATGACCTACCAGGAGTGGGGAATCTGTGACCTTGAGGCTACATGTGACTCTCAAGGTCCTCAGGATTCAGTCAAAGGGCCACACTTGAGGACCCAGAGGGCCACATGTGGCCTCAAGACTGCAGGTTCCCCACTCTTGAAAAGGGAAACCAAAGAAAATTAGAATTATATGGAATATCCTATCAGACTTAAAGATGCAAGAAAAATTTATTACTAAAAAAGAGATAAAGAGCATTATGAAGTATAAAATGGATAACTGTGATTACAATAAAAAGTCCTATACAAATAAAACCAGTATGGGCAGGATTGGAAGTAAAGCAAAAAATTGGGGGTAAAAATTTTATAGCCAGTTTCTCAGATGAAACCTGTTTCATTATCTCAAATATATAGAGAAATCTGTCAAATTTATAAGACTACAATTCAAAGGATATGATTAGAAAAACATAAATAAAAGCAATTTTGAGATATCATCATCTCATACCTATCAGATTGGTCAAAATGACATTAGTAGAAAATGACAAATGCTGGATGGCACATGGAAAAATTGGGACAATAATACAATGTTGGTGCAACTTAACTGGTGGTCTGACCATTTTGGAGAACAATCTGGAATCATGCCCAAAGTGTTATAAAACCACTATTAGATCTGTTACCCAAGGTGGTCAGGGAAAAAGGAAAGAACTTATATGTTCTAAAATATTTATAGTAGCTCTCTTTGTGGTAACAAAAAAATGGAAATTGAAGGGATGCCCATCAATTGAGGAATGGAATGGCTGAACAAGCTGTGGTATACAAGTCTGATGGAATACTGCTGTGCTATAAGAAATGGTGAGAAGGCCGATTTTAGAAAAACATGGAATGACTTCCATGAAATAACAAAGAGTAAAACGAGTAGAACCAAGAAAATGTTGTATACAAGTAACAACAATATAATATGAACAAGTGTGAATGAAGTTGTGTTGAGTATTTTAAATACTCAAATCAACTACAAAGAACGTATGAAAGAAGATAGCATCCACCTTGAGGGAAAGAACTGATAAATGGAAGTTATGTATAGCATGGCTTTACAAACACAGACACGCAGACGCAGACACAGACACACACACACACAGACACACAGACATACACGGGTAATGGTAGTCTTCTCTAAGGTGGTGTGGGGAGGAAAAAAATAAAAAGTGCAGAGCAAAAAATAAAAGAAAACTCAGAAGGAAACACATAAAAAAAGGGTAGCTTTGAAATCAGTGGGTAGTATTTATCACACAGTTTTAAAAAATAGTGTGAAATGGAGATTCATGGTTCTCCTATTGAATCCTCTTTTTTTTGGGCCTTTTAGGAGGGCAATTGGTGTTAAGTGTCTGAGGCTGGATTTGAACTCAGGTCCTCCTGACTCCAGGGCCGGTGCTCTATTCAGCGCACTACCTAGCTGCCCTTGAATCCTTGTTTTATGTTGTGCTGTGTATATGAAAATGGTTTGGGTTTTTTGGTGGTTGTTTGTAATTTAAGTTCAAAATGAATTTTTAAAATGCTTTTAAATATTTTAAAAAGTGAAGAGGTTTGCATCATTTTAATGACTGGGGCCACATCTTATCTGTTTTTTTTTTCTGATATCTAGCACACACCCTTCAACCTAACAGATGTAAAATTTGTCTTTCTCACAATGAGAAATAATCTGTTGATCAGAAAAAGAAGTATTAAATTTGAAAATACTCAACCTGGATGTTGCTATTTTCATTTGCACGCCGTCTTCCTTCTACTCGGCTGATAGTAATAGTCTGACCAATTACATCTATTGTGCCAGATAATCTCCTGTAACACAAATATTAATTCAGTATCATACCTTGAGACTTTTCTAAGAACCATTTCAAAATAAAATTGAAAAAACAATCATATTTAGACCCTGGTTATCATTCTAGAATAAGATCATATTATAATACTTGTCCAACCATAGGCCATCTCCTTAAAAGGCACACTTTTAGGGATGAAAAGGTACATTACATAAAATAACACTGATTAAATGCCTCGCTTGAGATAAGCTGGTCTATGGAACAAATATGACCTATATTCAGACCAATATGATACTTAATCAAGAAAATCTCTATTTACTGAATGAGTGAGATTTGTCAACAAGCTAGATAATCAGTGTTATCTTTACTTCACAAAGTTGGTTACATTAAAATAATGTTATAGGGATACTACAAAAGCCAGGAAATTCAGTTAAAACTGTACAACTAATTCATAACTGAATGTGTTGAACTAGGTAGGTAATGAGAATGATAACTAGTACTATGGGGCCATCATACATTGCAGCACATATGTTTCTAGAAGAGACTATTTTAATGTAAGAAAAATATTTTAATGAAATGTTTTTTTCATTTTTACTGACTCTATTATGAAAGCATAAAAATAAATAACAAAGTCAGTTTTCTACTCGTGAAAATGACATACAGGTTTTAGAGAGTAAAACTAGAACATTTAATGCCAATTTTATCTCTGACTACTTAAGTTCCTTTACAACTACAGAAGGCCATGTAGCAATGACACAACAACAAAATAAAAATTCAAATATCTCATATGAAAAGCAAAAAATAAATGTGGAAAAAATTTATGGTAAAAAAACATTAAAGTTTATATTTACTGAGGATTCCTAGGTTGGTTCAATTGTGTCATTTGTGTACAACTCCATTTGAGGTTTTCTTGGCAAAGATACTGGAGAGGTTTGCCATTTTCTTTTCCAGTTCATTTTACAGATGAAGAAAGTGAGGCAAACAAGAGTAAGTGACTTGCCCTGAGTCACAGAGTTAGTAAGTGTCAGAAGCCAGATTTGAACTCAGGAAGATGAGACTCACTTCCTGACTCCAGATCTGGCACTTTATCTACAATGCCATCTAGATGCCAATATAGTAGGTAATTTATGTAAATTTCTTTAAATTTGTATTTGAATGCATGAAAAGAGCATATTGTATTTACATTACTCTACTATGGAACCTTTACACAGTTAAAGGTATAAGATAAAACATACATAAAGTTATACTATATTATATTGAGAAAGAAAATTGAAAAATTATTAATGGAAAACAGAAGATTCCCTTGTACTCTGCTGAAATGCACACCTAATACTAAAATTTAAAAACTCTTTTAAAAGCGTATGTAAAACTGTCAAAAATTATAAATTGTAATATATGCATGTAAGGATATAATAATATATAAACCAGGTATAACAAAAAGTTATAATATTGTATAATCGCCACCCTACCCCCAAGTATTTATTTCTCTTGTATCACTACTGACTGAGCCACAAAAGTGGAATCCTTAAGTAGTGAAACCAGAAATGGCGAACAGAAGAGATAAGAAGCCTAAGGAGATACTAAAATTTCAATTATCTCAGGCTCTACTGAGCACCCCAAATCCTTTGTTCTTCATATATCTCATGGCCGCTGGCTATTTTTACTATCCCAAATCACTAACAACAGCACTCCATTCAAGCTTGACCCTCTAAGCAATGTTCCATGCTGCAATATCAAAACCTCTCTCCCTTCAAAACAAATGGACCCTGAGCAAAAGTACCAAGTAGAAATTAATATAATTAAAGTAACTAGCTTTAAGGTATGAAGGATTAGCTAGTTGGCTAAAATGCTAATATAACAAAATAAATTCCTAATTGGTTGAATATTTGTTGTAAAATAGAATCATAGGCAGGAAAGGTAGTTGTAAAAAGGACAAAGGTACAGAGAAAATTTGCCTACTTGGGACCACTCCTGCATTAGGGGCTCTCATTCTAATTCTGAAAAGCTGACAATCCTTATTTTATTTCTTTGTTTTGGTATTTAACATTCATTTCCACAAGATTTTGAATTCCAAATTTTCTCCCTATCTCTCCCTTACCACTCACCCCAAGATAGCAAGAATACTGATTACCCCTTCCCTCAGTCTTTTCTCTCATTTATCCCCCTTATCCCCTCTTTACCCTAACCCTTTCCCTTACTTTCTTGTAGGGCAAGATGTATTTCTATACCCTATTGTTTGCGTGTAGGAATAATTTTTTAGTATTAATTTTTTTAAAACTGTGAGTTCCAGATCCTATCCCCTCTTCCCTCCTCACCCATCCCCACTAAAAAGACAAGCAATTAAATATAGGCTATACATGTGTAGTTATGCACATTTCCATAGTAGTCATAATTGTGAAAGACTGCAATTCCCTCCATCCTATCCCTCTCCCCATTTATTCTATTTTCTCCTTTGATTCTGTCCCTTTTCAAAAGTGTTTGCTTTTGACTATCCTTTCCCCTATCTGCCCTCCCTTTTATTTTCCCCTATTCTCCCTAGAGCTTCTCCCCTATTTTTCTGTAGGGTAAAGATACCCAATTGAGTGTGTATGTTATTCCTTCCTTAAGCCAAATCCAATGAGAAGAAGGTTGACTCATTCCCTTTCACCTCCCTGCTCTTCCCCTCCATTAAAGAGCTTTCTCTTGCCTTTTACATGAGATAATTTATCCTATGCTGTCTCTCCGTCTCTTTCTCCCAATATATTCCTCTCTCACCTCCTAATTTTACTTTTTAGATAGCATCCCTTCACATTCAACTCATTCTATGCCCTCTATGTATACATATACACATATATACACATATACACACATTCCCCTCAACTATCTTGATACTGAAAAAAGTCTCATGAGTCTTTCCATGGAGGAATTTAAACAGCTCAACTTTTAATAAGTTCCTTATGACTTCTGTTTCCTGTTAACCTTTTCATGCTTCTCTTTATTTCTGTGTTTGAAAGTCAAATTTTCTATTCAGTTCTGGTCTTTTCATCAAGAATGCTTGAAAGTTCTTTATTTCTTTGAATGTCCATATTTTCCACTGAAGTATTATACTCAATTTTGCTGGGTAAGTGATTCTTGCTTTTAATCCTAGCTCCTTTGACCTCTGGAATATATTCCAAGTTCTTCAATCCCTTAATGTAGAAACTGCTAGATCTTGTGTTATCTTGATTGTGTTTCCACAATACTCAAATTGTTTCTTCCTGACTGCTTGTAATATTTTCTCCTTGACCTGGGAACTATGGAATTTGGCTATATTACAAGAAGTTTTCTTTTAGGGATATTTTTCAACAGGTGATTGGTAGATTCTTTTCATTTCTATTTTACCCTCTGGTTCTAGAATATCAGAGTAGTTTTCTTTGATAATTTCTTGAAAGATGATGTCTAGGTTCTTTTTTTGATCATGGTTCTCATGATCATGGTCCAATAAATTTTAAATTTTCTCCCCTGAATCTATTTTTCAGGTCAGTGGTTTTCCAATGGGATATTTAACACTGCCTTCTTTTTTTTCATTCTTTTGGTTCTGTTTCATAATATCTTGATTTCTCATAAAATCATTAGCTTCCATTTTCTCTACTCTAATTCTAAAGGAATTATTTTCTTCAGTGAGCTTTTGGACTTCCTTTTCCATCTGGCCAATTCTGCTTTTTAAGGCATTCTTCTCATTGGCTTTTTGGATCTCTTTCGCCATTTGAGTTAGTCTATTTTTAAGGTGTTTTTTTTCTTCAATGGTTTTTGGGGCCTCCTTAAGCAAGTTGTTGACTCAGTTTTTCATGATTTTCTTGCACCACTCTCATTTCTCTTTACAATTTTTCCTCTACTTCTCTTATGTGATTTTCAAAATCCTTCTTAAACTCCTCTATGGCCTGTGACCAATTCATATTCTTCTTGGAGACTTGATGCATGAGTTCTGACTTTGTAGACTTCTTCTGGATCTATGTTTTGGTCTTCTTTGTCATGAAAGAACAATTCTATAGTCTGATTTCTCTTCCTCTGTTTGCTCATTTTGCCAGCCAATTACTTGACTTCTGAGCTCTTTGCCATGATAGAACTCTGCTTCTAGAGTGGAGCGTGCTGAATCCCAAATTTCTGGGATTTTGTGCAACTACTGTCAGAGGTACTTCTGGGTACCTGCCTCAGAGCTGTAAAAAGGATTCCCCCTCTACAAGCCTGCACAAGCTTTGTCACACCAGCACTCCTCCTCACCGCAGGACTGTCATCCAAGACTGTAACACAGAACCAAGCAGAGCAAAGCAAGAGAATCTTGCCTCAGTGCCAGTAAAGAGATTCCTACATTGCCTTATGATATTTAAGGGTCGAGTCTGGAAACTGCCACAGCTACTAGTGATTCAGTACTCTGAGGTCTGCTTCAGCTGGTCTGTGCAGGCGTGTGGCCCACATGGGACTGTGCTCTGCTCCCAGCCCAGTGCAACTTGACCCTTCTTTTTTGCTTGCCAGGCTGACTTTAGATGGAGTCACTCTGTCATTTTGGGGGTTCTGTACCTCTAAAATTTGTTTAGTAATTTTTTTTACAGGTATTGGAGGTGTGAGGCATGAGCTCAAGCAAGTTTCTGCTTTTACTCAGCAATCTTGGCTCCACCCCCCCCCCCATCCTTATATTATAGCAAGAGACCAATGTATAATCTAATAATGGTCTATGCTTACAAGGAGGGCAAAAAATTAACATTCTATCACAAGCCACGTAAGAAGCAGAAAAATCTGAAACTGAAACAATGATGAATTTAGAATTCTGGAAACTGGAGACTTTTGTGTATAATACTATATACAGTCAGCCTCTGTGCATAATATATATCAAGAAACAATTAACTAGTTAACTTTTAGAGATTTCAAAACTAAAGTATCAAAAATTTTCATTTAAAGACTCAAATCTTTAACTCCAAACTGAATCCAGGCACCTTTATAATATATGATCTCTTTTAAAAAGAGTTTTAGTCTATTTTACTAAATTAAGTAACTAACTAAAATACCAACAAATGCCACCATTGAAAAACACCAAATAACCATAATACTGTAATATTTAGTTTTCTGTCACATTTACTTTCCAAAATTTCCAAATTTTCAAACCACAAAATGCATACTAAAATTTTATAGTAAAATTGGTACTAAATAAATTATTCCCCCCCCAAAGTAACCCCACAGAAGTGTATCTTTTCTGTGTTTAAAGGAAGATGTTATTTTGAAGAGTATATGGTAATCACAGCTGCCAATACATTATTTAAACACTCTAGCAAACTGAAAGTTATAATAAACAAATTTTAAAAAAGCTAGTACCCAAAAGAGGACTTGGAAGATAATAAGACAAAAAAGTAATCCTAGAATCAGAAAACTTTTGAGATCATATTTTACAATCTTCTAGAGAAAAGAAGAATCCCAGAGAGGTTAAAGTGACTTGTGTGGAGCCATAGGTAGCAGGCCAGAAGGAGAAACTAGACATCTTGGCTTAAAGACTGCTACTTCTTCTATAACATCAAAGCATCACTCAAAAATGTCTAATTTTTAAAAAATCATAAAAAATTAAATTATCTGCTACTTTTTTGTTCGCAACAAAGATGCTGTTGGTTGATAAAGACACATAAATTGAGGGGCCCCACTGTTAGCCACTCTTGTGAAATAAATCTATCCTCTCCTGTCCAGGTCTTCTTGGGATCTTGAATTTGAGCCAATGGCTGGTTAGAGTTAAAGACATAATCTAACTCTATGAAATTAGATGTTACATCTCTTGGCAATAAAAGCAACTTTCTCATTAAAGTATGATCTGTAAAAACAATGTTCCAAATCAAATTTAATCCTTATCTAACTGTGAGATTTGGAGAGTGAGGAGAGGAATAAGTCTCTTAATTCTCTTTAAATGTTTTGGTTTTCCTTTTTATAAAATGGGGATATCTGCTCTAGAGACTTTAAAGCATTGTTCTATACATCAAATTTGTAGTTTTTAAAGCATCAGAGTAGATTTCTTTTTTCAATATAAACATTTTTATATTTTAGTGGCTCAAGTTATTTTCATTTAAGTTAAGCGTCTTTGGAGAGGTGTCAATGCACTGTCCACAGAGCTGAAGCTAGAACTAGAATAAAATGTAATTTGGGAAATGTTTGACAAAATAAATAAAAATAAAATAGAACATAAATTGTACTTTGTGGTTTCCTAATTCAACATGCCCCCAGGGATCTACTTCTATTTGATTTTGACACCACTGCCCTAGGGTAATTTTTAAAGTTTCATATTACAATAAATTACTATTACTGATCATCAAGTGAAAAAGTTTGTGATATTAAAATACCAAGAGGAGGAAAATGATAATTTAAGCTTCAATTTTAAGAAAATTCAGGATAAATTTTAAAATGTTAAAATCAGATGTAAAGTATATCTACCAATTCCATTTCAAAATATCTTTCCTGCATAGGCTATGATCATCTTATGGGAAAACTTGCAAACTACTGGCATACTTAGAACATAGTGAATGTTTTCTGTGTGTGGCACCATGCTAAACATTACAGAGAAATACTGCATATCCCCTGTCTTTGAGAAACTCCCAATAGCTCTCATACCCTTTGGTACCTCTTGTATTGCACTTTCACATTCTACAGTTTTTAGTCAATTTTATATAGATTACATGACCTAAAATTGCACAATCACAGGGACCTGATTCATCATCTTAGTATATTTCAGTGTGCAAAGCACCTGGAAATAATGGCTCATAGAAGGTCTGAGACCCCTCAAGTCCAGATGCTAACATTTCATCTCCCCACCACTTAGAGGTCCATTCAGCAAAAACCCATTAGTAACTCTCATCTCCTGCCCGTCCCTCAGCATCATACACTCCACCCCAGGATCCCCTTCCTATGCCTTTGTGTTCATTTGGGATGGAGTTAGGGTAAAGCCCGAAGAAGTTTGTTTGGGCAGAATCATTAAGCTTTTGCAAACGATTTTAAAATACATTGTTTATGGACCAGTCTGTTAGATCTGTTAAGTCCTGGCTCTTTTTGATTCATAAGGAATAATGTTTTATTGACTTATTAGTATATTTTGTACAAACTAGAAAAATGAAAAAGTGTGAATAATATTGTATGGCATAAAAAAGGACTCATATCAAAAATATTTCATATTCACATAATTTTAAGATTTACTAAATACTTTCTGCCAAACAACCCTAAAAAATAGGTAACAGATGTAGCAATCTCATTGTATAGATGAGCTAACCAAGGCTCAGAGAGATGAGGAAACAGACTTGGGGAGGTTATATGGTTTATTCAAAAGTCACATAGGTTATAGTGCCAGAGGCAGGATTTGAACCAAAGTTTTCTGACTCCAGAGTCAATGCTTTTTCCACTGGATCTCAGATTTGCACTCAGGCTCTGCTTTTAATTAAGTGCACTTCCTACTATACTATACTGCCTCCCTAGTAACTACACCAATTTTTTCTTAAAGAAAGATTAAGAACGTAACTAGCAAAGAGAGGCAACATCCTATTGGTACTAAGGAAGTGATACAAACTCTTAAGTACACTGAACTCGATAACATCGGTCACGATGAGCAGGGGTAGCTGGAGATGATTCATGGAAGAGGCAGGATATGACATGTTTTAGAGGCAGGTAGAAATGAGGTCTAGATAATAACTAAGGAATAAGCTAGAAAACAGAATTTTAAAAGGCCCAGAGACAGGAAACATAAAGGCATGTTTGACAGAAGGCAAGACAGGAGTTCAAATCCACTTCACACCCTTCCTATGTGTGCTCCTGGATACATCATTTCACCCCTTTCTGCCTCGATTCTGTCACCTGCAAAATGAGGGTAATAACAGCACCCATCTCACAGGGCTGTCATGAGGAACAAATGAAGTAACATATGTAAAGTGCTTTGCAAACGTTAACTATCATTATAGAAACTAATTAGTTTCCTTTTGATTACAGTGCACAATTTACATGGAGAAAAACAGGTAAGATTGGAAAAATATTATTTAGCCTAGTTTTTAAGATCTTAAAGAACAAATGAAAGCCATTTATGAAATTTATTAAATAGGCTAAAATGTTTGGGACTGAGGTACAGCTGGAAAGTTTCATTGAGAAGGGCATATGAAGGTTAAAATCTATGACCAGCATAAAACACTGATTGGAAGAGGGAAATATTATGAAGAGGGATAAAGTTATAACACTATAGAAATAGTCTTGGTGTGAGATGATAAGGACAGGCGGGACCTCTAAGAATACAATATGGAACGTTGTACTAATAACATTTATTGTGAAAGGTACCATTAGACCCAGAATTTTTTTTTATATTTAATAACTAAAGGTATCGCTTATCAGACAAAAAGATATGTGTTGCTATATCAAGGCATAGATGTGGCAAGTTTAATAAAAATTTGCTGTCCCAACAAACAAAACAGTGGCAATTCTCTCAAGAGGAAGGGCTTGCACAACATTCTTTAGCGTAGTCTTACCTTAAGTCAGGTGATTCGGCCCTCCCGTATCGATCCTGCCACTTCCCGATGCCTGAATTGGCTTTTCTGGAGGCAGAACTTGTCTGAGACTGAGAAGAGGCGCTGTTTCTGGCAAGATAAATTTTCTATGTCTTTTCCTGTATCTTTACTACTATTACATTAGGTTTCTTACTCGCAATTTTCATTCCTTGACAAATTCTTTTTCATGTCCCTATATATTCCTCTTTGTATCTCACAAAGAATATATCACACTTAATACTAAAACTTCTGCTAGCATTTAAATAGAAAAGTACTATCTGCTAGTTTAACACCAGGAGTACTGTTGGAAATATTTTCTAGGATTGTGCCGCATTATACCAAATATTAAAACAGGAAGAGTATGACCCAAACCTCAGTTCAGATTATAACATATGAACAGAAAGGATGTCATGAACAAATTTCCTGCTTTTGTGAGCAAATAACATTACTTTAATTTTTGTGGGTTCATAAAATTGTACTAAGACTTTATATTATTTCCCTTTACTTTTCATTCAAAAGAATTCAGAGATTTTAATGAAACCTATCATTAAAATACTATGTCAACAATACTCCATGATAAAATAGTATTCATTATATAAAACAACTTCAATTTAATGCTTTCAAAGTACATTTTAAGAAAGGTACTTATAAAGAAAAATTAGTATCACCTATAATTACATACAACATGTAGGAAGTTCAGCTACTTATCCTTTTGCAAAGTTCAGCTATTTATCTTTTTGCTATTCTTTTCAAGTATTACTAAAGGATAAAAAGGTTCCAACCAATAATTTGTAAAACTTTTGAAGATTAATGCGGCAAAAGCATTCTGATCTATACTTGTACTGAACATAACATTTTGGTTTGGCCTTGTTTCTCCTACAAATATAAGGTCAAGAACCCTGCATTTTCGGTAATAAAACCTTTAGTTTTGCCTTAAGAAACACGGCCATATAAAAACCTGCTGTATGTGGAACAGTGATAACATGTGAACTGAGAACATAATAAAATGTGATTTAAGTTAATTATTTTAACAAATACAATATGAATTTGACCTATTAAACACTAATTCACAAAACAGTATCTTTTTTGCTTTTAAATACAGTAACATTTAAAAAAATAATGTAAAAAGTTGCTAAGAACCACAGCAAAATTAAATTGAAAAATAACGTATTATGGCATTTTCACTATACATACTTACTTGACCATTATAAACTAAGAGATACTAAAATAGTATCTTTTTGGGGGCAGGAGGGTTTAAGTCAATGCTTTTTTCTGGAGTTTAGGATTATCAAAATACAAAGATGTAATTCTTTTGCTAACTAAAGTATTTGTCAAACATTTTAAAGGAATATGTTTGATTTTGATGACCGTAGTAAGTTCCATTCCTGTATCTTTAACAACAGTCATCTGTGTCCAAACACAAACTATCTGCATGGCTTAGATATAGATATATTGGTGTGAGATGATAAGGACAGGCAGGACCTCTAAGAATACAATATGGAATGTTGTACTAATAACATTTATTGAGAAAGGTACCATTAGACCAAGAAATTTTTTTATATTTAATAACTAAAGGTATTGCTTATCTATATATCTATAGATTTATCCAAATATAAATAAATAAATCTATATAGATATTTAGCACCCTGGATATAGGTTGCTAAGCAAGATGACCCTGAGGTTCTTTACAATTCTATTTTTAACAGAATACTTAATTTGCAATGCATGGATAAGGATTGTATTACAGAATCAAATACAGACAAGACCTTAAAGCACTTAAGTTTCAAAAATATGCTAGAATATAGTTTTGATCTGGGTCATTCTAGACCAACCCAAGAATAGAGAAATACTTACAGAATGACCCCCCCAAAAAATTTTCCTGGATTTAACAAATAAGAGAAAGAATTCCCTAAATAACTTTCAACCTGGGCATGATATCTTAGATCTTGAATTATAATTAAACTGGCCTCCAAATTCAGATTGGCCATTTACTAGTTTATGTTAAAAAAACTATTAACTAGACATCTGCCCCATTATAACTGATACTTGGTGGGAAACACTATTGTTACAGCTAACGCAAACCAGAAATATGAAAATCCTATTTTACTTGGGAAGACTTCTTAATATGTACTCTTCCACAAATTATATTATTAGTATTAAGAAATTATTCAGTCCACAGGCTTCAAAGTCAACATAATTCTTTGTGGAAAAATGATCAATAAAAAATGGAAATGACAAGGCCATCCCACCCCCACATTTTACTTTTGTTAAGTTTTACTTCATTTATTAAATACACTAAAAGAATCTTTCATATTGTCCTACAATTGGCAGTTAAGCCAAATCGGATATTATACTTTCGTTTATGGAACATTTGACTTTCCCCACATTTCACACAGTATTAGCACAACAAAAAGTTACTGACACTTTATGATGATTTGCTGATTACAAATGTTCAACTAACCTGCTTGGAGGAAGTCCTGTTTTGAATAGAGAAGGAGGCGATGTAAACTCAGCTTTGGCAGACTGTAGTACTGTTTCCTTCTCTGCATTTCCAGTTCTGCCCTGCTGTACCTTCAAAATAACATTTCCTTATATTAGCTCTTCAAGTTAAAAATTATAATTTTATTTAACATCTATTATATCAGAGATTTTAATGAATATCTAATAAAATGAAATATTTCAAAACAGAATGAAAGATACAAAAAAAACTGCTTGTGGGATATCAAGTGCTCCATAGGCATTAAGAGTTCATTGTTTTTTTGTTTTAAATGACATATTAAAGCATACAAAAACTACACAAACACCAAATTTCTTCTATGTTACTCTCAGAAATGCTCACTTACTGAACCAAGGAATAATTTGTTCTTTGGATTTTGCAGAAAACCCGAAGAAGATTTTAAAAACAAACGAAGTAACCAATCACCAGAACTGGCAAATCAGAACTTTAGCATTAATGAAAACAAACTTTTCCCTTTATCTAATATATCAAAATTGTGAGGTTTTACTAGGATAAAATCATTATTATACCAGTATAAAATATTATACTAGTATAAAGAGTAGATGATATCCAACTACTTTGAATACCAATATGTTTTGCCTACATCAACATTTTTTTTTTCAACCCAATAGCTAAACAAGTCTTATCGGGAGCTTTTAACCGAGTACCTTAAAAACTGGTGTTGGGTACAACAGAATAAATATAACTTATCTCCACAACAGGGAAACATCTTGACCGCCAGTATGTCTAGACCGTCACTCTACTTGACATAGCTAGTATTACAGAAGGAATTGCTTCTCTTCTCACTATTCTGGGACTCTAGGTAACTTGAACAATTCACAGAGCACATAAATGGTCTCCATGTGACCTGTGGATGTTCTGCCAAAACTCATATTTCAAAATAAAAAGCATAATTTCAAGCCCCTCCCTCCATCTTGTAATTTTTTTTAATTAGTAGCACCATTATGCACTTGATTGCCTTAGCTCCAGAGCTTAGAGAACCTTTATTTTTAAAAAACTTGCCCCCTCCCCTCCAAACCAGGTTGTTATTAAATCGCTATTCCTACCTTCCTTCCCATTTCTACTGTCCATACCCTTTTTTATATGCTTACTACTAACTGCCTGAACTATTCCAATAGATTCTTGAAAAACAAAATCCCTAGAATTCTGGATTCAAGGGTCTGTGAAGGGATTTAACCTAAATTTCAGTTTGCAACATCATTTCAGACACTTCTTCAGGCAAGTTGGAGTGTTCACCACTGCCTAAAGAGAATTCATGTTTTCCAACCTCCATTATTTTGACTTTGCTTGCATTGTTCCATTCTAGAATCTTCCTCTCTCAATTCTGTCTCATTCAATTCCCAGACTTCCTTCAAGCCAGCTCAAGGACCACCAAACCTGTGAAGCCTTCGCATATGCTATCAGCTGGAAATAAACTCTGCTTAGCCCTCTATAGGTTTCTTTCTACATTTTTACACTCTTTTACGTGTTTATATGATTTATGGGTTTACATATCTGACTGCCAAAAGCTGTCAAAAGGGTCTACTCTTCTATGAAATCTATACAAGTGACATGGAAGCAGCGTACTGGACCAGTGAACCAATTTTGCTAGAATTCAATGTTTCTGATGACTACTGGAACAGGGATTAAAGTTTTCATCACACCTTATGACTTTTAGGATGCTAGTCTCGATTCTGCCACTATTTAGCTTTTTTGACCTGGGCAAGTAACAACGTCTCTGGGCCTTTGTTTTCTCACCTCTAGGACAAGGGAGTTAAGCCTAAGTGATCTCTAATGTATCTTCCAATTTCCAAAGTTCTAAGACTATATCCACTATTATTGTTTACAATTTTATTTTTGTTATGGGATAAGTTTTCACATATTTATTCTATCTTGCTTCACCACTGAATTGAAGGTATTTTTATACTCTTTTGTTGTACTTATGTTAGGTTTAGGCATCTAACAGTATCTTGCATGTAACAGACATTGAATAAATTTACTAGTCAGTGTCAGTTTACTCAACATAATTTTAATGAACCCTCTTAAAGATGACTAGCATTTAATGCCTGTCATTTGGTTAGTTTGCCGTGCTGTTTCTTCCAAGATTCAAAATTCCTTGAATGATATTTTCAATTAATATTAAGCATAAGCCAAGTCTGTGATGGAGTCTCAAGACAGCACAAGGCAAGTGATAGCGCAGAAAGAGGACTTAAGGAGTCAGGAAAAATGGGGTCAAATCCTGTTTCTGACACTTACCATCTGTGTTTGTGTGTGTGTGTGTGTGTGTGTGTGTGTGTGTGTGTGTGTGTGTGTGTGTGATCATTTCATCCTTTTACAACTATTTGGTCCTCTAAAAAATGAGGGTAGGGGGAAGGAAACTGCACCCTTCACTTCAGGGGGTGTCACTTTAACTACATAAATGTGAGTCACACCCCAGACAAATTTCTAATTAACAAAGAAGGTTAACTGTCTGAATTACACTAATGTTAGACACATTCCCAGAAGATTTCCACCCTAAAAGTAGCTCCCAATGACAGAGTCAGGCTGAGGTGAGGGGTGTGTGCATTTCAAGAGTCCCAGAGGGACTCCATGTGTCCAGAGCTAATTTTCTTATTGCTTAATTGGACACTCAGTCTTCTAAATGACAACTTTAGCTCATAAAAATGACGAATTTTTATTAAGTTAGATGGGAGCACAAAGATTATAAAGCAAACTATTTTACATCAAGAAGTGATAAGCAACTGCTAAGTAGTAGACTGATGAATCTAAAACACACTACATAAGTAAAAACAAAAAACTAGACAGGCAAAAGAAAAAAACACCTGAGGTGGCAATCATTAAGAAAAATTAATAATAAAGCCACACATGTCATTATTAAACAATGTAATCTGGAGACAAATAAGAATATGCCATGCAAGAGTCAGGAATTCAGTCTCCCACTGGATCCAGTACATTTTGCCTAGTTTTAGTCCTACCATCTGGCTCTGGAGAACTGACAGCCTACATTCTCATTCACTGTTTGCTCTCTCTTTTCCTGCTTATAGCCTGCCAAGTGTAGGTACAGAAAGCCCAAGTTAAACACTTGCACTTCTACAAATTCATGCTCCTCAAACTTGGCAAAATCCTCAGGGATGACTAACAGACCAAAATTTTATTCATTTTTAGTGGACCTGCTGTTACATGGTAGTGGCCTCCAAAATTTTTTGACTAAGTACTCCTACTAACATTTTTTTCTTGGTTGGTGTGCTGGAAGTTTGTGGGCGATTTCTCCAATGAAACTGATATAACTATTGCAGGAAGGGTTTCATTGTCTTGAGGATTCGATGCCTAACTCACTTTGAGGACCACTGTCTTACAGTTGTTATTTCCTAATTTTTTCATTCATCAAAAAGCCACCTTCCTTCTGTCCCTTAATTCTGCTTCTTTCTTCACTTATCTGGCCCTGGACATGTTCAGAGGGAGGCTAGATCACCACTTACTGCATAGGTGACTTTGAGGTTTCTTCTAATTCAGTCTATGATTTCTACTTTAAGGAGATATAAGCCTCCTAAGCTTTCTTCAAATAGCTACGTATTTTTACCCATAAGCTTTTTCTTTTCTCCCTGTTAGGGAAAAGAAATGTCTGACCTTTTTTCAGAGATTAACACTTCATCCATCCAAAAAAAGAACTAAGGAGTCTGAATCCAGATTGAAGCATACTATTTTCTTTTTTTTTTCCTCGTGGGTTTTCCTTTTTGTTGTGATTCTTTTTTTACATGACTAAGTTTGTGGAAATATGTTTGATACTATGGTACATGTATAGCCTGTATCAGATTGCATGCTGTCTTGAGGAGGGGGAAAACTGAAACTCAAAATCTTATAAAAGTGAATGCTAAAAATGAAAAATAAAAATAAATAAAATCCATTTCAGCTTGGGTCTGGGATCCATACTCCTTGTGCCTCTTCAGAGATCTTGCTCCATCAATTATCTCCGCCTTTTCTCACATTTCCTTTCTTTCCTCCCCTAATAGGTACTACCTTTCTATTTTCAACATGTTCAGCCCTTTTTTATTATAAAAAGAACCTTGATACCCATCTTGAATATCTTCTCCTTTCACAATTTTCAAGAGTGGTCTTTTAATTGTTGCCTCTCACAACTCTTTCCTCCACACCTCAAAACCTGAGATCCACCCCTATTACTTTACTAACAATACTTTTTCAAAGATTAACAAATAGGATCCTAATTGCTATTCAATTCCACTTCCTCAAATCTGATCCTCACTAACTTTTTACAACATTTATCATTGCTAAACTTGTCTATTTTTGAAATTTGCTTATCCTTAAGTTTCTGTGACACTGCCCTTTCTTTCTAGCTCTTTGTTGGCTTCTTCTATGTCTGCTTTTGTTAGTTATTCTTGCTTCCATCTCTTAAACTTAGACACTGTCCAGGGTTTAATTTCTATCCTCCCCTATTCTTCCCTGGGCTTTCTTTTTTTTTTTTTGCTTTTTGGAGGGCAATTGGGGTTAAGTGACTTGCCCAAAATCACACGACTAGTAAGTGTGTCAAATATCTGAGGCCACATTTGAACTTAGGTCCTCCTGACTACAAGGCCAGTGCTCTACTTACTGCGCCCCCTGAGCTTTCTTTCAAGTTCCAGACACACATTCCTAACTTCCTAAAGGTGTTTCACTGACTTCAAACTGAACTTTTACTTGAACTGAGATCATTCAACCCTCTCTCCTGCAAAAGCTGCTCTACCTGCTGACAGCATAGAAACATGTTTATCAATAACTCCTGCCTCTCTGCTACATTCAATCCCACCAAATACTCCTTTCCAATATTTCTATATGTCTTCAGTGCCAATATTAGTGTCCTAGTTGAGGTTCTCGTTACTTTTCACATGATTAACTGCAATGAATTCTCAATCAGTCTCTTTCCTTCCATTCTCTTTCTTTTCAATATATTACATTATTACTTTATATCCCCTGCTCAAAGAAATTCAAAGGCTCCTCCTTTGCCTGCCAAGTAAAGGTCAAAATTCTTACTGTCACTCCAGTGTGATATTACAGAAAGCATACTAAATTTATAGAATCGAAATGATTTTGAGGTAGCAGAAATTTCAGAGGCCATGCAGTGCAGTCATTTTCAAAGGAAGGGCCCTGCTTCTCTAGGTGTGCTGCCAACTGGTCATCTCAACCCTGGGCATTTTTCTTTCCCAAACCTCAAGACTTTCATATTTCTCTCCCTACTCCTCAGTTGCAATTTGCTTCCAGCTTCTTCCAGGCTTAGTAATTTGAAGGGTTACAACTGCACCTCTATCCTTAGAAGCAGTAAGGAAGGCTAAATTGTGGGAAATAAAGAAAGAAAAAGGTGAGGGGATGAGGAAAGGCAAAGGATGGGAAGTGTTCTCAAGCCCCAGAAAAGGGTATGGCTTGGAGGCATGGATACTTGGGAACATGTCTGTATTAGCATATAAGATCAAACGTGCAGCTAGGCCTCAGTTGTGAGCAAAGTCCAAACATTTCACTATTCAGATAAGAAACCTGAGGCCCAAAGAGTTCATGACTTGCCTAAGGACACAAAAGTCATAAAACAACATAGCCGAGAAATGAACATAGGTCCTTTAATTCTAAATTGCGTGCATTTCCTACTGTATAACTTGCGCTTGTCTCTGGAATCCAGAAAAGAACGACCCAGATACAATTCCCGTCTCTGCTTCTTACTACCTAAGTGCCTGTATAAATCACAGCCTTACTAGACCTCAATTCTTTATCTGTAAAATGAAGGGGTTAGACAAGGTAATCTCTTGGATCCCTTCTAACAACAATTCTTAGGATCTTAGCCTCTTCTATATCTTAAATTACTATTCTTCACAAAACTCCCATTTTAGGTGAATCAGACTACTCACTCTTCCTTGAACTCTCCCCATATTTTCCTACCTCCTTGACTTCTGTTTAACAGTCTGCTGAACCTAGGAGGGAGAAGTCTTCTGATTATTCCAGATGAAAGTCACTTCTTCCCCCAAATGCTCAGGGCACAATGTATTTCTCCCACTTATATGCTAATGTACATGAGAGTTACTTTAGTGCTTCATTTTCTTCTAGAAAGTGAGTTCCAGGGCAGGGACCTTCATAACCTAACAGTGCTCTGCATACAAGTAGTAGACAAATGTTTGATTTTTTTAAAAATTAAACTAGATAACATGTTCTCTAATGGCTGAGACCACAAGTTACAATTCTATTACGTCCTTTCTAAGACCTCACGTAATGGATGCCGACATAGTAAATTCTATGTAATGTTAGATAAAAAGCAGGTAATCACAGCTATAGGCAGTGATATGAAAACGAAGGGATCTTTAAGTTATGTTAGGGAATTACTATAGTACAATTTTTTATGTAGAAATTTAAATCAATAATAAAGATTAAAGAGGTCAAAAATCCTTTTGCTACTTTAAAACTCAATTAGTAAAATTTTATCTAGACCTTGAAAAAAAAGATTTTAAAAAACTTATTTTTTTTCCAAGATTAAAAAAAAATAAACCTGTTATATATATATAAAGAATATTAATTCTCAAACTAAACTCTCTAGTAGATCAACACATAAGCTGGGGATATTATTATCCTGCCAGATAAGCCACCAGGTAACACATCAAAACTTTAAATCTTAGTTCATTTAAGATACCAGACATAGAATGAAGTACTCAGAGATTTCTTTGCATTTGAAAGCAACTTTAGACTAATTTCTAGAATGGTACCTCCCATATATAACTCACTCTTATGGCTGCCTACAATGGGAAACCAAGCCCCTTTTCATTTTCTCTCTCCTGGCTTAGAAGAGTCCACTGTGGAAGAAAGGAAGTAAAGCATACAGAAGCAGCTGTTTAGAAAAAGAGTTTTCATTTGGGGTACAGAAAAGAAGAATGGGAAAAAAACTATATAAAAGAATTGTTTTCCATCATTAAAAAAAATCTTCCATTTTAACTGATCACTGATGAGATAAGAAAACATACAATTACATGAAAAGGTGGATCCAATTAAGAAAGCACCCCAAAGACCCCCAACAACTTCAGAATGAGAGAAATAATCTACTACAATGAAAAATATCTGCAGCAAAGACCAGATACTTACCACATGCAAAAAGTAAACTGAGATTAAATTCAGCATTAAGAGAACTAAGTTCCAGCAGGGCTGGCACTCCTGGAGAAATTATCCATGCAGCATATCCATAAGATGGCAATTTTAGGGGGAGGGTTACAGTTCAGAAGTGGGCATAAAACTTCACATCCAGTCCATAGAGGGCACAAGAGGACATATATCAATATAATTAACTACTTTTAATCTTTTCCCCAATGTCAGTCTCCATGAAGACCAGGTCTCAAAAAAGAAATCTATGTACAATAATAACTACTGCTTGAATCCACTATCAAGTATGCATGTATACATATGCAAATGTGGATAGGAGTGTGTGTTTATTCCTTCTAATTAGATTGAGGGTAAGGACTGGGCCAGTCTTGGTGCCCTTTATACAAACCTACTTCTAAATAGTTCATAAATAGAAAATGACAATGCTTTATGCCACTCCACTGAACACTGGACATTCACTGGATGGCTAATATGTTTTCATTAGACTAAATTATGTAAGGGCTTTTCATCAATAAAATAAGTATCAAATGAAAATAGATAAGCTCTATCTTCCTTTAGAGTACCTGTGAGAAGTGTAAAAAATTAAATACTCCAACTTCATTATTAAAAGATAATGCCATGACCTATATAAACATATACAGCATTTGCCTAGAATGTTGGCATGTAATTTTAATATCCTAAAATGATAATAATTTAAAATAAAGTACAAGCAGTTTTACCTGGCATTTGTTAGTATAGTAGGCTACTAATAACTCACATGCTTGCAGCAGTGGAGACAAAACAATTCAGCAAATTTGTAAGTCACCAGGAAGCTGAGAGTTTGAAAAAAAGTAGCTACTTCCACTTCAATCTTGTCACTATAAGTAGTGGTATGGGAAGCATACTCAAGAACAAAAATGAGAGCAACCAAGGATAATTTACTAAAATTCACCTTAAAAAGATTGTATCTGCCATCTTGGATCTCTGCACCTGGTGTAACTTCCATAGTATAGTCTTCGGCCTAAGTTAAATAACATATTCCCCATTAAGATACCACACAATTTTGAATTAGCTACTAGTTGTAGCTAGTCTGTCACATGAAAGTAAGAACAATATTGAGATACATTACTGAGAAACTCTGGAAGGGAAGGGAGAAAACAAATTCATTAACAAAGGAGAAAGAATGGCATTCTAAACTGCAGTAATATTGCAGTTAACCACCTTTATGGGGGGAAAAGTGACTGGGGTATGGGCAGGGAAAAAAGAGAAATGATACAATATTTACTAATTACCGTAATTTTATTTGGTATTAATTCAAGTCCCATTCGTATCCTCTTTTGTTTTTCACAGTAAGCTTTCCATGTATCTTCATTAAAACCATAATTAAAGTAATCAGAGAGATCAGCACCTATAAATTAAACACACATTTTAGTGCACAAGTACATTCTGGTTTTCCCCAGTTTTAATTACTTTTATACAGCAAACTAACACTAAATAAACTGTAAAAATAAAACACATTGAAGCTATACTAATTCTGAATACTTGTTATATTTTTTCCTAGTGTTAATATATTACTGGGAAACAAAAAAACAAAAAAAACCAAACACATTCTCAGTGTACATATGAAAATTATACATAGATATACATATTCCCTTTCTATAGCAATTACTAATATTTCTAATTCACTAAAATCACATTCTCTTTCTTGTTCAAGATAATTCAATTTCAGATAGCATTTAATGAACTATTTTTGAGAAATGTTATCAGTATATAATTAGAACTAAATATATTCAAATACAGTACATAGATCTAACTTTTCAGATATTTACTGAAGAAAAAATTTTTAAATGAACCATTTAACACAAAACTGTTTGAATTAAAATATCTGACTAGGAGAAGAAATAAAATCTAAAATACTTCATTGTGATTCATTCAATAAAACAAATGCCTGCTCTATCCCAAGCACTGTGTACTGTGTTATAAATGAGTAATATTACCTGGTTTCCGCCATGGTTTATCTTCAAAAGAATCCAAATCTACTTCCAACAGTGGAACTCCATTAATGCTTCCAGGTGCATCAAGGTCTACACCTTTAACTTTTGTCCCTATTAGGAAAAATTACATAACAGCTAGTTATATTCCTAGCTAGTTTATGCTAAGGAGGAACAAGTGAGGTTAAAAAAAAAAAAAGGAATCATATTTGTATGTGGGGAAAGAAAAAAAGAAGAGTAGTAGCCCCTTTTATTTATGTGTTTGTTTATTTGCCAAGGGAAAATCTAGAAACACAGACAGAATTGAACTGAATTAAGGTATTTGCTATACGAAGATTTTTGATTTTGATCTGGATCTCTATTTTGATCAGTATGTGTAAAGATTACCTACGCTGATCCTGAATGGTAGCTACTCAATAAACTATTGTTTTAAGAGTGAGCAATAAGAGATTGTGACTTACAACATGACCACACAACCAATCAGTATCTGTCCAAGGTAGCCCTCTATCAACTACAGTATACTGCATTTCTGACTTCAAAAATACCAATTTATAATGCTTGAGTTTGATCTCTGAATTTAATTTGTTCAAGAAAACATTTACAAAGAGTAGTACCATGAAATAAAACTGAAAAGAGAGGCTGGATTCAGATAATTCCAGGATATGTTTGTACTTTATCCTATTGGGGAGAGGAGAGGAGCAGCACTGAATGGAAAAGGAAGAAAGTAGAAAGGGGAGAGAGTGGAAAGGAGACTGAAAATTCACAATAAAATATCTGACTCAGAAGTTGGAGCTCATGGCATCCCAGAAGTTGAGTCTAAATCCTTCAATTACAGATGAGAAAAATGAGAACCAATTTCAAATGATGTAAATGTTAAAAGGATAAATTTCCCTTCCTTTAAAAAAAAAGCCAGGAAAAAAAAAATTTAACAAGTATGCAAATTAAATAATAGTCACAAGTTCTACTTCCATGCCTTAGCACAGCTAGAAGATCCTAGGCTGTCAAGAGAATACAGCAGCACAAAGCAAGCTTTAATAGTATTCCAAGCTTTGACTTCAGTCCCAGCAATAAATTGTGTCTATTCTCTAAGAAATATCAAACTTAATATAAGGAGTCTTATCTTCCTGAAGACTAATAACTTTTTCGGCTATGGAAATCCAAGAAACAAACAAAACAATGAAATTATGCAAAGTTCTGTGTGAAATCACTTGGCATCTGTCCTGTGGTGATGGTGGAAGAGTGGGAAAAGGCACTGAGAGCACTAAAATGATCAGCCTTTAGAGTACTTACAAATATCGACTCAGCTATTGGTACTCTAAAAAGGAGATCCTTAGTCAATGACAAGCAAGTAGATATACTACTGACAGAACTGAATTAGACCAAATTGGATATTCGTAGTAAAACTGTAACTAAAAGCAAAAGCAAGTTAAATTTCAAGCTAAACATGTTCTCCTTGGAAATACAAAGGAGTGAATTTTTGTTTCAAGGCCACGAGAAATGTTTCATGGGATATTTGTTCATCTCAAAATGTAATGCTTAAAATACCCATTTGTAAAAAATATAATAAACATGATTATAGATTATGTGCAAAGGAAACAAGTTGCAGAAACTCTATGAAGGACTCAATAATACATTTCCAAATAAAATATTGATACTGATTGTTTTCAATGCAAAGGTGTACAAAAAAAGTTGAAAAATATAATTCATACACAAAAAACTAGCTGTGTGTCCTTAGACCTGTCACTTAACCCCCAAATGCCCCCAAAAAGCAAAAAATAAAAAATATATATAATTCATAAGTAAAATAAAGAGAGGACAAATGAGTACAAAACAGCCTCATTTATCAAACCTGAAAACTTCCTTTAAGAAAATTGTAAGCACAGGGCAGCTGGGTGGCACAGTGAATGGAGCACTTGCCCTGGAGTCAGGAAGATCTGAGTTCAAAGTCGGCCTCAGACACTTGACACAATTCCTAGTTGTGAGACCTTCAGCAAGTTGCTGAACCCCAATTGCCTTGCCTTCCCCCTCTCAAAAAAAAAAAAAAAAAAGCAAACAAGGAGACATATATTGGCAAAATGTATTAGCCACCATCATGGAGGATATCCTTCAAGGGTATACTTGGGTGGTGTAACAGACTGAGATACCCGAGTATCATTGTAGTAGAAGATAGTTGTACAAAATAAATATTGGGATTTTGCCAATATACTACATAAATCAGAACAAATACAATTTACTGGAAATGTCATATAAAAAGGTCAATGGTAGGTTTAGTAAATAAAATTCCTTTTTTGTATGTCAGTACCATTTAACACCTGATTTTTAACTTCTCCTGAATTATAACTTTTACCAATAATATTTTCATTAATTTCTACTCATGCTAATATACAAATTTTACCTGCAGCTCCATAAACTCTTCCTCCTGTCTTGATATTAAGATTTACAGGTGCTGTTCCATAGCTCCTGAAAGTAAAAATTATAGTAAGAAGCTTAATCAAAGTATTAAGTCAAGCAAAAATTCCAATACATTCAGATAAATTACACAATGTAACATCTAAATAAATTAGTGTATACTCATCAAGATAAATTTACATTAAAAGATATTTTCATTTAAAGATTCAAAAACGTAGCTTGAAGTAAAAGATAACCATGGTTAATACTGTGCTGGGCGTAATCCTACCCTTAAGATGAGCTTGCCTAACTGTATGATTTTATTTTGAAAACTTTTGAGGGGCAGCTAGGTAGTGCAGCGAATAGAGCAGTCCTGGAGTCAGGAGGACCTGAGTTCAAATGTGACCTCAGACACTTGACACACTTACTAGCTGTGTGACCTTGGGCAAGTCAATTAACCCAATTTGTCCTGCCTCCCACCCTCTTAAAGAAAAAAAAAGAAAACAATTTTGTAAAACTATTTTTCTACTATGCATTTTATTTCCTTCCTATGGCAACTATTTTGTGATTTCCTCAAACATTTTAAGTTTAACATTACAGATTAAACTCACTTTATGCTTTATGCATAGTTTTGGGGGAAATAAAGTTCAGTCCAAAGGAAACTCTTTTATCAAAGCGTGTCCCCCTACAAACTTCCTTCATTTTAGCAAGGTATTCCTATAGGAAAAATCTGACCCTAGCTTGTAACAAAAAAATGTCTTAACTGTGAACCTTTCCATCATCCTTTGGGTGGAACACAAACTTTAAGTATGAAGACTTAAAAAGTTTCAAGACACTTAAGATTTTGGTATTCTAGGACTATTATCAAGATATGCTTACTAAACTGTGACACAGTGATTATCACTACCACGACTATAGCACAAAGAAGCTAAAAAGGAAAACAAAGAAATATGTACAAAAATATTTGTAGTTGCTTTTTTAGTAACAGTGAAGAACTTGAAACTAAGGGAGGTGTTCATCAATTGAAAAATGGCTGAACAAATACAAATGCAATAGAATATTATTGTGCCAAGGAAAAGATGAAAAGAAGAAAAGTGATGAAATAGTTTGATAAAAACACTGGAAGACAAATTCAAAATATTTTATATTAATTACAACAACACTGTAAAGACAAAACATCTGAAAGAATTAAAGACCTCAACAAAATAACCAAGCGCAATTCCAGAAGAAAAAAGGCTGGAAGTCATTAAAACAAAGTAGTTTTTTAACCTCCAGTGAAGCTGCTGTTTTCCTCTTATTCAATTCTGGGCTCAGCTCCTTGTTTGTTCATAGTATCTGCTTAAGATATATGTACTACTGGACACATTCTAGCAATTGTCCTCCAACTGCATGTCTGAAAAACAATTCTTCATTTGTTTCCTTTGTGGATAGTTATTCAAACTTTTTAGTTTGAACAGTGATTTCATCAAATAGAGTGCAATGTTCTGGGGATTACTGCAATCAAGGACAGTGTTCTTTGTAAATCTGAGCATATGGAGTACCTTACTACCCACAGAGGATCCCTTTTAGACAAAGATTATGTACTATGAATACATATCCTATATAATAAGACATAAAATCATGTCTTGTGTGACATTAATAGTCAGAAGACTAAACAAAGCTATTTGTAGTGTTAGGTCCTCTCAGGAACCATTTATAATTTTTAATGTTTGAATTAGAGGCATTTTATTTTTGATGCCATTTTGCTTTATAGAATAAAATGCTTTTTTACATTAAAACAGTAAATACACAAGGATTTAATATTTTGTCAATTATGTGACTATAAAAAAGATGTGGGCTGACATAGTTTTGGAAATGTTAACTACTCATGCTATTTAATTTAAAGTCATTAGACACAGAATGAGATGTTCTCTATAGATGAGAAAAGAAAAGGAAGAAAAGAAGTTTAAAATAAAGGGCAGGGGATTCTGATATCAGGCAGACTTTTATGACAATGTGACTTATATGGTATCATTGTATGAGGTTAAAAAACTACATTTTGTCATTTTTTTTATTTTGGAAAGACACAACTTTGAGATATAGAGTAGCTATGTCAAGATATTGATTAAATTCCCAAGGTTCTTCTGGATCTATAATTTCATGGTAGGATTCACAAATAAAAGACAATTTATTTTCTCTGCAGAAACCAAAATCTCTAATAAAATATATTTCTCTTCTAATGATAGAATTGATGTACAATAATTTATGTGCTATAATGAAAGTTTAATACAATATACAGAGGATATGAATCAATACAGCAAAACAGAATAACATATAGTGAAACATTTAATTGTTTTTTTCCCATAAACTTTAATTACTAAATAAAAAAGGGGGCAGGGAGAAATATGGACACTAATCCCAACAACTTACTAAAATTGTTTTTTATACTGTTTTGGCTGACAGAAAAAAATTTAAATCTGAACTCTAGTTTGGGTAAGCCAATCAATAAGAAACTGTGGTAAAAGGAGAGATATAAGTATACCCTACTATCATATTCCTGACTAGTGTTTGTTTTATCCTGAATATGTTATGACTCACTCAATGCCTCGAAATTTCATTGTAACCTTATTCAATCAACTGTTGAGGATGCAAACTGGATGATGGGGGACAATTCAAGACAGTACTTGATCCTCAACAGTATTAGTTTCTCTCCATGTAAAATTGTTTACAATTACACCATACTGGTCTGTGGATGAGCATTATCTCTACGGAATTGCCTCCATGTAATGTTTTACCTAATTTAACATTTTCATGGAAACAACTGATACTAAGTAGAATATACACATTTGTGAAAAAGAAACTCTTTCCATTTAATTCAATATTTTCCCCCTTTAACTTCAGTAAAACAATGTAACACTTTTTGTAGTAAAAATTTAATGCAGATTTACTTGGTTTCCTAGCTTAAGGAATGGTAGAAAAATGGAAAAAGAACATAGCCAACAACTACTTTGGTTTGATATGTACACTCTATGTCTCAAGAGGCTTTTAGTTTACTTGTAATTTTAAAAGTTAACTCACCCATACTGTGGTGCTCCAGTTTTAATATCACCAATGGTGACATGAACATCATCTTCATCATCATCACTGTCACTCTCACTGTCATCTTCGGTCTCAGTCACCTTCTACATAGAAAATAATTTAAAAGATTCTTCAATTATCTAATTATTATCAAAGATGCACAAGGGTTGGAACAGATAAAAAGTCAATTGTAGTACTGAACCACAAATTCCTTAATTATCTTGGGATGACCATGTTCCTTCACTAGATGATCAGCTGGTTGTTATCATTTCCAGGTCTGAGCTTAATACTACATGTGAAGAAGGAGAAGAAAAGAATTGTGGCAATTTTTCTCAGTAAGTAACACGATGCTTAGCATATGTGTGCACATCAATATATAAATGTTTGCGTAGCTATATCTATACACCTCTCTTCTTTGAGGTGAAAGCACGAGTTATTTGTGAGGGAGCTGTCTTTTTGGTTCCAATTGTCGGTTTTGTGTCCAAACACAAAGAAGTCAAGAGTAACACTGCTGGAGTATGGTTCTATATAAAAGTTCAAGCTGGGCAATTCACTGGTCTTGCCTTTCCCAGGAAAAGGTGAAAATATTTATCTTTCTCACAGAATCCTGGGTAGACACACTGTCCCATATAGCAAGTATGGTATCTGAAAGTGACCAGGTTTTAATGCCATCCCATTGAACCTGGGTTTGAATTCTGGCTCTGACACCTATTGCCCATGTACCGCAGGAATCTAACAGCTTCACTGAGCCTCAACTTCCTGATCTATAAAAGAGAAGGTAACAGGAAGGTGAAGTGGGTGGGTTGGTTGACCTTAATAAGTTTAATAAACTCTGTTGTAACTCTAAATCCATGGTCTTTAAACATAAACTACCTAACTTAGGATATTGTGTCCAAGATGGTCTTTATAAGTTGCTTAACTTGAACAATATTCTCAAAGAAATGTTACTAATGGTAAAGTCTTTAGTACAATCCCTCTAAGTTAAATAAACTTATAACACAAATATAGAATGTAAGCGTTTTGTGCCACAATGTTCCCATGTGAAAAAACCTTTATAGTTCTTGGTTTGCCAAGGTCACATAATACCTCTGCCTAAATATAGTGAGAACAGGAACTCCCTGAGCAAGACCCAGGCTACTTGGAGAGAATGGTGTTCTACTTTTGTGAGAAGCTAGAAGGGGAATGTAAAGATTCAGATATGGAGTTATAAGGGCCAGAGCTAAACATGGAGATCACTTGCTTGGGTTGGCTCTCGCTGTTCTTTTTTCTACTCAACTACATCCCTACCTCTTCGCCCATTTTGCTTTAATAACGCTCTCCCCACAAACCTTATTTAAGGATGAATGTATATACACATGAGTACTTCCTTTTCTATTGTACCAACTGTTTTTCAACAGGATTTCCTCTCAAGCCAATGTGGAATCAATCAACCCAAGCCTAATGTGGAATCAATCAATTAATGAGCATTTATTAGTGCCTACTGCACGACAGACAGTATGCCAGGTTCTGGAAAATCAAATACAAAGGAGTCTAGTTTCAAAGCTTTGAATGAATTTTCCTGTCCCTAAAATGTATAGACCTTTTAAGGTTCAAAGGATTTTACATACTAAAATGGAAGAAGAAATATGTAGGGAGTAAAAAGTTTCCCTTATATGCCTGTTTTCCCAATTCTCTTTTTTCAACTGAATGCTGTACAAAAAAAATTTATATTTAAGCAATAAATGTTGAAGCTTTGAATGAGAAATTAAGATAGATTAAAAAAAATATTTCATTAGAAAATAAAATTCAAACTATCCTAACAATCTTATCAAAAGAATGGGGGTTAGGTGAAGATAAAACCTAAACACTTAGCATCCTAAGGAAGTAGAAGGCTGGGAATGTGTGAAAAGGAGATGGGGTAGGGGAATAGCAGGGTTTCTCCTTTTCCCCTGTCATTACCATCAGATGCTGGACTGGCCTGAGATGTAAAGAGAGTGACAGGAGGGTAAACTGTATAGGAGTAGGGGGAGAGGGAGAGGGTTGAAGAGGAAAGATTCCTGGTAGCAACAAGCAGGGAAGAAGAGTTCCTATGTAGATCCAGTCACTACAGCAGAGCAGCTGTCCATCCTGGCTCAAAGTCAGGAACATTTTGACAATTACAGAGCAATTTCATGGTTTAGATGTGACACAAGGATTCTGTAATTCAGTGGCCAAAATGTTATGATTCTTTGACTTAGTAGGCACTGGAAAAACCTAATTAAATTGAGAGGATAATTATTTATGACTATCCATTATGAGCAAACTACTCTGGCTATGATTCTCCTAAAGATGTAATATTCTGAGAAAGTAGAACAAAATAACAATAAAAGCCTGAATTTATATAGTTTTCTGGAGTCTAGAAAGCATTTTTCTTAAAGCTGTCTTGTGCAGTAGATAATTCGAAATATATTATCCCCAAAATAAAGATCTATATTAACTAAAGTTAATAGAGACTAAATGACTTGTTCAGTCTCAATCACTATTAACTGGTTCCTAGATCTTTAGATTACAAATCCAACGCTTTTTTGATAATATCAAGTTCTACGCTCATAAAGGCTTACTTTAAGCAAAGAAAAACACTTCTCTAAAAAACACCCTAAAGTATATAAGAATTATGCTAGTCTGATAATAGACATAATCAAACTTACCGGTTTTGATATCCCATTTTCTGCAGTCTCATCTTCAATTCCAGATGGAGGATTAGCACTTAAAAAATTAAACACCCTCAAGTCAGTTATTATATAACTAGTATATAAACATTATCACATACCACATTAGCATTTTTAAGGTCATTAATTCAAAAAAATATAACTGATTAGCACAAATCAGACAACGGTACCTGGCTTCAAACAACTTATAGTCTTACTTGGGGTGGGTGAGGAGGGGTTGGGGTTCTGATGGTTAAGATAAGGAACATATGCAAATAAAAATACAAAGGAATGTGATTCCCTTGAAAGGAACCAAAAAACGACATTAGAAGATATCTAGATAAATAAGTAGATAGATAATTTAAGGTTTACAAGTACTTTACAGATGAAGATACCTCTTCAGGCAAGTAAAACAAATGGCTGATCATTACCCAACTAAGTGTCAGAATCCAAAATGGGTCTCTAGACCCCAATCTAAGTGCTCTTCTTACTAGATCATGCAGTTATTAGAGTTCAAATGCAATTAGAGATTATTTTTGGCTGATGAGAAGTACTTATGCTAGCCAACTCCATTTTCTAAATCAATGGTCTATAATTTAATTGCTGATTAACAAGTAGTTTAACCCTTTGCACTCCGCTGTCCCCTCTCAGGGGACATCGGAATTCTAGCATATCACTCGGATGTCCCCTCTCAAGCACTAAAACAGTTGCATACAGAAAGAATAATACTACGCTTCTTGCGTGGAAAGATAAAAGAA
>CM053601.1:102874648-102939291 GCA_028646575.1 Pseudocheirus occidentalis | reverse complement strand
CCACCATTCGTATTTAACAATGGACCCATCTAAAAAAAAAATCTACATTGCAGATAGAATCATTGGTTATCCTTTTTCATGTAAAACTGCCATCATATACTGGGCTAAACTCACAAATCAATGCTATAAAATAAAATACAGCATTTTTCATAGTCACTATTAATATACACTATGTACAAAAAGATAGGCAACACCCTATCTTATACTCTAAAATACAAATGGAGAGGACTCATTAAAAACCATAGTCTGGACTTATAAATAATGCAGAAAAGGCAAATGCCAAGAAGACGATTCCTCCTATGATTGTAACTGTAAAAGAAAACGGGAAAATGGTTAGAGTTCTTGCCTTTGTCTTACTGTGGACAAACCATATACAAAAAGATTTTAAAAAGAGAAGAATCCAGAACTATTGAAGAGATTCTACTTAAAATCACAGTCTGTTGGAAGTGCTCAGTTGTAACAATGCTTTGAAAAACTGGTGGTGGTTTGTCCTTTGTGTATCTGACTACCACTAAAAGTCTGTTTTATGGTGCCTTGGAGTTTTCAAAGTGCTGCTTTTGTTTGATCATGCAATGGCCTTGGGAGGTGGAGGTAGGACAAATGGTAACACTGGCCATTTCATAAATGAGGAAATTAAGGTCTGCAAACAGCTAGCTGGGACTGGTTCACTACCTGCTTGCTCCCAGTGCTCTTTCCACTGAAGTCTCATTAGGCTACTGTTGAAAGGGCATTAGAAACACAAGAAGCATGAGAAGATAAACATGGAAAATAAATCATAAGGAACTTATCAAAGTTGAACTATCAGCCTGCATGGAAAAACAATAATTGTAACTTAATGAAACTTTTCTCAGTATGAGGATAGGTGAAGGAAATATAAATGTGTGTGTATACACATACACGTCTATATAGAAAATATGAATACATATGTGAGTGTGTAAATATGTGTGCATAGACAGGGCACAGGATAAACTGAATAGGAAGGGATGATATTTTAAAAGGTGAAATTAAGAGGTGGGAGAGGAACAGAATGAGAGGAGACAGGGAGAGACAGAATGGGGTCAATCATTTCATATAGAAGATGAAAGATGGATAAATGTTACAATGGAGGGGAAGAACAGGAAAGCAAAAAGGGAATGGGTTAACCTTACTCTCATTGAATCTGGCTTAGGGAGGGAATGACATACACTCTAAATTGGGCATCTTGCCCTACAGGAGAATAGGGGGAAGGGTATGAGAGGGGGGATGATGGAGGGGAGGGCAGGTTGCGGGGGGAGAGTTATTAGAAGAACACGCTTCTGTAAAGGGAGAGGGACAAAGCAGAGAATAGAACAAGGGGAGGGTAGGATAGAAAGGAGGGAAATACTGTCAGTGTTATACAATATGTCCATTGTGGAGATGTTCTGCATAGCTACACATGTACAGCCTGTATTGAGTTGCTTGTCTTTCCAGTGGGGGTGGGTGACAAGGGAGGAAAGGAAAGAATCTAGAATTTAAAGTTCTAAAGTCACATGTTAATAATAATATGTATTATTATTTACATGCAACTGGGAAATAAGATATACAGGCACTGGGATAGGGAGATCCAACTTGCTCTACCAGAAAGTCAGAGGAGGGATGGCGGAGGATATAGAAGAGAGCAGATTGGGGGAGGGGGTATACAGTGGGGTTGGTAGGGGAAAGATGGGGAGAAAATTTGTAACTCAAAATCTTGTGGAAATCAATGATGTAAACTAGAAATAAAAGTTAATTTTAAAAAAGGGGGGCATTAGAAACCTGGTGGAACACAGATGTTTTTATTTAACCATTATAGTAACCCAGCCTACTTTATGTAGGCAATGGATAGCCTTATGAATCATGTGGGGATAGTGGGGCAGGCCAACTACAGGATACTATGAGTAACAGGAAGCACATTTTTTGGCATTTAGTATGGCAAGCTTAGAAAACAAAATCAGCTGATAAAATATTCATGAATTTAAAAATGAGAACATTAAACTAAAAATGGGAAAGTTAACTTGCTAAAAGCTAATGCTGAATACTAATTGAATGAGCTCAACATTTCCTAACTATAAGGCCCAATTCCATTTAAAAGGGCATTACCTGGAAAATGTTTTGTTCCTAGAGCTGTTCTCAGAACCAGGTACCCACTATACTACTTTGCTCCTTATTACAGTCCCCTCCCCAATCTGAAAATAAAGGTTAAAATAGCTCTATAAATCAATTAGGGACTCACCAGTCCTAACAGATATTTTTTGTGCTATCATTCTTCCTCCAATTACTGCCAATCCTGTGCATAAGCAATGTCCCACTGTTCCACCTACTGCCACACCATAAGGGTCCTGGAAAAGAAACATGGTTACCATTAATACAAAATTAAGGCTAAAATAACAGCTTATGAGAGATTGTTAGCAAGCCTTAAAAAATTGAGCCAAATGGCAAAAGCATTTCTAGGATTGAGGCTAAGGACAGATTGCTATTTTAACTGTAGTCACTCATCAGTTGTGTCTGACTCTTTGTGACCCCATTTGGGATTTTCTTAGCAAAGACACTGAAGTGGTTTGCCATTTCCTTCTCCAGCTAATTTTACAGATGAGGAAACTGAGGCAGAGTTAAGTGACTTGCCCAGGGTCACACATTGTCTGAGGTTGAATTTGAAATCAAGTCCTCCTGACTTCATGCCCAGTACTCTATCCAGCTTAGCCCCTGCCACCTACCTGCCCAAACACAACCTAAATATTATTAATGCATTTATGAAAAGCATCACGGCTGCTAGAATGAAGTGGGTAATGGTTATGCAAGCATGTCCTGGAGCCAGAAATTATAATCTCCAAAAAGCCAAGAGACATGCTTTCTTATATGAGGCCAACACCAATAACTCAACAAGAACTACAGTCTCTAGGGGCAGACAATCGGTGTTATACAATACATGTGAGGCACAAAGTAGGGAAAAGGTAATTTGAAGTGAAAAGCCAAGAAAGGCCTTAAGGTGATGCTTGAGCTGAGTCTTAAGGGCAGCTCACTCAGGATTCCAAGAAGTGGAGGCGAGAAGAAGGAACATTCCAGGCATGAGGGACAGCCAATGAAAATGAAGTATCATGTGTGAGGAACACATGAAATATGTAGAGGTGAATAATGTGTAAGATGGAGTTAGACTGTGAAGATCTTTAAAGGGCAAATAGAGGAGTTTCTATTTAATCCTACATGTAAGAAGATTTATTGAGAAGGGACTTTGGGGCAGAGGGTGGGAGCGACCTGTGCTCTGGGCAAGCACTCTGATAGCTATGTGGAGGAAAAACCATCACCATAACCTGCTCAGGTAAAAGATGTTGAAGAGACAGAAGCAAAAATTGGTAACTGAGTGAGAATTTTTTCAGGATGAGAGAAACTTGAGCATATTGGTAGACATCAAGGAAGAAACCAGTAGATAGTGAAGATGAGAGAAAGTAAGAGATGACGTGGGCTCAGTTTGCTCAATCTCTCACAAATTTATATGACCGTGAGAAAGTCATTTTCTGGACCTGTTTCTATCTCTTCACAGTGAGGGATTTAAGACTGGATGATCTCTTTGGTGCTAGCCAGATCTGTGATTATTACCTCAAGAAAATTTCAAATAAAGTGAAATGTAATGTAATAGGTAGTTCAAGAATGCTAAATAGTCTCTAGCCTTTCAGGAACCTCAAGTGGCAATATTTTAGAAAGGGAAAACTGTGCCAAAATGGAAGTAATTTTGTAGACCCTTGAGATTATCTCATTGCCTTTCTACAATATCCCTAGACAAGTCTTGCTTGAAGATTTTGAGTGGTGCTGAATCGATTATCTCAAAAACAATCCATTTCACTTTTGTATAGTTCCAGTAGTCAAAGTTTTTCTTTTCTTCAAGCCTAAAATGCAACTTTTACCTATGGCTGTTTTCTGCCCCCTGGGGCCAAGTAGCAGAACAAGTCTAATCTCTCCCACAGGGCAGCTATTCTCCTTCTTGAAGACAGCTAGCTTTCATGTGTCCTCTCCCACCCCATTATTATCTTCTCAGGTCAGACATATCTGATATCAAAATTCTATGATTTTCTCTTTAAAAAAAAAAAAAATCTTGGATTTACCTCAGTCAGAAAACCAAGGCTTCACATCAAGCTCTCTGCTACTGACTACCTGGGTGCCTTTAGGCAGCTATAAATCTTGACTATAATTAATTTCTGGTTCCAGGACAGTTCTAAATTCTACCAACTCCAGATCTTTGGTGATATAAATACCTATAATAAGTCAACAAACACTGATTAAGAAAAAATAAAGTAGTTTGATCAGAAGTTTTTTGGGTTTTCTAATGAAATTTTTCAACTATACTATCCTTTTTTATGATGAATCATACCTTTAATGTAAGAACCGCAGATCTGGTAAACTCTGGAAACTTTAAGGCTTCTTAATGTTTCTGCAATACTTTTAATTTCCAGCCTAAAGATTTTTACTGCTTCAGTATGGACTTATAAATAAAAGCCCAATCTAAAGACATTTTTTTATCATTAGTATTCCTAACCCAAGTGATGGAAGCAAATGAATTATTCATTTAGTAAGATAAGGCACAGGTTTGAAAAATAACTTGGCTAGGAGAAAAACAGCAAATGCATCTGGTGGTAGCATTTTTTAGTGTAATATTTATTTAGAAAAGAAATAACGCTCAAAAGTTTAAAAACGTGATCATTTTAAAGTACTTTCTCTCTGTATGTTGAGCTGTACTTAACAGTACACAAGAAATGCCTACAACTCAGGGAAAAGAGCTTAAAAAGTCATTCCAGTGAACAGTTGTAGGGACAGTTATAGGGTCTGAAGTTGTGGTTTCGTTAGTGTAAAAAGCTAAGGAAGGGCAAGGGCACCTTCTCTGAAATTTATAGCTTTTGTGGCCAGAGCAGAAGTGCTGAACACTGCCCACTCTGGAATGCAGTCCCAAGCAGATTAAAATGTAATTTGGAAATATTTTTTAAATAAGTAAAAACACAATGAAATACTAGGTCAATATATGGCCTACAGGGATCCTTATGTAAGGTTTAGTGACCTCATTTTTTTAATTTGAGTTTGACATCTTTGGCATAGATCTGAGAGGTTACAGAAATTTATCCAGGGTCACATAGCTACTGTGTAGCAGAGGGGAGGGCCAGCTATCTATTCATGATTATATCTACCAGGAAAATTAAATGAAGAATCCTGGAACTATAAATCTGTCTCTAATTCCTATAGGCAAAGTGCCCCAAGTACTAAATTGTAGCCACAACATTCAGTACCTTTCAGAGTCAAGAAAAGATATTCAAACTACCCTCATTTGATTCTGGACTTCAAGAAAACACACATCATGCTATAAACATGGAAACGAAGTCTTAATGGGATATGGAATGTAAACATTATGTTCTACCTTTATCTCATGCCACCTGCAAATGTTTGTATTACATTTCCTTTTTTTATATTTTTTTTCCCCAATTACACGTAGAAATCATTTTTAACATGTTTTTAAATTTTTTGAGTTATAAATTAATCTGAAAAAATTTCCATATCAGTCATAACACCTACATTTTAGAGATACCACTGAATCACAGATTTACACTTGACTGTTTAGGAATCTGAGGTATAGAGAGGTTAGTGGGTCACAAAATAGCAAAGGTTTGTTGTTTGGTTGCTCCAACTCTGTGACCCCCTTTGGGGTTTTCTTGGCAAAGACACTGGAGTGGTTTGTTACTTCCTTCTCCAGCCCATTTAACAAATGAAGAAACTGAGGTAAACGTTAAATGACTTGCCCTGGCTCACACAGCTAGTATATGTCTGAAGCTGGATTTGAATTTGGGTCCTCTGCCTCCAGACCTGGTACACCATCCACTGTACTACCTAGTGAGTCCTTAAGGCAGCTAGGCAGAGGCATGATCTGAACCCAAATCCAGAACTCATTCAGCTCTACTAGGCTGCCTTCCCTGCACAAGCTGAGCATCCTCCCAGTTTCCTAGTCAGAAGGACTAGCAGATGACCTGTTATCAATGACTTCACCAGCAAACACAAAAGGGTCCACCGCAATACACTGTTGGTGACTTGGTCCAGCCATTCTGGGAAGCAACTAGAGTTACATTTCTAAAGCTACTGAACTGTGCACACCCTGTAACCTAAGCCTGTGCTTCAAAAATTTTTACAAAGAGGAAAGGACACAGGTATATAAAGGTAAAAAGAGCAGCACTTATAGTAGCCCCAAATGGAAAACTGGGAATGCTCACCTACTGAGGAATACCTGAAGAAAAGTGGTATGAACATAAAATATTATTGCTCCACAAGGAATGACAGTTTCCAAGGAAACGGGGAGGATTTTTATGATCTGATACAGAATAAAGTAGTCAAACTAGGAAAACAATTTCTACAGTGACAACATCACAGAGAAAAACAACTTTGAAAGTCTTTATGATTCTGTATTTGGACATGGCCTATATGGGGATTGATTTGGCTAGATTTTGTATGTTTATTGTGAGGGGTTTTTCTGTTATTGTTTGGGGGGCAGGAGGGCAGTGCGAGTGAAGAGAGAATTTAAAAGGAAAGAAAGGGCTCAGAGTTACTGGGCATTAAAGTGGAACAAAGTTCACCGAGCTGTTAAGAGAAGCTACCTACTTCTCCATTAATTAAAGGGATCAAATGATGCTCCTTAAACCTGGGAGGAATAAAATAACCATTAAGGAGGCATTCTGGCAGTGAGCTGGCAGATTTTCCCAAGTTCAAATCTGGCCTTACACACTTAAACTTTTGGGGTTTTTTTTTTTTGGATTAAAGGGACCATCCCTTGACTCATTTCTTAAAGAGGTCTATTCACTAAATAGGTGTTGCCTCACTCAAAGTGAGAACTTAGCTTAAAAGGGCCAAGGTCTCTCACTGCATCCTGGGCCGTCTCCAGTCATCCTGATGAATATCTGTCTATTGGAGCCAGATGGCTCTGGAGGAGAAAGTGAGGCTGGTGACTCTGCACAGCCCTCCTTCATGCAAATCAAAGTCAACTGCAAATCATGTCACCATCTCCCTGATGTCATGGTCCTCTTTGAGAATGAAGGATAGGGGCGGTTAGGTGGCGCAGTGAATAGAGCACCAGCCCTGGAGTCAGGAGGGCCTGAGTTCAAATCCAGCCTCAGACACTTAACACACTAGCTGTGTGACTTTGGGCAAGTTACTTGACCCGAATTGACCCCCACCCCCAAAACAGAGAGAGAATGGACAAACCACCACCACCATCACCACGATCACCACCTGGGCAAGTCACAGAACCCTGTTTGCCTTAGTTTCCTCATCTGTAAAATAAGCTGGAGAAGGAAATGGCAAATCATTCCAGTATCTTTGCCAAGAAGACCCCAAATGGGAACACAAAAAGTGGAACATGAATGAAACAGCTGAATAACAACTGGCTTTCAAAAAGACCAGCATTTAACATGGCTACAGCCAGTTATTACTTAACTCTAGTCTTCTGAAATAACTGCAAATTTATTCTATACAATATTACCTACCTCACAGCAGGGAACCTATAGCCCAAGGCTTAGCTCCATTCCAACTTTCCAATCTTTTGCTACCTCTCTATTTCTTCCCTTGCTAATCCCCTTTAGTAACTATAATATGAAACGAAAATGATTTATCATACTTGCTTTGCAATAACTGAAGTTTTACATTCCCAGTTCTCAACCTTAAAAGGAAAACATACTGGGTGGCTAGGTGGCACAATGAATAGAGCACCGGCCCTGGAGTCAAAAGGACGAGTTCAAATCTGGCCTCAGACACTTAACACAAAACTAGCCATGTGACCTTGGACAAGTCACTTAACCCCAGTTGCACTCCAAAAAGCAAAAAAAAGAAAAAAGAAAAGAAAAGGAAAAAGTGTGTTTTACATTAAAAAAAAAAAAAAAGCCAACTAGCAATATTCCTACATTAAGTTGCTTTTTTTAATGTGGAACTTTCAAGTCAGTGGTCCTTAACAGAAGAGATTCTCCACTCTGATATGAAAGTACCAAGATCTCAAAGTAGCAAAATATGCTGAATGCAGTAGAGTGTATACACACGCACACGCACTCTACATCAGAGGTATAAAACAGCCCACAGTCAGCAAGCAACATACCAACATTGAATACAGGAACCAGGTTAAAATGTAATTGGCAAATATTTAACAAAATAATTAAAAATAAAGTAAAATGTAGATAATGTTAACTTGTGGTTTACTTGTGGTTTTCTAAGTCAATATGTGTGCTAAGGCATATGTTCAGTTTAGTGGCCCTATTTCTATTTGATTTTGACACCACTGCTCCAGTAGTGCTTATATATTTTAGTAACATTATAAATAAGCAACTTCTACACCTCCATCTTGATTTGCTTTTTTACTCATTTTAAGCCATTTTCTTTTGTTTGTTATTATAAACTGAGACATGACCAGAAAGTATGGGAAAGGACAAATACCATGCCTAAATTTATAAGTGTAAATATATCTTTTTTCAGCCTAATTTAGGAAGCCTTTCTGTAAGTGAAGACAACAGAGATTTTTGAAGGGGCAAATGGTCCCTGGCACACAGAACGAAATAAAGTAAAATATGAATCTGAGAGCATATTTGATGGCTAAGATAAAGGTAATGACCAGGAAAATGAAGTGAACTTGCTTTTCTGAAGTGCTTTCCATACATTATCTGATTGGGAAATGGATTAACTAAAAAGGCTCCAATATCACTTAAGAAAATAACTACATAAACCAAGGATGATTCTGAGAAGAGGAGTGATTGAATGAGAGGACTCTCTAAAGACAATAGAAGTGCAGGCATTCCAAACAATACCTTAATCAATGATTATTACACCTAAAATGAGATATCTGGCATATAAACCAAAGAAAAGCAATCATATAACAGTAACTTCAAACATCACCTTACCTCTCTTGCTGCCAAAACAATTGTAGTCAGTTGAGAGCGATCACCCCATTCTGCTAAGAATGTTAAAGTAAGAGCTTGAACAAAAATAGGAGAGATAAAATGCAGCCACTTTTTCTGAGGTATGGTTGTGCTTGTACCAGTCTCAATATCTCCTGGCCCATTTAAGAGTTTGGTTCTTTGAAGCTTTTAAAAGAAAAAAAAAAAGTAATGATACAGGAGCACTCAAATCCCAAAAGTAAAACAAAATTTTTAAAAATAAATACTCCTATATTTACTGTCTGAAATGCCACAATCCTTCCTTAGTGTTAAAATACAACTACCTGCAGTTTTTTTTTCCAAAGCTGATCATGGCTAAGGAGTATCTGTGCTCCACAAGACATTAAAAATAATGTTTCCACCTTAACAAATGTCAAATGAATTAAACAACCAACATAGTATTTTTTTAAAATCTTTTTTTTTTTTTTGAATTTTAAAAAATCTAATTTAGAACAAGAAGTATCCAAATTTTAGGGAAAATGATCAAGTGAATCAAGTTACATAGGCTAAAGTCACCCATTTGGACTACTTGTCACTACAATTCTAATCACTTTGTTCCTTACAAATCTGCTGGGCACCTGCTATGTGAAGAGACACCATGCTTGGTGCTATGGATAGAAGGAAAGGTAAGAAGAGCCTCCCTTCTGGAAGCCTGCAGGCTCAGCTTCATTACTTTATGATTTTGTTTGAGTATCAATAAAACACTTCTCACCTCACATAGATCCTTTGGGCTCACATACATTTTGAGCTGGAAACCCATAGGACGGCATTTCTTCTACTAACAAACATTCTGACCCAGCAACAACCCTCATTATAAGCAGCCCTTGAAACAGTAACCAGGACAAGAGAAAGCTTTGTGCGTGTGCAGTGTTGACATCTGTTACACACTAACCTGGTCACAGCTAAGACTCAGCACTGTGTTCTTAGTTCAGCATCTTACTGACCAAAATATTAAATACTGTGACTTACTTCTTCATCTTTTTTCTTTATTTCTGCTTGAACTTCTTCCAATTCTTCCTGACCCTCATCTGGACTCATCTTCAAGCCTTCCCTAAGCATTCTGATACCAAAAATTGCAAATAAGGCAGTTGACACATAATATGTGTATACTCTGGGAATAACCGTGGTGGCATAGCCAAACAAAACTGAAAGAAAATAAAATTGTGTTGCACTTTAAAGCACTGTAAAAAATACTATCTTCTCTTCCTGCTTATAAAATATTTCTATGAAAAATCATAATAAAAATTAGATCTGTTTACCAATTGCCCTAACTTCATTTAATATTTTACTTCACTTAATATTTTTAATTTTAGATCTTAAAAGCTTTGAAGGGGTGTTGGTTACTTGCCATAATTTATCCAAATTTTTTTAACCCAGTTTATTTCAGAAATTCTATTACAAATCGGTATTTGTGTCTATAGACCATAAATATAGCTTACAAAAGTACTGGTATTTTCTTATAGTTAGTGTTATCAGTTATCATACAGTGTGATAAGTCAATTTATTAACACCATTTTGAGCCACTGGTAAAAGATGAAAACAAGACCTTGGCAAGAAGGTGGGCAGGATTAGTTTTAAGTTTTCCATCGAAAGAAACATAGGAGATGCGTCTTAGACACGCAACACAAACCATTCATTTAAATTTGCTAATGAGAAGTAAAATAGCAAAAATCCATCCCAAAGTATCCATGTATAACTACACTTCATTTTTAGGGCAGATGATACACTTCTCAAAAGTTGCCTGAAAAGCAAATTTATACAATTGTATGTGTAATTTTTTTATGCTGACTTCCATTATAAAATTTGAAAGACCAAAAAAAAAAAAAAAAAAAATCACCCAAACATGAAGCAAACCTTTGAAAACCACAGTCAGCTTTCATTTATAAAAGGTAATGAAAAGCAAAAATGATCTATATTGAGAGTCCTTGGTCACTTATCTGTTCAGAAAGAAATTCTTTCCATTTGAGTTAGGACTTACTTAGATCTTTAGTCTCTTTTTGTTACGATCTCTGTTTGTGGTTTCAGTCATTGCAGGCTTGTCTGGATCTTGGTGACACCATTTGGGGTTTGCCTGACAAAGATACTGGAGAGGTTTGTCTTTACCTTATTTGACTCATTTTACATTTGAGGAAACTGAAGCAAGGATTAAATGACTTGCCCAGGGTCACATCTAGCAAGTGTCTGAGGCTGGATTTGAACTCAGGAAGAGAAGTCTTCCCAGTTTCAGGCCTGGCACTCTGTCCACTGTGCCACTTGATGCCCCTATTTCTACTTTACTTAATCTTATTTTATATATAGCTTACATCCTATCAATCAACCAAGCAAGCATTTATTAAGGGTCTCAGTGTTAGGCACTGTAAGATGTTAAGAGTAAAAAAGAAAAGAATAAGCTTGTTCCTTCCTTCCAGGACCTTATGTTTTAATGAGGGGGAGAAGAGAAACCCATATATTTAACTCCTATCCTTAGTCTGAGAAATGTGACAGACAGCAGTTATTGTTTAAAGGAATTCAGAGCAAAGTTACCAACAAAGTCAGAGCTACTCTATATGAATGCTTCTCCCCAGCCCCGGTGAGTTCTCAAGGTTGCCCGGCCCACATTCCCCATAATGGGATGAATGACCACAGCACAGACGAGGGAGTAAGAGGCAGGCTGTGGTTCAGCTGGGTCACTAACTGAAAGACTTAGGTCAATCTGTACCATCTTTCAGACTCTCATCTTCCTTATGTAAAACAAAAGAGCTTGATAACATTCACCTTTGTAGGCCTCCAGCACATTTTAAATTCTGATTTTATTTAATTGTTAAAGTATGAAAACTTTTTCTAAATTAACAGCTTTGGGGTTATTTGCCTGTTGGGAATATCTACATTTCTTTTTAAATTATGTAAATAATCAAGTTACCTTAATTGAAAACAAATTATAACAACATGAACAACACTGAAAATAAGCTTTTGTTATATTTTTAAAACGTGTGCCTGTAATTTAATCTGTGCATCGAATTCTCAGTAGGGACTCTAACTGCACCAACGGAGACCCACGCTTTCTTGGAAGGAGCTCTGAGAGCTGCCTGAAGCATGGAGCAAGAGTGTGACTTGCCTCTGCTCACACAGCTAGTGTTATGTCAGGGGCAGGTCTCAAATACAGGTCTTCCCAATTCCAAGGTTCAAAATGCTACAATTTTGAAGGAGGTTGGTTTTCTGGCCCAAGCAATTACAAGTCTGAACGATAGGGTGCGGCTAGGTGGCGCAGTGAATAGAGCCCTGGCCCTGGAGTCAGGAGGACCTAAGTTCAAATCCGACCTCAGACACAACACAAAAACTAGCCACGTGACCTTGGGCAAGTCACTTAACCCCCAATTGCCCTCCAAAAAACAAACAAACAAACAAAAAAACAAGTCTGAATGATAGGGAATGGATTTGTGATTTTACTGGCACAGGGCACTACTGGCTGAGCAAACTCCGTCAACCAGCGCAAGTTAGTACCTTTTCTGCAAGCCAAGGTCTCAGAGAGCTGCCTGAGGAGAGGGGGTCAAATATGTGGTCCTAAATAAATTGCTCCTAAATGCAGAGGGAACAAGATCAAAATTTAACTGGTAAATATTTAACTGCATAAAAGTAGAAAAAAGAGATAATATGGCATTTTAAAATAACTATGTCAATATTTGGCCTATTGGGTCACATATTGTGAGGATCAATGGCCAGTGCTTCTACACTTCAGATGGGTCCTAGACCCAGGGTCATACAGCCAGAAAGTAAATGTTGGAGGTAGAGCTGGAACGTAGGCCTTCTTGACTCTGAAACCAGTTTTTTGTATCCCCCTGTTACTGCCCTCTTTTTGAGAGGAAAAAAACACTGAATAAAAAGCCCGTTCAGCAGCGAGATTACTGACCAGAAATTTGATGAGTATTTCCTTTAAAACTTCCCCAGTATAGTGCATAGAGCATTGGCCCTGGAATCAGGCAGACCTGAGTTCAAATCCACCCTTGGGCATAGCCATGTGACCTTGGGCAAGTCACATAACCCCAACTGCCCTGCATGCCCCCCCTCCAAAAAGCAAAACAAAACAAACCTTCGCCAGTATAATAATAGATGACTGAGGGGCACAAGATTCTGAAATGCATTTTAAATCAAAGGTTAACATTCTATTATGTATCTGTATTTTATATAAAAATGTAGCTAAACAACACTTTTTAAAGCAAAACAAGTAAGAATTTTTTCCAAAACCTTAACCGCATACAATGAATTAAAAGTCACTGAATTCACAGCTAGTAATCCATTTTGTCCCCAGTGTCATTTAACAGGAAATATGCAATTCTCTTCTGTGGAAGTTGCTGGACTTTAGAAATTAATTAGATTTATCCAGATTGAAAGGAGGAAAGGCAGGATTACAGCAAAAACAGTGCAGTAAGTTAACAAATAGGATAGTAACTCAAATGGCTGAATTAGAAAAGTTGAAAATTATGAATAATTAGTTTTCAAGTACTTCATAATGAATAAGTTTCCTAACTTGTAAATTCTAATTGTAGATTTCTGAGTATAATGTCTATTATAAACTTACAACTTCAATGTAAGATTTAAATGTAAACAATTTAATCATTGTTTTGATTGTCCAGTAAATAAACACAATTCACACACACACACACACACACACACACACACACACACACACACACACACACACACACACACCCCTACAAAAGACTGCACCTTGTTCAATAAACTTGAAAACGTAAGTACTTACCAGATAAACATGTCATTAGGCCCAAGGCCAGCATAGCACCTGCTAGCACAGTCAAACGGTTATATCGCATTGCCATGATGGCAGCTATAAAGAATGTCTTATCCCCTAATTCAGAAACAATAATAACTGATATGGCAGCCACAAATGCATGGATAAATCCCAAATTAGTCTGGCCAGCAGGATCCTCATTATTAATATGAATTGGGGAAGCTGGTATAGGTCCTTTCTGTAACAGAAAAAGAGATTTAAAAAAAAAACACGTGATTTTAACAATAGATGCAGAAAAAGCCACTGACAAAGTGCAACATTCACTTATGTTTAAAAATCCCACAAAGAGGAAAAAAAATCATCTTTTTTTTGTTTAACATACTGAAAAATTGGATATCTAAAACAAATAAAAAGACCCAGAGTTATTTGCAATGGGAAGCAGAAGTTTTCCTTATAAATACAGGAGTAACACCCTTTTTTTACTGCAGTCACTTAATTTTAGAAATGCTAGCCAAAGCAGTAAGACAAGAAGGAAGAAATTTAAGGCACAGATAAAGGCAAAAAGGAGACAAAATGATCTATCTCCTAATATAACATTTTGCATAGAAATTCAACAAGGAAACTAAATGAGAAAATTAATTTCAGTAAAATAGGAATATACAAAATATACAAAAACAGCATAACAATGATAAAACCAAAGAGAAAAGAATAGTAAAAGTTCCCATTCAAAATAACTACAAAATATATAAAATATCTTAGGTCAACTACCAAGACACACTCAAAACTTAAATAAACACAGCTAGAAAACACTGTTTAAAGAAGTTAAGAACTTTAATATTTGGAGGTGATTTTTTTTCAATGGTTGAGCTGAATCAATATAAAATGCCACAAAAATGACAATACTATCAAAACTGATTTCCAGGTCTGCTATACCAACCAAATTACCAAGAGGATTCTTTAAAGAAAGAGCTAAACAAAAATAAAATTCACTTGGAGGAACAAAGGGTCTAAAATCTGAGAATAAAGAATTTTTTGAAGTAATCAGTCAACAAATATGAAGTGCTAATTATGTGCCAGGCACTGTGAAAGGTTAAAAAAAAAAGCCCCACTCCTCAGGGGGTGTACAGTCTAAGCAAGGAGATAACAAGTAAATAACTAGGCACGTGTACATCTTATATACAAAGTAGACAGAAGTAATCTGACAGAAAAAGGCAGGATTTGAGCTCAGCCTTGAAGGAAGCTAGGGAAAATGTGCATATGTTGTACTTGTCAGCACTAGTTAGTTTTGAGAACAATTTTACCCTCTTTTTTCACGCTTTGTTATAAGAGAGAAGTGATTTCTCTGAGACAGAAAAGAGAGGAAGGACTCCTATTATTACTAAGGGAAGAACTTGTTTAAAAAGAACTCCTGGGAAAACTATAATGCATTTGGCACAAACTAATTAAATTCTCTATTTCAGATAAACTTCTTGTACCACATACTGTAATAAGTTCAAAATGGATAAATGGTCTGAATATTGAAGCTTACACCATAAACAAAATTAGAAAAGAATATGATCACAGATTTTCACAATTAAGGATATACAGAGAATTTTTAACCAAAGGACAGAAGACTATCACAAAAGTTTGATCACATCAAGCTGAAAGCTATTGTTTTGGGTGCAAAAAAATTTTACATTAAATTTCTCTGATAAGATTTGTTCAAAGGTTTATAAAAGGACATGCACTCCACTTTTGATCAACTGCTCTGATTTGTCTTGACTCTCTGAAACAACCTCCCCCAAAGCCTTCCTTTACAGAGGGCTCTGAACTTGCCAATCAACTTTCTATTTTCTATCAGTGGCTCTTGTCCCTGCACCAGGTACCCCCTGATAGGTACACACAATACAAAGAATCAAGACTATTTCTGCTTTCAAAGAAAGTACATTCTAATGGGGAAAGACAGGGCTTTTATAGGGGAGGAGGCAGCCCTGAAGAAGTGTTTTGCTACTGTTAAATGATTTGGGGTTTTTAAAGTTTTTTTTTAAATTTAATTGATTTATTTACTTTCAGTTTACAAGATTCAGTTCCAGAATTCCTTGAGTTTCAAATTTTCTCCCCTCCCTCCTCACTGCCCACTCCCCATGGTGGCATGCAATCAAGTATAGGATGTGCAAATACTTTCATATTGGACATTAGTCTGGTTGTATTGTTAAATTATTTGTTTTCAAAGTTAAAAGTAGTAAAGTTTTAGAAAACTCATGGCAATACTGCATGAAAATGGCTGGGAAGTAAGATGGTTAAGTGGGTCTAGGTACAAGCTATTCGAGAAAATTGTTCATCAATGAGAAGAGAAGACTTAGTCCCAGGTCAGAGGTGGGCCTAGAGCACTGGCCCTGGAGTCAGGAGGACCTGAGTTCAAATCTGGTCTCAGACACTTGACACTTGGAGAGTGACCTTAGGCAAGTCACTTAAGCCCAATTGTCTTGCCTTCCCCCGTCAAAAAAAAAAAGAGTATAGGGAAGCAAGTAAGGTAGAAGTCTAGAAACGTAGTAGGAAGGGACCAAAAGTCTTAGGAAAAAAACTTTTTCAGAAGTGAGAAAAGCCAAAGTTGTCTTGTCTCAAAGAAAAACAGCCAGTTTCTTCAACTGATACTCATGATATAAACTCAAAGCTCTCCAGACGGGGTCTAATGAGGGCACGGTACAGTGGTACTAACACGTTTTTATGTCTCTCAATTCAATCCAAAGACAAATAAGGTTTTTTTTGGCTGCCAAATCATAGTGTTGACTCACACTGAGTTTGTAGTCAACTAAACTTCTAGGTCTTTATCATAACTACTGTTTAACCACGTCCCCAATCTGGTATTTATGAAGCTGATTATTTTTGTGCCTGAGCATAACAATTTACATGTAGACCTACTGAATTACACAATTCAGGTCAATGCTCTTGCTTCATCAAAGTAATTTTCAATCATGATTTCGCTGTCCACTATTAGTTATCTCTTACAGCTTTGTATCATCTGAAATTTGGCAAACATGCCATCTCTGGCTTTATCAAAATCACCGATGAAAAATGGTTAAAAAAAAAAAATCACACGGCCAAGTACAGATCCATGGGTCCCAGACCTTAAAGAACTCACATTCTTCTAAGGAGATGTTATTCTTAACAGCTATAACATGATGAAATTTATCTCACACTCTAATATTTGCAGAGCATTGCACATACATGATCTCCCGTGATGGTCACAACCACACAGTGAGGTAGGTTATTTACAAGTATTGCTACCCTTATTTTACAAGAGAGGAGATAAACTTAGGACAGGCTTAGAAGTTGGGTGACTTGCCTATGGTCACAAAACTAATGGGGGAAGGGTGGAGTAGTCTTTAAAGCTAGATTTTCTTGAGTCCAAATCCAGACGTCAAAAAGATCCCAAGTCTAGGACATCAGGATCAGTCTCAACAGTTAAATAATAAAAGGTAGGAAGAGCTCACATTTGCATAGCACTTTAAGGTTTGCAAAATACTTTACATACATCTTATTAGATCCCCAGGATAATCCTGTGAGGTAAGATCGATTATTATCCCTCTTTTACGTACTCAGAGACAGTCAATGATTGGTCACTGGTCACACAGCTAGTATATATTAGAGTGGGATCTGAGTCCTCCAGATTCCCAGGTCAGCAATCTTTTGTAGTATTCCCTTTTAAGGTAACTAGAGAAGGGAGAGGAAATTAACACCTGGGACAATAAGGGAAAGCTGCACAGAAGGAGTAACATCTGAGTTAGACCTTGAAGAAGGTAAAGATCTTAACAGACAAAAGACAAGGTTCAAGGAAGGGGGGGGACAGCATATGTAAACACGCAGAAGCAATGAAGGACAAGGCAATTCGGGGCACACCTCATAGTCCAGTTTGGCTGGAATATAGATTACATGAAAGGTGCTAGTGTGAGATAAGCAAGTTGGACCATACTATAGTGAGCCTTAAATTCAAGGCTCTGATTATGTATAGTATACTTAAGGGAACAAGTAGCCATTGAAAATTTCCAAGTATAACAGTATGATCTACACCTTAAAAAGATTATTTTGGCAGCTATGTGAAAATGAAGAGGAGAGAGATTGATAGCAGAGAAATCAATTAGGTCATCTGATACCACGTGATCAAGGGTAGTGGTTTGGTAAAGACAAAAGAAAAAGAATTGATGGGATTTGTGGTTAAAAAAAATTTATTCTGCAGCCAAAAGTTGGTGTTATTCAGTCATACGTATCCAGCTCTCTGTGACCCTATTTGGGGTTTTCTCAGCAAAGAAACTGGAATGGTTTGCCATTTACTTCTTTTTATTTTACAGATAAGGAAACTGAGGCAAAGAAGGTTAAGTGATTTCCCCACTGTCACACAGCAAGTGTCTGAGGCCAAACTGAACTCAAGTCTTCCTGACTCCAGGTTTGCAACTCTATCCACAGTATCACCTACCTGCCTCACTGGAGCCAAAAGACCTGAGTTCAGATAACCCCAGGACTTACTGTGACTGTTCATAAGTCACTTACCTTCCTGGGCTTCAGTATTCTCCTCTGTAAAAGAATTCTGAGCCTGAAGAAGATGAGATAAAAGGTTTCCAACTCTAAATCTCTATAGAAATATGGGAAATAAAAGTCCAGGACAAATTTAAGGGCTTGGGACTACAACACCTTCAACAGAAACAGGAAGACATTTGCCTTAAATACAAAGTTGTCTTTTTCATAACTAATGCAAGCTCTGTCAAGATAGCAGGAATCTGACTTTTTATACTAAAAAAAAAAATGAAGTGTGGGAGAAGCTGTGATGGCACTCTGGACAGGGAAGGTGGAGCTGGCCCCTAGGTTCTATCTCGAACTGTAGTCATCTACTCTTGCTCAGAGCCACAGTTTACAGAACTCACAGGCTCCCTGGCTTTAAATAGAAAAGGAATCTTCAAAATCATCTAGTTCATTCAATTCATTTTGAAGTTGAGGAAAATGACTTGCCCAATGTCACACAGATAAAAAGTAGCACAACTAAGTCTCCTACTCTTCTCCCTGCTCACTCCTCCTTCTCTTCTGCCCCCCCCATGAGTCAAATTCCTCCATCCCAGGGCAACTAGAAATAAATCTCGACTTTCATTAAGTTTTTCATTAAGCCAGCTTGACATTTAGAGGCATTCATTGGGAAATCATGAGGAAAAGTAACAGAATTCTATACAAATTACAAAGTAACAAATGCCCAATTCCTGGTTATAAATTGTTCCAATAATAAACTTACTGTCTATCACACAAATGAGAATCTCCACTCAAGTACTTCTCCAGTGCCTAAACCTAGGACAGAACTGATTCAAGTTTTTTGAAGGTAATACCAGCAGAATATAAACCTATAAACAAAATCAAAGGACTCCCAGTACCAAAGCCATGGATCTGCTTCCCAGGGGCATAGCCTAATTCAGACAGGCTTAGCTGGCTTCGGAGTGATGAATTTTTTGGCAACAACCCTTAAGGACCATCTATTAAAGTTGTAAATGGGTTGTAATTTTCATCAGTATTCTCACCAGAAAAATTACTTGATCCTTAAGGCACAACTATCTTGTAGATGTACACTGAAACAGATGTAAAAAATAACTACCAATGAATTTAGGCACAGAAACCCATATTCAACTTTGTAAGAAAAGTTCAGTTTAATTATCTTACTATTTACAACGATACTGTTTGCAAGCAAATTACCAAGCTGAAAGAGCTTTCAGATATTTCACAACATATAAGATAGGCAAGGGGGATATTTAATCACATTAACAGTTTTGGCATTCTATGTGATTAAAAAAAAACAGATGATACTTTTAGGGCACAAAACACAACACATCTGATATAGCAATGGAGAAAAATAAAGTGAGATGGATGATGTAACATTAAATGTAAGTAATTTAATTAGTAGCAAATTAATAAGTAATTTTAAAATAGAAGTGTTATTTTAAAAGAGAGAAGAAATAGGATAAATTTATACATAAAAAATATTGTGGAAAAACCTGCCAATGTCTCCTCCCTCTTTCCCAGTTTTAAAAAAAGTGGCTTATCCTTAAAATAATTTTTATAGGAGACAGAATACCTGGACTCTGGTTTCAGGTCTATTGATATGACTTAAGGGTATTGGATGTTAATTTCCCTTTTAAAAAATATATTTTTCCCCACTTATATGTAAAAATACTTAATATTCTTTTTTTATTTTGAGTTTCAAATTCTTTCCCCCCCTCCCGGATTCTCCCATGGAGAAGGCAATAATTTAATATAGGTTATACCTATGCAGTCATGGAAAAAACATTTCTAATTTTCTAATCAACCACATGACAACTGACCCCACTTCTAACTCATATAGAGGTAAACATTATTCTTTAAAAGTTTCAAAGAAAGAAGTATTGTTATTATTTCAAAAGTACAACTGATTAGTTGTAAACTTAAACCAAACAACTAAATGTTACACAGACAACTAATAGTTTAAGGGACAACTGGGGTGGGGAACCTTTGGCCTCCAGACCACATGTAGCCTTGTAGGTCCTTGGGTGTAGCCAAGCTTTACAGAACCAATTCTTTTATTAAGTTGATTTGTTCTGTGGAGTTTGGCTTCAGTCAAAGGGATGCATTCGAGGGCCTAGAGGCTGAAGGTTCCCTGCCCCAACAGGCACTTTAGTTCCAATCTAGTGGAAATAACAAGTTTTTCAAAAAGGATATAACTGCAACAGTTCCTAGTCCTCACAAACTGGAAGGCCAGAGTTAGAGAAGAGACAGAAATGTGCCAAGTGCTGCTAGGTTAATTTGCTGTAGACTAGAACCATTCTTTTCAAATTATGTTTCTTTTAGCTATTTTTAATAAGAAAATATTCTAGTATTTCTTGGATCTGTAGGAACTTTACTTTGCAAGCAAATCACTCCAAGTTTTTTGAGATTCCCAAATACATAAATAAAATGAGACTAAATTTTCCTCTTGTTGATTCAAAATGCTGGTTTAAATTTTGGTTTTGTATACAATGTTCAGTAGTAATTAGTTCAATTTTCCTGGGTTTGAACTACTGTATCATTTAGCTCCCCTCAATTTTTTTTTAAATACCAGCAAAATACTACAACAAAAACGGACTTTTCCAGATAAGGTCACTTTTATGTTTAGTTTCTACAAGTAGATAATGACTCAAATCTAGAGCAGAAATGATTTCATTCATCCAACAGCTATTTATTGAGTGCCTGACTATTAAGTAGTACAGTACTTAATGGAAAGAGCCCTGAAAAGGGAAGCAGATTCTAGTCCCAGTTTTCTATTAATTAGTTGAAGGATTTGGGGATGAATTACATTATATCTCTCTAGTCCTTCACTTTCAAACTTCATTCAATGACTATTTCTTAGGTGGCTACTATGTACCAAGTACTGTGATAGGATAGTCTTTATCCTCAAAGAGTTCATCTTTTACTTGGGAGTCGGAATATATACACAATACAAAATCTATACAAAAGTAAATTAATAAATTGGGGGAGGGACCTAGAAAAATTCTTCTGAAGCAGGTATTTGAGCAGAGCCTTAAATGGAATCAGGAATTTTAAGGGGCAGAAGTGAGGAGGAAGGGCATTCTAAGAAAGGGGTGGGGAGCCTGCACAAAGGCCGGCAATGGAATAGTATGCATGGGGAGGGAGAAGGAAGGTCTTTCTTCCACTCTCCCTCTCCCTCTGTCTCTCTCTCTCTGCTCCTTCCCCCACATCCCCCTTACTTACAACAGATTCTGCAGAAGACAAAAGAAAAGAGCCTTAGGTTATGCCAAACAAGGGAAGAGAGAATGTAAAGGAAAAAGCACTCGAGAAGTAGAGAAAAAAGGACTGGTTTGGTTAAATAGGTTACTGGCAACTTTCAAATGGTGATTTTCAGCCAAGCAGTGAGAAGACAGATTACAAAGAGCTAAAGAGCTATAGGTGTTAAAGAAGTGGAAGCAGCCAATAACACGCACATTTGAATCTGAAGGAAGGAGAGAGAAGGGACGGCAGAGTCAACTGGTTGAAAGGTTGAAGGCGGTTTTTAAGATAGGAGAGACTGGAGCATATTTGTAGATAGAAGAAAAGAAGAACCTAGGGACTTGCTGTAAGACGGAAGGGAGGCAGAAGGAGCAGCTAGCCATGGTGAAGGACCAGGTGTGAGAAGCTTTAGCAGTCTTCTGAGTTTAGATAGGTAAGAGTTTACTTCTGTCTTTATAAATGTTAGAAAAGGCATCAAGGAAGAGGTGGCATTTAAGTAGGCCCGAGAAAATCAGTACACATTTATTAAGCCCCTACTCACTATATGCCAAGGCACTATGCTAAGCACTACGAATACAAAAAGGTAAAAAGCTCACAATCGAATGAAAACTAGGTAGGTTTTTAATAAGTAAAGTTTTGGGGAAGCCGGTGTTATGGAAATTAGAGAAGTGTATTCTAGGTGAACAAGTGCAGAAATCTGAAAACTCAGGATACACAAGTGTACAAACGGGCAGAGTCGAAATATGTCTTGGAGAAATACACTGGATGCAGGCTGCAAAGGGCCGAAGAATCTTAACTTTATTTAGCAAGGAACCAGGGAAGATTTTTGAGTGGAGGAATGATCCGATCGGGAAATGAGCTTTAGGAACCTGGGAACTGATGGACTTAAGGGTGGTCACAGACTGCTTAATTTCTTAGGACACCACTTTGACGGCACAGGAGAGGTGATACAGACCTGAATAGGGGAATGGGGGGAGGGATGGAGCGGGCAAAGAAGGGACCTGGGAGACCTCAAGGACCTATAACAGATGTTCAGAGAGGGAGAGAAGGCTGAAAACTTTCCAAACATGGATAACAAGCGATAGTGCCATTAACATACGCATGGCAGTAACTTTGCAATTAATTAGGTTATGCCTTTTTAGTTTAAATGGTCAAGAACAGAAAGGAATTTGTGTAAATGACTGGAGTTTCTGCAGCCTAATGAATTCGCACGTGAGGTTAAACCAGCTCTTGCCGAGTTCCCAAAGAAGTCCTTAGTCCACCAAGGCGTTCCTGCTCCCAGTCTGACTCCGGCTCTGCACAGGAACACGTTAGGCACGTGTGCCCCTGGGGATGCCGGCGGGGACCTGATGCCGGGGCAGACTCAAACTTAAGGACGGCTGGGGCGAGGATCTCAGTCTATAAGCCAAACAAGACTAAAGTTCTGATCCTTCCTTAGAAAAGCTGAGGGCTCTCTGGCCGGGAAAACGCCGCCCTCACGTCCTCCTTCCCGACCACCCCCACCCCCACACACACTTGCCCCTTCCTGCTTCTCCCCCCGGCAGCATCCCAGGAGCCTCCCCCTCCTTCCTCTGCTTCACCTGGGTATCCCCCATCGAGACGTGCCCAGGTGAGTGCAGAGGGGCAGGCGGCGCACACCGATGCCCAGAGAAGGAGATCCCCAGCTGGGAAGGGAAAATGTGACACAGGGGGAGTGGGCAGTACCGACTGCCCCATTCCTAGGCCGCAGAGGCGCCCCTTCCGCCTCCCCTCTCCCAGAGCGGGATCTGAGCGCCCCCAGCCCTGCCCAGCAGCTGGCAGACCCCAGACTCACCTCGGCGCGGGCCGCCTCGGGCCCCTGAGCCTCTGCCGGCTGCGGCTGCAGCTGCTGAGGAGGTGCTGGAGGCTCCTTGTTCCGGCTGCCGGCGTCTTCCTCGGGTACGGCTCGGACCCTGAGCGGGGTCAGCAGGAGCAACAGCAGCAGCACCAGAGGCGGCAGGAGCAGCGGCTGAGGAGACCCCCGACGGCCCCCCAGCGCCGCCATCCCGCCGGCCGAGCTAGCCGACGCACTGCGAGGGCGAGGAGAAGGAAGTGGAGCAGGAAACCTGCGGCTAGGGCAGCCGAGCCCCGCACCCCAACCCCAGGCCGCGGGACTGCGCAGGCGCGCCCGGCTAGAGCAAGGCCAGCGCCATCCGGGTGCGGAGTCGGGAGGAGGAGGAAGGAGACCGGGAGGAGGTGCGGGGGAGGGGAGAGGGAACGAAACTGACTTGGGAGAGCTGGAGGACCAGAAGGCGACTCCCGAGGCCAAGCGCGCCTAACAGTCTAGAGTCAACTAGAACGCCGACTCCGCCCGCAGCCATGCACGCGGCCCCAGCCCCGGGGCCGGCCGCCCATTGGCCGGGGCGGCGCCCTGGCGTCATGACGTAGGCGCAGCCAGGTTCAGGTGCGACCCGAGCCCTCCTCTGATTGGCCTCGCAGCAGACCGCCCAACTTTGTCACTGGGCAGGTGGCTTGGAAAAGTCCCCCATCCCTCCTTGTCCACCGCCCCCATCCCCCTTGCATTAGAGTCCACCTGGAACTCTTCTCTAAGACCAGCATCTTTTCCGCTCCCAGCTTCTGCATCTTATGAAGCTGATCAACCTTCGTTCTCATGATCACCGAATTACTAGCCAGTAATTGTTTTAATAAGTACCCTGCTGACGCGGTAGCAGCACTAATTACCACTAGCCCTCCCTACCCGAGCACTGCTTCTCTCGTTGATTAATAAATTCATAGCGAATTTCTAGAGTACTACTTATATGCATAGCACCAAAAACAGGAAAGAAGCTTTAGACAGAGTTGTGGAATTTAGGAGCATGACATAGATATAGCTATAATATTAAAATAATGCATGACGTACTTGCAGCAGAGCCACCAACTTAAGTGCTATGTGAAGTCTAGGTAAGTAATTTTCATTACTCAATGGCAGGATCATTGACAGTGTGAAAAAAGAGAAGACCTCAGTCATGTGTTTCTGAGTAAGTCAGCTGTTCTAACACTCCGTTATTTCATCTATAAAATGGAGATAAAGTAACTAGGCTGACTTGTGAAGATCAAAGGAATGTATGTAGGTATATGTGTGTATATCTGTATTTATATATATAGCTATATGTATAACTATATACAAATCTATGTGTATGTATGTATAAATGTCTAAATACACATATATATGGGTTATGTGTATATACACATAACTAGATGTGTATATTAATATATGAACATAACTATTAAAGCATTTTCTAAAAGTCACTATTACTATTATTCATGGTAACTTTTGCCTTTGCTTGGTAACTTTGCATTATGCATGGTAACTTTCATCTAATAAAGATGAAAACTGAGGACAGTCCATGTACAAGGAGCAAAGGCAAGTTAACTAAGATAAGGAAGCTGGAAAGTTAAACCAGATCAAAATACTAACCACTCCTTCACCAGCTTTGAGGTACCTATTGGGAGGAGGAGGGAGGGTGAAGAACATGGCCTGTGTACATTCTTAACAGGCTCTTTAGGCCTGTAATGTTTGGAGGGAGATTCCTCATACCATATAGTTAGAGATTCTTTTTTGGAAGAACAATGAAAAAACAATGTTATTCCAATTATAATTCATTTCAGTTCAATTTGAAAAACTGTATGTTTTTCCTTACCCCCTGACAAAAGCCACTACAGACACCCTGTGATGTAATGGTAATGACATTGAATTCAGAGTCAGAAAACCAGCAGTTCAGTTCTGGTTTTGGGACTTGCTGTACCACCTTGAGCAAATCACTTTACCTAGGTGACCCTCAGTTTCCTCATCTATAAAATAGGTATATCTGTTGTACCTAACTCTCAAGGTTATTGAGAGGATTAAGTGAGAACATGGATATGAAAGCATATTATAATTATAAAATGAGAGATAAATGTGATTTCTTGACTTTATGAAATAAATTTCAGGTCACATTTTAGCTTTTTTGTTTTCCATTAAAACTTAATATTAATTAAACACTCGTGGTACTATCACATATATCATATTAGAGAGGGTGTCATTGCCCTTAACTCACCTAATAGGGCAACACTGTCCTAGACACATTGACTGCAGAATTAGCCAAAGCCACAACTGCCCTGACCTCCTGTCCTGATCTTCAATTTCATCAATTGATCAACCCACACTTGTATAGTTGTGTGGCAGGAAGATCCATAGCTGCAGTCCAAAGCTATTTTGGTGGGGCTCTACCCAGAAAACAGACTAATCATAGGGTGTGACAGGCTGTGGGTGTTTGGGAGGGCATGAATCCAGTCTCTTAAACCTATTTCCTTTAAGAACTTCACCCCATTTCATGCAGATTCCATTAGGGAACTGTCTGTGATGTGAATTCATCATCTTTATGGGGCCATGTATGAATTACTCCCTATTTCAACCACCTAAAAAGGGGCAGAGGATGATAGTCCCCAGCCAGAGGCTCTAATAAATTTACCTGACTATAAATGAAACTCCTCAGAGAGCTTTCCCAACATGTCACTTGGCTGTGGAAAGCACCTCAGCCTTGTCTTTGTGAGACCAAACCCTCAGGAGCTATTGCTCTGGTGACTCATCAAATATCTTTTTGAATTTCTGCAACCCCTCCAGTTTCTTGGTGGAGAAGGTCTGCCAAACCTCTGCTTCCTTAGAGGAGGTGAAACACCCTCCTGCTGGAAGTAGTCTTAAGAAAATTCTGGGGAATGTTTGCCACCAGTGGAAATCCCTAAGTCTCTTCCTCATATTCTTTACTCTTCCTTTCTCATATCTCTAATCTCAGTGGAGTTGGAGTATCTGAAAACAGAACCTCTGAGTCAAAGATTATATGATGGGTTTCCAGTCTCATTAGGAAAGTATCCCTTCACCTGCATGGATACTAGCTCCATTTTCCTCTTTCTTGGCTTTCATTACATGGTCCCTAAAACTGTCTCAAGCTGTTGAATGAACCAAGCCAGTTCACTTTCATTCAGTCAGTGAAAAAGCATTTATTAAGTGTCTACAGTGTGCCAGACACTGTGCTAAGTGTTGGCGACACAAAGATAGGCCAAAGACAGTCCTTACTCTCAAGGAACTCTCGAGCTAATAGGGGAGACAACACATAAACAGCTACCTACTGAAGATATATACCCAAGCTGGACAGACTGGCAGTAATTAGCTGAGGGAAGGTGGGGTTGAGAAAGGTTCCCTGTAGAAGGTGTAATTTTATCTGGGTTTTGAAGAAAGTAAGGGAATTTGGGAAACGGAAATGAAGAGGGAAAGAATTCCAAGTATAGGGAATAGCCATTGAAAATGGCCACAGTCAGAAGAGTAATTGTCTTGTGTGAAGAACAGCAAAGAGGCCAGTGTTAGCAGACTGTAGATTAGTGATAAGGTATAAAAAGGCTGGAAAAGTAGGAGAGGGCTGGGTTATAAAGGGCTTTGAAGTTCAAGCAGAGGATTTTATCTTTGATCCTGGAGATGACAGGGAGTCAGACTTGCTCTTTAGGAAGTTCAGTCTTATTATTCTTTCCATCAGCCTTCGGTAGGACAGTCAACAACCACTAGAGAACTCTGGACCTGGACTTCCTTTACTGTCCTTCCCGACAACATCCAGCCCCTACTGAACTCACACCTCCGTGTGAGGTGGAGACTACTCCCCATCCCATTGAGGGGACTTCTGCACCTGATGAGAAGGGCTCTAGTGACTGGGTTCCATGCAGTGTCTTGATTAGCCAGCCCTTGTGCCCTGCCCCCACCCAAAGAGAATGTGAGCCACGAGGCCATTTCGTCTCAGCTACTGGTGACACACTTATGCAAGCACCTGATTAATTCAGTTTCACTTGAAGTGCTTCAAAGTCATGGAACAGTTAACAATAGAAGGTTTATTTGCCCAAAAACAGTGAGGCTATTACAACAAGGATACAATGACATTACTTTCCCATTGTCCTTCCTTCCATATGGAAATATATTTGATTCGCAGGGTAACACTTGTGGTCTTTAGATATCTAGAGTGGTCTTAATTCCATGTAGGTGAGACTGTAAATTACTTAGGTGACCAAGGAGCCCAACAAGGAAGCAGGGGTCAATCAGATCCTAGGGACAGTTTTGTTGGTAAAATGAATCCCTGTTTAGGTGGTAATCTAGCATTGCACATAGGGGCTAGAGTACCCTAATATTCCCTGTTCCATATGTACCCAGATGTGTAGTTGACCTCCGGGGAGAGCCAGTTCCCTTTTTTTCTGTTCATTGGCTCATAATTGGCTCACTGCAATTGGCTTTTTCCTCAGACATCCTGATGCTCTAGGGAAATGAAGTTGTGGGGAGGAGGGGTGAAAAAAAGTACTCATTGTACAATAATGAATGGATTAAGGGACAAATCATTTATTTCTACACATACACACACACAGCTAAAAGCAAAAAAAAATAACTCAGTTCACAAGAAGTACATATTAATACAATATGATTCACAGACTTTTAACTACTGGCACACTTTGTGTGGAGGATGTTACAACTAAGCTTCATTGTGAATGTAAAGCAGTTTGTGGGATTTCTGATAAGTCATTTTGCGTATGCAGAGAGCTTGGCTCTACCCTGTTTCTCCTCTTCTGAACTAGCTGTTTACAGTCGGTTGATTCTTCATTTGCAACTACCAACTGTTCGTGCATCCTCAGCAATTTGATGCTAACTGTGGCTCTTAGACCCAAGACCTTTCAAATTCGAAAGGTTGCTTGCAATCTCTTAACCTACTCAGGAAAGGAAACCCCAAACTGAAAAGACAGGCAGGGGTCTAAGCACAAGTTCACATAGTTGAGTCCATATGGAGGGGTGAGGAGAGAAAGAGTGTTGCTTGTTTCCCAGCCCCCTTGCTTGACTGAATCAAAGCCAAGAGATCACTTCTTTCTTCTCCAGGAAATCTCAGCTATCAAAGCTAGGCTAGAAGGTTGGTTTTTTTTTTTTTTTTTGGTTTGGTTTGGTTTTGGTTTTTTAACAGATGCAACACCCAATCATTTTGTCTGTATCACAGGCAGGGAGATAACCAAAAGACGACTCAGGATTTACCATGACATTAAAAGGCAAAGTCCTTTCAGTGCTAGACCCCATATGGCCAAAAGCAGCTAAAGAAGTTTGCTGGGGCAGCCAGGTGGCCCAGTGAATAGAGCACCGGCCCTGGAGACAGGAGGACCAGAGTTCAAATCCTACCTCAGACACTTAACACTTAGTAGCTCTGTGATCTTGGGCAAGTCACTTAACCCCAATTGCCTTGCCTTCCCCCTCCAAAAAAAAAAAAGTTTGTCATCCTTACATGAACTGATGCAAAATGAAATTAGCAGAACCATTGTACACAGTAATAGCAATATTGTAGAATGATCAACTGTGAATGATTTAGCTAGTCTCAGCAATACAGTTATCCAAGATAATCTAAAGGACTCATGATGAAAAATGTTATCCATCTCCAAGAAAGAACTGATGGAATCTGAATGTGGATCGAAGCATTCTTTTTATTTTTACTTTCTTCATTTTTCTTTACTTTCTTCATTTTCTTTTCGTGACTAATATGGAAATATTTTTTGCTTGCCTTCTCAATGGAGGGAAAGGGAAAGAATTTTAAACTCAAAATTTAAAAAATGTTAAAATTGTTTTTACATGTAATTGAGAAAAAAAATGTTCAATAAATATTTTTTAAAAGAAGTTTGCCATCCTCCAAAGGTCCAAGCAATGAGTCATCATGTCTTTGGAGGCTCCCAGGGGAGCCTATAGACCAATTCAAGTTCCCTGCATTATATTAAAGTTCAGTTCATTATTATTAACATTGATTAAACAACTTCAGCAATCTAGGTATCATAGAGAATATCTAAGAGGGTCCCTGCTGTAACTGAGCCTATGCCCTTTCTGAGGGGAAGAAACAAGTCTCTACATTGTTGTGCAATGAGCCTAAGACATTGAGAAGAATTCAGTGAATATTATTTAACATTTTGGAGCTAAAAACATTATTCTACATTACCCATTATACTTTGAAAATATCTTCTTGAGAGACCAGAAAATACATTGGGAATTATTTAATATCCAACTAAGCCATCAGATTAAAACAGAAATATGGAATCTTACTTAACTCTTAAAAGTTTGCAGAAGATCATGTTCTGGTATATGGAATAATATTGATGCTGCTTCTCATATTAGTTGGGACAGCTGGCTTTTGGGCAAATTTTGAATATCTGAATTACAAGAAGTACAATATCTAAAATGAGGAATATGCTAACCTCATTGTACTCTGTGCCATTCAGATCACACCTGGAATGTTGAGAGACATTTTAAGAGAGCCAGTGACAACCTAGAGCATATCCTGGGTGGAATTGTAAGGGAATTTGAAGATCTTCCTCACCCCTTAACAGGCCTCAAGTGGAACCGAATAGGAGGGGGATGATTGGGGGGAGACTTGTTTTTTTCAGGAAAGCCCACACCTTTTGTTCCTTTGTAATTAGACAGTGGATCTTGAAGGTTGTGATGTCCTCTGACCCTGAAGAAGGATATATATATCCTCTGAGGTGAGGTTTTGCTTTGGGGCTCACTTATGGGAAGAGTTGTATAATTTGACCAGATGAGACTCTGGGTAGTTGTTGAGTCCCCTGGCTTTGAAAACCCAGATATTGATGCTTTTCTGTCTGGTAGCTAACTATGTATATATGTAAGCTAGAAGCCTTGTTGGTCTGTTGAACTGTGTTATTTTCTCTTTCTGTATTTTTTGTCTGCTTATAATTTGTTTGTATTTTCTGAAGTTCAGGGTGCTGACTTTTTCCCCTGAACTAAGTGAATAATATATATGTTTGATTAAAATAAGATTGTTAGCCGCTTTTGAGTTGCTTTCGTCAGAAAAGCAGATCAAAGAACCTGTGCTAGCAGCCCTCCTGGGTATGCTAGGGTGCTTGCTGTTACACTGGGATAAATAGGAGATGTAAAACTGTTATGTGGGGAATGGTTGAAAAATATTTAGTTTGGACAAAAGAAGGATTGGTGTGAATAGGTGAGATTATTTTTATTCTGCTTGACTCCTGAGGAAGAACTAGGATTAATGAGTAAAAATATGAGGAACGATTTCAGTTCAGCCTACCAACACTTTCCTAATACTTAGAGCTGCCTGAAATTGGATTTGGTCATCTCATGAAGCAGTCTTAGAGTCCCATCATTAGAGGTGTTCAAGCCAAGTTTGGACAACTACTTGTCCTGGATGGTACAAAAGGCATTTGTCCTCTGGGCACAGGGTTGAATTAGATGTTTCCTCCATTCTATTGTTGTTGTTGTGGTAGAGCTTCCCAAAGTCATCAGCCTTGCTCTCTCCTCCAGAGTCATCGGAGTCCAGTGGCAAGACAAAGGTCAAGATGACTGGTGCTGGCCCAGGATAATTCTATGATTATATGCAAAAGAGATGATAATCTAATTTCCAAGTCCTTGTGAGGTATCAGAGTTCAATGTGAAATGGGAAGATTATAATACTAAGCTGATGCAGATATCGTAATAGTCTAAGATTGCCTTATGGTTATGGAGAGAAATGAACTAGCATCCATCTCTTTCCTTCTACCTATTTCCCCTTTCCCATTTCTGCTAGTTATCTGATTTTGTAGACTACAGATGAGACTATGGAAGTGATTTCTGCTATAAACCAGACTAGAATCCTGGAATCATGAACGTTTTTTTTAGTGCATAGAAACAGTGGCATTCTCTATAGTCTGAACCAAGGTGAGATAGCAGGTTCTGATTTGGACCAGAATAGTAGAAGCCATATGATAGAAAAAGCAGATTCTAACAGGGAATGTGGGAGTGGAAGATGCTAAAAGGAAGTAGAGCATAGTCAATCTGAATCTGAATTATCATGAATAATGATCTTTTTATTAAAGATTGTTCCCTTCAGCAGACAGGTCACGAAAATAATGCCTTGCCATGTGGCAAAGGTGGCAGTTTCACAGTTTCCAGTTTGTTTTTTTCTTAATTTCAGATAAAGTTTTGAATTTAATAAGGAGGAAGTAAAGTTTGGGAAAAACTCTGAATCATGAATATAAGATGCAGACTTGGACATTTTTAGGCTAGTTATCACAAGTGCTTTGCTGTAGGGTTTGCCACTCCCTTCATCTACCTTTACCAACCAGTTTTTTTAATATGGCATCATTTACCAGAATGATTTCTGATCTTATCAATAAACCAACATTTTGTAAACAAGCAAAGTTTGTTAACATGCATATTGAGAAGGAAGGGAATACACATTTGCATATTACCTCCTATGGGCCAGAAATTGTGTTAAGTGCTTTACAAATATTAACTCATGTGATCCTCCCACCAACCCTACAAAGTAGGTGCTGTTATTATTCCCATTTTACACTGAGGAATTTGAGGCAAACAGATTAAGCGACTTAATCTGGCCTATCAGTTTCACCGTGGCAGCATCTCTCATTACACCTCCTTCTCTTCTCTGACAGACACGGCCACCATTCTAGCATAGGCCCTGATCACCTCACAGCTGGACTGTTATAAAAGCTTGCTGGTGGGGTTGCCTGCCTTGAGTTTCTCCCCTCTCCAATCCATCTTCCAGCCCCTAAAGTGATTTTCCTAAAGCACAAGTCCCCTATCCTTAATAAACTCCAGTGGCTCCCTACTCTTGCATCCAGGATCAAATACAAAATGTGTTGTTTGGCATTCAAAGCCTTTCATAACTTAGCCCCCTCCTAAGTTTATTGGTCGAAAGTTATACGAGTAGGGATCACTAATAGGGCCAGGGGGTGGTGCATAGCTGGCATGAGCAGGATGCAGTACCTTATAAACAAGGGATTATAATGGAGAAGTTGCATAAGTGGTGTCAAAGAAATGTATATGAAAAAGCACATAGGCTGATTGTATTTGAGAGCAAGGGATAGCCAGTGGACACCATGGACTCCATTCTCATCTTCACAGTGTCAGTAAGGGTGGAGGACAGCCCCCTGCTACATTGGAGTACTTATGGAAGGACATGATCAAGAGTTGCTTAGGATGCATGGGCATGCTGACTTTTGATCTTGATGACCAGAAGGAATACCCTCATCACTGAGATCATAGATCCATTTGAATACAGGTAGAGTGACCTGGGAGTCAGTGTATTCATGGGAAAAGTGCTGGTCTTGGGGGCCAGAGACCTGTCTGGTCATTACTAACCCTGCCACCATTATTGGCAGTGGGACCATGAGGAAGTCACCTAATGTCCCAGATCCTGCATCCTGATCTGTGAAATAAATGAAGAGTAGCTACTCCCTTTACTTCATGGGGCTGTTCTGAGGCAAGCATTCTTCAAACCATTAAGTCCTATCCAGTTGTGAAATATCATTCATTAAATCCTGGGGTTTTAGGACCAGCGGCCCTCAGAATTTGAGAGCAACTTCTAGAGCAAATAAAAAGACCTGTTGAGCAGAGTGGGTTGTAAATTTGTAAAACACAATATCGTGAAAGAAGTTAATAAACTGAAAATAGAAATACAGGCTTCTGGAATGGTTTTGATATCTCTTATGAAACTGTCAGGTTATAAGCAAGAATTTGGGAACTTGTGAGGTAGCAGCCTCTTAATCTTTTGAGATTGCTGTAATGGAAGGGAATCATGTTCTAACATAAAATACCCCTGGGTACTACTGTCAGAAGTATGAGAGGCTTATAGATTAGTCCCTATGAATCCTGATTCCCATATTCCAGGGCAGGATAAATAGCCTTGACAAATGAAATCACAAGAAGAAACTTACATAGGAAATGAGGAAGATGACTTCTCTGTACAATTTGACTACAAAATTTAGAATTTTAGATCATGAATGCATTTTGGAAATCATTTATTCCAATCCCTTTATATTGCAGATGAGGAAACTGAGGCCAGAAGAAAGGAAATAAGTTGCCTAAGACCACACAATTAGCTTGGTCTGATCTAGCACTAGAACCCAGGTTTCTTGGTTGGTAAAAGTCACGAAGACTCTTCTTCCTGAAATAAAATCCAGCCTCAGACTCTTATTACCTGTATGACCTTGGGCAAGTCACAACTTTTTGCCTCAGTTTCCTCAACTATAAAATGTGCTGGAGAAGGAAATAGCAAATCGCTCCAGTGTCTTTGCTGACAAAACCCCAAATGGAGTCACATACTGTAAGAACTTAAGAAAAGAAGAATTCAGAGAAACATGGGAAGATTTATCTGATCCAAGAGTGAAATTAAGCAGAACTAAGAAAATAACAATGTAAAAGGAAAGAACAATGAAATGACCTGAAAACTGTAATTATAATGGTCAAGCTTAGAAGAGAGTTAAAGAGGTGTGCCTTCTTCCCTTAGAGCTAGGGAAAGATCACTGTCAGAAGCAGTCAATGTATTGGTTAGTTTTGCTAAACGGTTTTTTTTTCTCTTCCTCTTTTAATCTTTGCTACAAGAGAAGATTTGTGTGGGAGGGGGAGGGAAATGGTTAAATACAGAAATAAATATGATGGAAGTGTAAAAGTCATCCTTTTTTTTTGAGAGGGGAAGGTAGGTCAGTTGGGGTTAAGTGACTTGCCCAAGGTCACATGGCTAGTTTTGTGTTAAATGTCTAAGACCAGGTTTGAACTCAGGTCTTCCTGACTTCAAGGCTGGTACTCTATTCACTGTGCCACCTAGCTACCCCTAAAGTCATCCATTTTTAAAAAGGAAAGAAGCTGAAGCCCTTGCTCTCCTATCTTTTCCAATAGAAAAGAAGGTAAGGTACAAATAATTGTAATACAAGTAGATTTTAGGAGACAGGGAAAATAGCTAGGAAACCAGTGCAGTAATTCAGGAGAGGAATTAAACTGGTGGCAATAACAATGGAATTGTGGTGGTTAGAAGCTATAGAGCTTGAGAGCAGTTTGGATAGGGGTAGGAGGATAGGCAAGAAGTAGGAGGAGTCAAAGATGATTCCAAGGTTTGGGCTTGAGTAACTAGAACAGGAGTGTTACAGCAGAAGAGGGGAAGAAATGAAATTTGGTTTTAGAAGGGAAAATGGAATTTAGTTTTAGATGTGTTGAGTTTAAAGTGTGTTATCAAGGCACCCAAATGGAAATATATGACAGAAATTTGGAAATGTGGAAACTGTTGACTGATTGACTGCAATTATGAAGAGGTTTAGGCTGGAGATGTAGACATGGGAATCATCTGCACAAGAGTGCTAGCTGAAGTCATGGGAGTGGACGAGGCCACTAAGGGACAGAATGTACAGAATAGGAAAAGTCCGTGAACAAAACATATGAGCATAGCTATGGAGGAGGAGCAAGAAAAGGAAGTAATGAATAAGATGGTGATGGTCAGAAAGGTAAGATAAGAGCCAGGATAGTATATGATAATCACAGAAGCCTAGGGGGAAATTTTAAGGAGGCAGTGGGCAACAGTGTTAAATGCTACAGAGAAGTCAAGGAGGCCAAAATTCTGAGAAGTGCCCTTTAATTTTTAGAACAAGTCATCAGTAACCTTTAGTAGGGCAGCATCAATAGAGAACTGGTGACCAAAGCCAAGAAAGAACCTTAATCATTGACCATTCATGAAGAGGCAAGAAAAGGTGAGAAATAAGGCAGTAGTTTGAGGAGGTAGCAAGTTGGGGGGAAGTTTGGGTTTTTTTTGTTTGTTTTGGGGATTTTTTGGTCTTTTTTGGGTGGGAAGGGCAGGGCAATTGGGGTTAAGTGACTTGTCCAGAGTTTTTTTTTTTTTATATACCTATTTGTAGCTCAAATGAGAGAATAAATGTAAAGTGCTTCATAAATGTCAATCTGTCAACAGTAAACAAACATTTACTAAGTGCTTACTGTATGCCAGCACTGTGCTAAGCCTAGGCATGCCAAAAAATGTAAAAACAAACCCTGTCCTCAGGAAGCTCACGTTAATGGGGAAGAGTACATGCAAACAATTACAGACAAGCAATTATATAAAAGACAAATTGGAGGTGATCTCAGAAGGAAGGTTCAAACTTTAATGAAAACTGGTTGCAGAAGGTAGGATTTAGCTGAGACCTGAATCTTCATTAGGAGAGCCAGGAAGCAGCAGCAAGGAGAGAGGGCACTACCGAGGCAGTCTTAAAACCTTTGAAGCGTGACATCAGACTCTGACACAAAATGCCCCTTTGCTGTCCAGGGGTAGGAGACTAGGTTGGAGAGTAAAGAGGGGACACCATCCCTATTATTATTATTTTTGCTTGTAAATCAATTACTGTGAGTCCTGGTTAGAGGGTTATTCTAAATTCTAGGGCAAGCTAAATCTCTAATAGCCTTGAGAAACAAAATTATGAGAAGAAAGCAATACAGACACCTTAGACAGGAAATGAGGAAGATGACAAAATACAATTTGACTACTAAATTCAGAATTCAGGCATAGGAGAGACAGCCAGTGAAAAATGCTAAAAGTTGGGAGATGGAAGTGCTAGGGACCACAAGGAGGACAATATCTCTGGATTGTAGAGACTAACTATAGCAAATTGTAAGGAGATTGTGAACATAAAAGGGGGCCAGATTATGGACTTTAAAAGCCAAACATGATTTTCCACTTTTTTTCCCCAGAAATCCACTGGAGTCTACTGAGTTTGTGTGGGGGGGAGGTTGGGGGGGGTAGAAGAGTGTGACAGAACACTTAAGCAACTGAGTGGAAGATGAATTGTAGCGAGGGAAGACTTGAGGCAGAGAGACCAATCAGAAGCTATTGCAATTGTGCAAGTTTGAGGTGATGTTGGCCTTCATCAGTGTGGCAGGTATGTCTCTCACAGGGGATGCTACAAGAAACTTTGAGAAGATAGAATAGGCAGGACTTGGCACCAGCCTGGATATGTGGTGGGGGGGTGAGAGTGAGGAGATGAAAATGACATGTTGTTGATAACTTGGGAGGATGGTGGTGCCCTTGAGAGCAGTTGAGACATTCAGAAGAGGCGATAGTTTGCTGGGGGGAGGGGGAAATAGTTCAAAAACTGATGGCATGCTTTGGGTTTCCGCAGTTGGTCACATAATACTGGTAGAGAGGTGAGTTGTTTATTTACTGAGTCAGTAAGGAGATAAGTTTAAGTATTCAATAAACTTTGTGATTCTCACCTTTAAGCCCAGCCTATTTCTACCAAGGAGACTAAACTCTTCAAATTTACAAAGCTTTTTATGATTTCAAGGGTCAGCATGGCCAATGATTAGAAAGCTGATCTTAGGAGATTTGGGGTTTGAGTCCCAACTCCAGTACATGCTGATTGTCACTAAGTAAGTCACTTAACTCTCTTACAGCTATATAGCTTCATGATTTTGGCCCCAGAGTCTTGGGATAAAAAGGCCATACATAATTGGGGCTCCCCTTTTTTTCTTTTTCCATTCCCAAAAAACCTGTATCTTTATTTAGCTAATATCAAGTTTGGGTTTTATGAGATCATATATCTTACCCCTTATTTTATTGAGGAAACTGAGGCCCAGATAATCAAGTGAATTCCCAAGAGAAGAGGGAGCAAAGAGCTGAGCTAAGATTCAAACCCAGATCATCTGCTCTTAAGTCCACTCCTTCTAGTGTGCTGTGCTGTCTCCTCTAAGGGGGAAAGCCTTACAAGGCAACCAAAATGTACTAAGTGCTTACAGGGTGACAGGCACTGTTGAACATAACTATTAACAATTATTTTTCTGGAAGGCAGAGAACATAATGAGAGAAGATAATTGAGCAAGGTTCTGAAAGTGGCAGGAGAAATGATATTAAGAGGCAGAGACAGAGAGACAAAAAGGAGACTTTCTTTGGACCTAGAGAGAGGTTTTGAGGTGAAGAGGGAAAGGGACACTAAGGCTGTCAAGGAATTTATGTGTCAAAAAGTCAAGGTCAGAGTCAGGGGTCATAGGAGAGTAGGTCCAAAGATCAAAAGTAAAGCAATGAGTTTGTTTTTTTTAAGTTGAAAGGAATCATAAGAACTAGAGGCATAGGGAGCCCAAGCTAAAGGAAAAAAGTTCCCTTTTCGGTAAACACAGCTGAACTTTTAACTCTGAAAAGCAAATGCTCTTCTTCTACCGGTTTTCAATTTACTGCCTTTCTCAGGCCTTTGGCCTCAAAGCCACATGTGGCCCTCTAGGTCTTCAAGTGCAGCCCTTTAAATCCAAACTTCACAGAACAAATCCCTTTAGTAAAAGAATTTGTTCTGTGAAACTTGGACTCGGTCAAAAGGCTGCACCCGAGGACCCAGAGGGTCACACACGGCCTTGAGGCTACAGCACCCCTGGCCTTTCCTAAAGATACGTCAAGGAAGCATGGAGATGCGGTGGTAATGCTGCACAGGTCTCTCAGGTTTCCTGTAACTATCCTTCATTTTCTTTTCTCAGCCTCAGACAACAGATGGCTACCATAGTTTCTTAGTAACTCTAATGTACTCCTAGAATGCCCGTCATTGGAAAATTGCTGCTCATGCTTGCTGCCAACATACACCTTGTACTTATCTCATTTTACATCTCAGTAAAACAGGTGGAGCCTTAGCACTTTACCTTGGGCCACCCCATGGCAGCCTGAGAAAAAGGCAGCTGTCTCTATAGCTAGCCCTTAACTATCTAGCCTTTGATAAAAGCCGTGCATATTGCTGCCCGAGATGGAGAACAAGACCACTTTCTCTTTCTTTCTGACTGGATGTGGAGAACTCGAGAGAAGGGTGATCTTTTATCTTGGAGAGTGTTTCTTCCAGGTGCATTTCTCTATTCACCAATTGCTTTTAGTTTACCATTTTCATTTTCCTTACATCACAGGGATTCCAGGAAGCAGGAGTCCTTCCTTCCCTAGAGTGAACTGTAGGAGCTAATACCGATGATATAATGGTTATAGAAAACGAACTCAGGACCCACACATTTCCACTCAAACATTGGGAGGGACTGAGGTTTTTTTTTTGTGTCTTCCCCCAAATAAATGGGAAATATCATTGTGGGCAACAAACAGGTCTTATATTTCTTTTGTATTTCCCACAATGCCTACCCTAGAATTGGTCAGAATAGGTCCTCAAAAACACCATTTGGCCAATTGAATTTTGCTTCTCTTCACATCCAAATTCATGATTTCTGAGAAGAAATGCTATCGCCACCTTTGAGAAAGGGAGTGAATAACAGTAAAGTTGTATGCAATATGTAGTACTTCTAGGGCCACGCTATATAACATTCTGCTTGTGTTCTTGTAACTGAACATACACCAGTGGTAAATACAACATTGAGGCAAGATGTGCTGCTAAGGCAAAATTTGACTAGGCAGGTCTTGAGGGCTATAAAACTGCCATTGCTTGCAATTGCTGAGTCAATATTTTATGAGGTCTTCTAACAATAAAAGAGTTTGAAATCTGCTGTGTAACATTATTCCTTTAAATTTATGGTGAAGTCCTGCATTACCCAAATGTTAGGTTATAATTAAATTGTGCACAAGGGGGTAAAAAAAAATACACAGGAGAAAAAGAGAGGAAAAGAAAATCTGGAGAATTTTTTTTTAATTGTCGGATATCTATAAGCACCAATAAACTGAATTAAATATTTAATACGGAATACAGCTGCTTCCCTAAGGGCCTCTGATGTGATAAAGGCCGTAAGTCCTCAAAAACCATGCCAGCAGAAGCCAAGCTCTACCCATAACATGCTAAAAAGGCTCTAAGAATGGGTCCAGAGAGACTGTGTGTCTGTTGTTTGGACACCAGTCTAGCTAAACTGAAAGACAAAATGCCAGAAGATTGACCACTGTATACATTTTTTTTTTTTTGGCAGGGCAGGGTAGAAGGGAGAAGAGGTTATGAAAACATCTACTAAAGCTTGTGTAGGGGTTGGTCTGTGATCTGTGTTAGCAGAGGGGAGACCTCCACAAATGAAAATTTGGATCCTTGAAGTACAGAGCATAATTAAGGGATAAGGCTAACCAAATAACGTTTATTGAAAGCCAACACTAGCATACAGGGGCGAGAGCTCAATGGTGGAGTCACATATGTGAGTCATTCTTGGTACATTTTTGCTTAGTAGGTAAGCCACACGATTATCATGATTTGCATTGTACAGACAAAGTCAGAGAGATCGTTAATCCTTAGCACTGCCAAAGGAAGCCAGATGAAGAATTCAAGACTTTACACCACTGGCACATTGCTACATGGGCAGAGTAGGATATTTGCGGGATCTTCCAAGAATTTGACAGTTTTCACTTAGGCACAAAAGGCTGTTCACCATGTCCCCCAGAGTACAATACTGACTGGTTTTGCAAGGATTATCCAGCCAAAGGTAACAGGTCAATGCCCAAAGTCTGGCTCAGCTTTCTTTGCTCTGCCTTCAGCAACTCTGCTGACCTTGCTACCTCCCCAGCTTAGTCTATGGCCCCACAAAAGCTGGAAGGGCCTTCAAGGAGGCAGATATTAGGCTCCAGCCCATATCTGGATTCTTACAACTGGACCTTTCTGGCTTTAAAAATAAAAACAGTTGTCTCTAAAAGTGTAACTCAGATTATCCTGGAAAATTAGAAAGAGGTAAAGGGGACCAGGAAGAGGAAGACAGAATGATGAAACTGAAGAACTTTCTAGTTAACAGCGGTGCCTGTACAGGGGACTTATTATTTGGTTTGAAGTCCTTTAAATTCCCAGAATATCAGACGGATTCAAATTCTAAAATACAAAGACTCAAAAGATGGGTGATTTCCCTATGTAGGGAACTCCTTCAGTTAATGCACATTATGACCCCTCTGTGACCTGGTAGATCAGTCCTAGGGAGTTGCACGACTTACCCAGGGGTCGGACAGTTGCAGAGGGTGGGATCTGAACCTAGGTCTTCCTGATGCCTAGCCCAGTCCTTGCTGGGCTTAACATGTGGCTGCTATAGTCTATGTTCCCATGCTGAGTTGAAAAATGTCTTCTAAAGCCAAGTGCAAATGACTCTTTGATTCTCTGATGTTTGGGATTATCTGTACCATATGGGCTTAAATCGGTAAGTAACTGTGATGTGTTTTACATTGCCAGAGCAGAAATAGTTTCATTCTTGAGCTATGCTAAAAGATTCTCCCCTTACTCCTGATAACTGATGTATTTCTTTAGAAAACTTCATACTATTGGTCTGAATATAGCCTGTACTGCTAAATCTGAAAGGAAAGACAAAGTGGAAAGAAAAAAACCAAACCCCAAAGCTTATAATTTCATACAAGCCACATATAGGGAGGTGGGGGGAAGCATGGCTTATATTTGGGCCAGCATAGTTTCTAATGAAGTGAAGACTATGGAAGAAAACAAAAGAAAGGGAAGAAGCTTCTGATGGTTTGGGAGGGAAAAAAAGATTCTGAAGTAACGTATGAGAAAGCACATTCCCATTTATTAGCAGAGGATAATGATTCTGTGTTGCAAATATTCACCTATAAGGGAGATGACAGGTCAGCTGAACCTTAACCCTTAGAAATATAAGCAGCTTTTGCATAAACTGAAAAAGAACAATGGCTCACATCCCTCTTCTCTCTCTGCTTCTATTACCAGCTGTACAATTGTCTCTAATTGTACAGTTACATGGCACACACATACCTGAAAACATATTTGACTTGATTGAGGTAAAACACTAATATCTCCCATGCCCCAAATCAGATACAATCACCAAGGGCAGTGTTTCTGTAATAACAGGGTAACTTTAGAATGTGCCTAGTATTTCTTTAGAAAACTTTATACTATTGGTCTGAATATAGGCTGTCCTGCTAAATGTGAAAGGAAAGACAAAGTAGAAATTTGATATTTGATACATATTTAATACTAGCAAAGAATCTGAAGTTTGAAAAGAGGTCAACAACAGCATCTGATTTATCTGTACTTCTTATGGGAGTAGAATGCTTTGGGATCATGCATCTTTATACCTCCAGCCAATGACAAAGGTATTACTTTTAGAGGAGAGCACAGCCATCACATCTTTGTGCTTTTAAGGTTACAAACTCAAGATTATTGTAAAGGAGCTTAACAAAAGGAATTTGACTTAGAAGTAATACCTTAACCTATAAAACAGAAAGTTTGGCGCTGTATTATTAATATTGCACTGATTCTGGGAATGGGGGGTTGAGCTGGACTATTTCTGCCTGTTTAGGGATCATCTGCTCATGCATCACATAACATTCTTTTATTAATCAAGGATGAAACTTAGTCCTTAATGTTTATTTTCTGAAGTGTAAACATTATCCCTTTGCTATGTAAATGTGAACTTTTTTGATCTGAGATGAGTTCTAACAGAAATATTTTAAGTCTTCCAAATGTAAGTATCAATAACTCCTTTGTGGAACCTAGTCAGCACGTCAGCATTTGTTTATACAGTGCTGCTTAAATGACTAAATCCAAAAGACTAAGTGTTTGAAGGCTCTTCACATAAAAGGAATCAACTTGGGCAAACACAAGTCCAGTGGACAATGACAATGGGAACTTCATCATATCACTATTTGCTAAGGAGCATCCAGGATCAAGCAAGTTCAAGATGACTCAGTTCCTGACCTATGAAAAAGCTGTCATTTTAAGAATGTTCAACTATAAGGCAGTCCCATGACATGCAAACTGAAAATGGGATTTTTGCTGAGCATTCAACTTAAGACTGTGAACCAAGAAAAGTGTTTATAGGTGTTTCTAAATTCCTGAAGCTCCAAAAAACTCGTTTTCCCTGAATTTACCTGTAAGCTGCTGTGGTATTCTGTCATCTTCAGACATTAAGAGAAGTACAGAAAGACCAGAGCTGCCCTTCAAGTAAACTTCATACTGACTGGACAAACCATCCAGAACCACACACCATCTTATTTCTTTTTCTTTTTTTTTTCCTGAAGCATCATAATAATTCTTCTTGGCCTGCTTTGAAGTGGCCTACAAAAGTCTCATCTGCTGCACTTGGTTTGTCTTCTAAGTTCCACTTAGGATGAAGCATTAGAAACCACCTAGAAAAACTAATTTCTTGAAGTTTCTTTCTACTCATGAAGCTATTTTATCCATTCTGGTTTTCATATAAAAATGGAACTAATATTTTTGGATAGTTCTGTCCAGTACTTAGCATCAGGTAATTCTCTTCCTACACCATTATTCCATCACTTTTACTTTTGGGAATGTAACCTGAAAAGGTTTCGTTTTGTTCGTTTTTAAAATGCAGACAATCTTAAAACAAAAATGGCACATAAGCCTTCCTGTGCTTTGGATAGGAGTCAAACTTGTTCAGGTAAAATTTGTGGCTCAGAACAGCAGCCAGGGCTTGGCTGAAGAGGACATATGATACCACAAGCCACCAGGTAAAATTGTAGAAGCCAAAGGTGACAGCCAAGGACACATAGATCATCAGCTCTGCAAAATAATTTGGGCCAGAAACATATTCAAACCAGTCTCCAAAAGGAATTCGGTAGTTAGAGTGAATGACTTTTCCTGAAATGAAAAAAAAAAGACCGGCATGAATTTGAAATGAGGGTATTTTTTGATGTGAGTTCGAAAATGTAGTTAGCTTGTATCTATATTAGTCTCACCCATCTACATATAAAACATAATATGATGATCAATTTCCACACAAAAAACTATTCAGTTCAGAAAGCCAAACATTAATAATTATAAAAGAAAAACGAGTACAACAAGTTTGTGTAAAAAAAGAACACAATTAGCTTTGTATTTTAAAAAGATTCCAACCTAAAGCTATAACCCCATCTTTTACATAAGCTTGATGACAAAAACTGAGACTTCACATGTTGAGGTTAACTTTCTATAAAAAACTAAGTTTTTTTTGGATTGAAATTGAATTTATTAGAGGAAAAAACCAACCACTCGGCAGATCAATTTAGAAAATAAGAAGATACTCAGGTTAATCATGTAAATTATCTGGATATTTTAGGCCAAAAAGCATACTCTGACTCAAAAGTTGCTTTATGGGGCTTGATTATCTTGTATTTTTCCATACAACAACAGCAGCTAGCATTTCAAAGTTTGCAAAATCTCTTAAATATTTCACTTTACTCTCCCAACAGCCCTTTACAGATGAGGAAACAGCCTATTCTAAAGGCTGATGCTTAATTTTATGTTTAAAGAAGGAAAGATGGCTTAAAGAGCACGGTGACTGCAGCAGGATAAAGAAAGAGATGAAGTTTAAGAGGCTATAAATGAAAACTTTTCCTTTTTCCCTGGCATATTTATACGTAGTTTGAGGCCATGATAGTATCTCTCAGAGTCACTATCCCAAACTGGACAGACCTAGAAGGTTCCTGGAGAGAGGAATTAAAAGCACTTTATGGCTGTGCATTTCAGTGGCATAAAATGTTAAATGAGTGCTAAGTAAGGCAACATAATTCCATAATCTCTAAAGATGGTGAACACATGAATTAGGAATTCCACATTCTTAGGAATTCCAAAATTTCCTCATTGTCAATGGATTTCATTTCTTTGTCACCAAACTTTTATTTTTAACTAGAAAAGCAGTAACTGATTAATTTGAGTTCTCTTCCTTTCCCATGATTCTAAAAACATGTCTCTAGTACTTTATGGTATGCATCCAACAACCCTAGGAAGCAGAGTTGTTGTTTGGGCAGAGTTGCTGACCTCTGAGAAAGGGGATGTCCCTTTCTCAGAGGTCAACAATTCTATCCAAAAAGCAGGCAACAGGATAGTATTTTAGAATCAAATAATTTTGTCTATTTTAAGTATTTTTAATTATAAACTTAATCATACAACAAGTACATTTTGACATACAAGGAGGACTGTATATAAAATTGTTAGATTTATTTTTAGTGTATATTAAATTTTAACATGGCAATAACAAGACTGTCCTGTTTGCATGCCCTTCTGAATTCCTATTTTTCTTCTGCATATTTTAGAAAGTTTTATGGCTCTTTTTTTTCTTGCTTTTTGGAGGGTGGAAGGCCATTTGGGGTTAAGTGACGTGCCCAAGGTCACATGGCTCGTGAGTGTCAAGTGTCTGAGGTCAGATTTGAACTTGGGTCTTCCTAACTCCAGAGCTGGTGCTCTATTTTCTGTGCTACCTCTGGCTTTTTTTGAATCTCTATTACTACCACTAATTCTTTGCACACCACCCCTCCCCAAACCCTTCCTTGTAACAAATGATTGTCAAGCAAAACAAATCAACACATCAACTGTGTCTGAAAAATGTAAGAGTCCTTGCACATTAAAGCTGGAAGGGATAAAGATCATCTAGTCTACACCCCTCATTTTACAGATGAGAAAACTCAGACCCTGACAGGAAGTGAGCTGCACCAAGATGCATGGCTGGTTAGGGAAGAAAAGAACAATTGTTCTCTGAAGATGGGCAGGCATAGGCTGGAAATTCAAATAAGCTCACCTGAATCATTTTTCCTCATATTGGCCAGGATGACATGGCACCTGTACTGATGGACAGATGACCAGATGTACATCATCATTCCCAGGATATGGAACCAACGTGTCTGCATCAACAGACTTTTCCCTACACGAACTGTGGATGTGACAGTTACCAGATTAGCAAAACGTTGTTGACATCAGAAATATAACATGTTTTTTAAAAAAAGAAAGACCTTATTGAGTTAGCTCAGGGGCAGAACTCCTTTATCGATTCTACCAGTCTGATGTTCTCCTTAAGGACCTGGAAGGTGCACCTCTCTGGATGCAGAGTGGAGAAACTCCCCTTCCCTTCCTTTCAGTTCTCCAGACAAGGGAGATCTTTGCTCTCCATTGGCTGACAAACTCTGGATCCCCTGGCAGAAAATCCTACATTGCTGGATATTTTTCTCCATCAGCATGCTCTTGACCATGTCCCCTTTCAGAAGTGGAATTCTGTCCTCTGCCTATTGTTATTGCTAGTAGCAATGACATGATCTATAAGGGTGTGGAGTACCATTACTTCCACTATAAGGAAGTACAGTGACAAGTTTGTGGCAGGGAAAGCAGTGGGGTCTATCTATGTACAAAACAGCTGTAAATAAATCTGTTCAAAAGCCTTGCTTAAAAGGGGATTCATCCTTTTCTAATGTCAGGAAAACAGTTTCTAGAAAAATGGACGGTAGACATTACTTTTGTACACTACACAAACATACCATGAAGGTAAATTAAACAACTGATGGGAGGGATCAGAAATGAGTTCTTTTTTCACAACATGACTAATGTGGAAATATGTTTAACATGATTGTACACATGTAACCTATATCAGATTGCTTGCTGTCATGGGAAGGGGGAAGGGGAGGAAGAAAAATTTGGAACTCAAAATCTTATAAAAATTAATTGAAAACTAAAAAAAAAAAAAAAAGGTTTCTCCTCCAAACCCCCAAACCACAGATTATAGACATAAGAATAGACAGACATCTTCTGATTGAAGGGATCCTAATCCATAGCTATAGAAGTTTTATGAATCATAGGATCAGAGTTTTAAGGCTAAAAGAGAAGTCATCTAGTCCAATTCTCTCATTTTATAGATGAGGAATCTGAGCCCCAGAGAAGTGTGACTTCCCCAATGTCATACAGATAGGACTTGAATTTTAATTGCAGGAAAAGAATCTCCAGGGGGAAAAAAATCTTAAAATCCAGAAATAAGTCTTAAAATATGAGATGGCAAATGACACAATCTTCCTCCTAAAAGGTTATTTTACTTGGGGCTTTAAACCAGGTGGTACAAACAGCAATGTTCCAGATGACCTTCCTGGTGCAGAGATAAGATGGCCAAAAGTTTCAAACAACAGTAAGGGAACAAATTATAATCCCCTAAAGGAGTAGGGAAGGAGGTGGGGCAGAAATGTGTACAAAGTACACAGATGAAGATAACAGAAGGTAGGATGTGGAAAAAGGAGAGGTCCAGGTAAAATGTTCCAGGAATACTTGAACAACAACCCTAGCAGTTGGGTGACTAGCAGTATTATTAGAACAGGTTGGGGACAAGGGAAGACGTTACAGTATCTGGCACCTGGCAAATGCACTCTGAAGTCCACATGTGCCCACTTCTCCCTGGAGTTCTCATCAGAGAAGTTCAGAAAGCAATTCAAGAGAACAGGAAAGAAAATCTGGCCTAAAGTTCCGAGAGCTGAGTGATGTCAATCACTGTTTCAAAACACAAACATTTATAAAGTGTATAATGTGTAAGACACTGTGCTGGGTGTTGGGCAGTCAGGAGGCTGAAAGGTAAAAAAGGGCCAAAAGCCCTTTGGGGAAAAAGCAGAGCTCTTACTGTAGAAAACGCAAAGGTGGCTGGCATTCACCAAGAATGTGTGAAAATCATGACTTTAACTCAAAAGTTAGAGTTCAAACTTTAACTGTCAAAAAAAAGTTCTTCCAAGAATGAAAAACACGACATCTCAATTTAATTTAGCTAATTAAATTCAGAGCAACTTAACTGAGTCATATTATTCCAGGGTTACTGAACTATCAGAAGTATCTATCTGTGTCATGACCCTAGGGGAGAAAACAAATATAGCAAAAAGAGAGGAAGTACAAAAAGAATTTAAGAAGCATCCTCTGAAAGTCTAGTAATGCCTTTTGGGGAAATTTAGAAAGGGAAGGAGAAATCAAATGGAACCATTGCTCAAGTATTAGATGCATAGCAAATTCAATCTAAATTTGAAGAGATGGGGTAAGGGTCACCTTTAGGAATCAATGTGGAAATATGACTGGGGAGAAAATAGACTCATGCCAGAGAGAAATACAATGCTGGAATCCAGGCAAGTACAGCTGTAATAAAAACCAACTTGCACTAATTTGTGGCTTGTGGAAAATTCTGAGACTGAACACTATCACTACAACCCAATTTCTTACAGTAATCAATATCATTGTATGGAAGTTAAAGGACACATTGCTCCCTTCCCTTGACAATTGATAAATTTTTCAGGGAATGTACCTTGTAGGGGTGTTGTCTGGGTGCTTAGTTGGAAAGTACTGTGTTAAGACAAAGTTTATGGGTAGCATTTAAGAATTAAAATACAATTCATGATCTTGATTTTCCTCTACATCAGTGGTTTTTTTTTTTGTATCATGGGCCCCTTTGGCAGTCTGGTGAAGACTATGGACTCCTCAATGTTTTTAAACGATTAAGGAAAACATATAATTTTATTTCAGTTAGAGGTTAATGAGAATAAAGACGTAGTTTTTCCCCTCATCTCCTCTGCTCCCCCTTCCCCCATCCAAGTTCATGGACTTCAAAAAAAATCTGTCAGATCTCTGGAATCTGCTCTACATAGATGTTTAAAAAAACCCAATAAAACTTAGCATGCTTTTTCAGTTTCAATTTCATACTACCCTCTTCCTCCTTTCTCTGACCCTCCCATTAAAATAGCCTGTTATCTGTGACTGGGAGAAGATGCTAAATTGGAGGCTCTGTGGTACAAGAGACAGGAAGGTTTGGTTATTTGACATAGGATTAAGGGCTTTTTCTCATTGTAAACCCGGATTTGAATAAATCATTTCCCTGAGGAGAGGGTCAGGAGCCACAATGTAGCCACCTGAGCAGAACAAGTGGTTAGAGGCAGTTGCTGGGCCAGGGAAAGGTATCCACTGTTCTGAGGCTGGGGTTCAATTTATCATCTCAGCTTGACCTCACCTGCGCTCCCTGAGGGTCACTCACTCACTGAAAAAGCAAATTCATATTCAAACATACATTTCTGTTGCTTGTACTTCTGAATATGCTATCTGTGCTTGTTGCTAACTTTCCCATAAGATCACAAGCTCCTCAAACCCAAGGGACAGTATCCTCCAATTTTCAAATTTCCCATAATGCCTTACCCGGCATTCTGCTCCCCAAACTACCCTTTCAATGAATCCCACAGAGCTAAGCCAGCCAGTCAGACAAGTAGAAGCACTCACCATTTCTTCCATCAACTGGCACTTGGCTCAGCACAGTTAAGCCAATAATAACATAATAAGAGATTCCAAAGCAGTACTGAACCACGTGAATCACACTCTCAGAGAACACACTGATGAAGAGACACTCCACCAGTCTTCGTATACTGTGGAGCCACATAAACATGAGAACCAAGAAGGCAGACAGCACCAGCTCATCACCTGCAATGAAAAGCACAACACACTCAGGAGGTTTCCTCCTGGGGCTAACTTTCCAAGCTATTTTTGCACTGTTAACATACAACCACACAACCTTCCAGCTAGAGTTTAGTACAACCCCTCATTTTTATAGATATATAGTAACTAATGCCCAGAGTCTTTTTCCCAAGATTTTATTATTGGCTAATGAAGTGTCAGTTTTGGGATGGGAAGCCTGGCCCCTGATACCTTCTTCAGGAATCCAGGTGGCTCAGTGGAGAAAGCACCCGGCCTGGAGTCAGGAAGACCCGAGTTTAAATCCATTCTCACTTACTAGCTATGTGACCCTGGGCAAGTCACTTAACCCCAGTTGTGAGAATCAACTGAAACATTTAAAAAATGCTTAGCACAGTGCCTGGCACATAGTAGGTACATAAAAATTTTTGCTATTAACTAATTATCTTATGCATTCTATCACAGTTTTGCTATAGATGGCACTTTCTGAACTATATGGAAAGCACATTGCTGTCAGATAAAAATTATCTAGTCTGAAAGACAAAGGCCAAGAGAAGTTACTTAGGAACATTGGTTTCATTCAATGGGAATCCCTATATCCTGGAAGACCAAGATCTGCCTGTACTTCTCAGCACTTTCTGGCAGACAGAATGGTGAAAAGGCATTTTTATATGTTGCAGATGAAGTTCTCTGCATCCTGCCTTGGTCCGGCCCATGTTGGGACAAGGGAGAGAAGCCATGTCGGAGAGAGAAGGAAGAGTCATACAGAGACACAGACTGAACCAGAAAGGGAGAAGGATCTAAAAACAAAACCCAAAGCAGGAAAACTGCGTTTCACATGAGAAATCAAATCAAAGGATAGCTCTGCTCTGGACCTTCCCTTCTGCTACCTCTAAGTGCCACTAAGTGTTTAATAGTGTGTGCGTGCATGCGCACACCCCGCCACCCCCCAAGTTATAATTCTTTAGGAATAGCCAAAAGTGAAAAATCCAAACTCCTCTTTCTAAAAGTAAACTCCAGTATAATTCCACAAAGTCCTGAAAAATGCTTGTTTGAATGAGGAGACGCAGCAGAAACTTCTCTCCTTTCACAGAGGGTTGAGTTGAGTCTTCCCCTCCTAGCTGGCACGCTTTCCTGGCCTGCCAGCCCCAAATTCTCGCTTCTAGGGGAGGCAGGATGGGCTTTAACAGACTGAAGAGATTTGTGTTTTGCTCCTCACTGGGGTTAATTTTGGTTTCGGTTGGTTGTTCTTTCCTTCTACGTCTCCATTTTAAAAAGTGTGGCTAATGTGAGGAGGATATTTTGTAACTGTCTAAAAAAGTAACTGGCTTTAAAAGTAGGATTTTACTATTTTACCACAAACTCACTATATATTTTTCTTTTTTTCTTCTCAAAGTTTTGTTATCAGGTTTTTTAGCAAATGCTAGTCAAAGTCCTGAGGCTTTCTGCTTATTATTTTCTGACAGTATGTTTTCTAGAAACTGAAGTTTCCAAGTAACCCTGAGGGAGGGGCAGGGTGAACTGTCTTCTTTTCAGAAATGGAAGGCTCCTTTGATGCTTCCGAGGACCCGCTCTCTCCATGGTGTGTGGGCACATCCGATGAGTCGGACGGCAACCCTTCACCGCCTTCCAAGCTATATACAGATAGGCCAAGGATTGGATTTGCCTCAAAAGCAGGAAAGCAGGCTCAAAAGCTTGGTTCTGCTGACTGGAGTAAAAGCCACTCACTCCCCTCTGTAATTTTCATTCTTATCTTTTTTCTTCTACTTTTCACTCTAAGCAAGACTTGTAATAAAAAAAATTACTTTGTTATCATTAGTCATTTTCAGTTGTGTCTGACTGTCACCTCTTTTGGGATTTTCTTGGTAAATATACTGGAATGATTTGCCATTTGTTTCTCCAGTTCATTTTACAGATGAGGAAACTGAGGCAAAGAGGGTTAAATGACTTGCCCAGAGTCACAGAGCTAGTAAGTGTCTGAGGCTGGATCTGAACTCAGACCTGGCAATTTATCCACTGTACCACCTAGCTACCCCAATAACAACAATAGCTAATATTTATATATAGCACTTTGAAGTATGTGAAGCTCTTTTCATATGATCCCATTCTCACAAAAATTCTATGAAGTAGGTACTGCCCCATCTTATAGATGATGAAACTGAGGCTGAGAGGTTAACTGCTTTGCCCAGGGTCTTGTAGCCAGTAGGTATCTGAGGCAGAACTCAATGCTACATATCTTCCTATCTCCAAGTCCAGCACTCACTGTGCCACCCAAAGCAAACTCCCACAAAATATTTCCTGATGCACCAGGCTGGGGGCGAGGATTGATTTTTACTCTATGAAATGCCATGAGCAATTCTTGCTAAACTGACATCCAAACAGAGCAAATGTTTGGAATTGGGGTAGTTTTACCTTGCATTTGTGAAGCCCCAAGTTTTCTGAGCAAATCCTGAAGCCACACTGGAAAGGGTGTTCCTAGGAACAGGGCTTGGATAAGACGGAGAAGCAAGAAGCCGTTCCACACCACTGAAATGATGTAGAAATGGCAAAACCACCTGCAGAAAAACAACAGAAATGTGGTATGAGTCAAGGTGGGGCTAGGCTAAGTCAGCCTGGACCAAGTCTAACACTTTTTATAACTTGAATCCTATTAGAATGCCACTGCAAATTTCCTTCTGGAACAAGGCTGCCAGGCAGAAGGCCTCCAGGGAACTGATTTGCAGGGTTTAACAAGAACACAAATTTTGCAACATTTAGAGGGAGGATCAGCTAGAAACATTTCTTAACTCTCAATGACTCCCTGACCTGAGTTCCAGTTGTAGAGAGTGTCACAACTGTATCCAGGAAAAACCCATGTTGTGCCTTCCATTGTCAAATGAAGGTAGGATTTCTACATACTGCAATACTAGGTGCATGAGGGTTTCCAAAGATTTTTGCAAGACTATACTTTATATAAACCCTCAAGCACTACAACCTGGGGGGGCAGGTTAATATTATTTGTCTAGAGAAATTAAATTACTCTACTTGAATAATTGGCTAGCTCTAGGTACCAGAAGTTTTATTTGAAGGATGATTTCTAGGCTCCTTTTTTGGATCCCTCCCTCCTTTTTGGAGGGGAAAGGTAGGGCAACTAGGGTTAAGTGACTTGCCCAAGGTCACACAGCTAGTTTTTTGTGTTAAGGGTCTGAGGCCGGATTTTAACTCAGATCCTCCTGACTCCAGCGCCAGTACTCTATTCACTGTGCCACTTAGTCACCCCATTTTTTGATCATGGCTTTCTGGTAGTCCAATAATTTTAAAATTATCTCTCCTGGATCTACTTTCCAGGTCAGTAGTTTTTCCAATGAGATATTTCACACTGCTTTCTATTTTTTCATTTGTTTGGATATGTTTTATAGTATCTTGATTTCTCATAGTCGTTAGCTTCCATTTCCTCCAATCTAATTCTGAAGGAATTATTTTCTCCAATGATCTTTTGAAATTCCTTTTCCATCTGGCCAATTCAGTTTTTTAAGGCATTCTTCTGCTAATTGGCTTTTTGGGCGTGTTTTATCATTTGAATTAGTCTAGTTTTTAATAAGGTGTTATTTTCTTCAGTATTTTTTGGGTCTCCTTTAGCAGGCTGTTGACTCACTTTTCATGATTTTCTTGCATCATTCTCATTTCTCTTACCAATTTTTCCTCCACTTCTCTTACTTGATTTTCAAAATCCCTTCTGAGTTCCTCCATGGCCTGTAACCAGTTCATATTTTTCTTGGAAGCTTTTGATGCAGGAGTTTTGCCTTTGTTGACTTCTTCTGGTTCCATGTTTTGATCCTTTTTGTCTCCAAAAAAGGATTCTATGGTCTGTTTGCTCTTCCTCTGCTTGCTCATCTTGCCAGCCAATTACTTGACTTTTGAGCTCTTTGCCAAGGAAGAATTCTGCCTCCAGAGGAGAGAGCTGTGTCCCAAATTGCTGGGCTTTTCACAGTTGCCAGAGCTATGAGGAGGGCGCCCTCTCTACAGCCACCACAAGCTCTGGCACACTGGCCACAAACTCCAGATCACCACCCAAGGCTGTGGCCCAGATCCAAGCAGGTCAAAGCAAGAGTGATTACCCTCTGAATGGTCGCTTGGTCCCCCTACAATCTGCAGGCCAAGAACTCCAGAAGTAGCCACCGTGGCAGGGGCTGGACCGTGTTCATCTATCACTGGGTTTAACAGAGTTCCCCATTGACTTTTCACTTTTTCTTTGGTATTTATGGGTTGAGAAGTCTAGAAACCACCATAGCTGCTGGTGATTCACTGTCCTGAAGTCTGCTCTGACTGGTCTGTGTTGCTGTTTGAGGCTGCCCCAGGTCTCAGACTGAGCAGCTCATGTGCAACTGCACTTGGCTCCCAGCCTGATGTGATAGACCCTTCCTGTCAGCCTGCCAGTCCCTCTTCAGTGGGAGAGTTGTTTCTCTCTGTTGCTTTGTGGGTTCTGTAGCTCTAAGATTTGTTTAGACTCATTTTTTTTTTTACCAGAATTGGAGGTGACTGGAGCAGGAGCTGAAGCAAGTTCCTGCTTCTACTCTGCCATCTTGGCTCTGCCAAGGAGTTTTATTTGAAGGTAACTAGGTGGCACAGTAGGGAGCACGCCAGGCTTGGAATCAGGAGTCGTCTTCCTGAGTTGAAATCTGACCTCAGACACATATTACTTGTGTGGCCCTGGCTAAGTCACTTAACCATGTTTGCCTCAGTTTCCTCATCTGTAAAATGAGCTGGAAAAGGAAACGGCAAACTACTCCATATCTGTGCTAAGAAACCCCCAAATGGGTCACAAATCAGACACTACTAAAAACAATTGACTAGAAATGATGAACTTACGCAGAAATACATATCCCACCCCATTTCCAAGACACTTTCAGATTTAACTGAGATACAGGTTCAGATTCAACCTTTTGATACTTTGTTGTACACAGTTGTGTCTGACTCTTCGTGACCATGATGAACACAGCACACCAACACCATCCATGGAGTTTTCTTGGCAAGCATACTGGAGTTTGCCATTTCCTTCTCCAGGGGATTAAGGCAAACAGAAGTTAAGTGACTTGTTCCTGAATTCAGGTCCAGGGTTCTAACCACCGAACCACTTAATTGCCCTTTCTGATACTTACATACTTTGAAATCCTGGGTAAGTCACTTAATTTCCAGCTGCCCCAGGCAAGTCTCTAAGAGATAGTATATGCTCTAGAAAAGGCTTTCAAGGACATCTAATTCAATCCTTTCATTTTACAGATAAGGAAACTGAGGCACAGAGGGCTTCTATGACTTACTCAAAGTCAGGATTTGAACTCAAGTCCTCCTGATACCTAATTAAGGAGCCTACCATTCTATGACACCGTCTTGTAGTAGATAGCTGTAGATCTGCATTGCTAGAGTTTCATAACCAGGAACTCCTGGTTGTGGGTGAAATTCGAACTCCAGTCCCCTGTATATTCTCTCTTTAAAAAAAAAAGAAAACCCACACTCATAAATAAGAATCAAACGACAAGCATTTATTAGGTGCATGGTCCAGGAGAGTGCTAAGCCTTACACACAGGAAGCAAAGAAAAAAACATAAAACCAAAAAGGAAAAAAAAAATCCCTTTCCAAGAAGCCAATTATTTCAACTTGTTCCATTTGTAGTCTGGGGCAAGACTCTTAAACACCAGTCATTTATGAATTAGGGCAGCCTTAAATCAACATACTAGAGTCGTTCCTAATCTTTACTGAGTAGTCAGCTGTACCACCACAAGAGGACTGGTTTTCACAAACACATGCACCCCTTTTTTTGGAGGGGAAGGCAGGGCAATCAGGGTTATATGACTCGCCCAAAGTCACATGGCTGCTAGGTTTTAAGTATCTGAATCTGGATTTGAACTCAGGTCTTCCTGACTCCAGGGTCAGTGCTTATTCACTGCGCCACCTAGGTGCCCCCCCACACATATTTTTTGAGGCAATTAGGGTTAAGTTATTTGTCCAGGGTCACACAAAGCATCCAAGGCTGGATGTGTACTCAGGTTCTCCTGATTTTAGGCCTGGTGCTCTATCCACTTCGCCACCTACCTGCCTCTCCCAAATTCTTTTTAATCAACACAAACATGGGGTAGAGCCACATGCTGCTGCCTTACTTCCTCCTGGTTCACTACCAGATTTGTGGGTGTAATCCTGGTTCTCCCATCCCCTTCTCCCATGCCCTTTTTTCTTTCATGTTCCTATACGGTACTTCAGGAATGTCATGCACACAGTGCAAGCTTCAGGAGTATTGATAAAATGCCTGAGTCCAAAGTTTAAAAAACAACACAATGCCACACCCAAGAAAATCACTGCAGAAGGAGCCTTCTAGGTCTTTGGTGCAAATCTGGAAGATGGTTGTTTCAAAACCTTGCAATGGAATTGCTTCACATATGGCTGACTTCTCAGAAAATTACTGTAAGGCAACAGCATTTTAGGAAGTCAAATCTCTGGTAGCTAAAAGGAAATTTGAAAAGAAAGAACCTACAACATCTCCTGTGCAAATGTAATGAAGATGTTTAATTTATGTGAGCTTTAATTCTCAGCCTGGTTTGCTACACAGAAAAACAAATCATTCAAAGTTTAATAATATATAAGCCCTCAATGTGCTGCATGAAGTGCAGGGGTGGGGTGGGAGAGGTGACTTGGAGCTTTCCAATACCAATCACTGACCCAATGTAAGTACTGACAGTAAATTTTCTTAAAAAAGAAAGCTTTCTTGGGTGTGGCCTTTTATCTGAATCCTAGTTTTACAGAAATCCTTTTATTCAGGGGATTTGTTCTGGGAAGTTTGGATTCAGTCCAGGGGCCACACCTGAGGACCTAGAGGGGCCTATGTGGTCTCAAGGCCACAGATTCCTCAGCCCAAACATCCCATGTGCCCCTGAAAGAGGACTCCCTTTCTAGCATGCCTGGGAATGATGGATGATGCAAACTTTGTTTGAAGACTTCTAATGACAGGGAAACACCACCTCTCAAGGGAGCTCTTCTAACTTTTGGCATGCTTTACTTGTTTGGGAGTGTCCTCTTAATTCATACCTATTTGCACCTTCTACTTAAAAGGTCCATCCCTTCTTGCCTGAGAAAAACTTTCCAAAATATTTTAGGGTATCCATCAAGTCTTACCCTCTATCTAAAAAGTGGAGCAGAAGGTGGAAATTGGAGGAAGGGTGGAGAGAGGGTGGGAAATGGCTTGGGGGAATGATGAAATTCAGAAGAGTACACCAGGTTTAAAAAGATGAGATGGCTGTCCTGAGGCCCTCCTTAAATGGAGGATCTGGGAGAAGCTGTTTGGCCAGGCCCCAGGGCCAGAGTGGACTGAGCAGGTAGGTGTGAGGGTTAAAGCTGATGGGATCTTGCAAGACAATGTAGGGGCAATGCAGTGGCTCAAGGACCAATTCAAGGGATGAAGGAATAGATGTTTAGAACTGGGAGTGACCTCAAGGATAATTTAGCTTGTACTTCCTCATTTTACAGAGGGGAAAATGGATGCAAAGAGAAATTCAGTAACCTGTCCAGAGAGGAGAAGGTAGTAAGCCAGTGTTTTTTCTACTACAGCATTAGTTGTTCAGTTGGTTTTTAGTCACATCCCTCTCTTCATGACCCCATTTGGGGTCTTCTTGGCAAAGACATTGGAGAGGTTTGCCATTTCCTTCTCCAGCTCATTTTACAGATGAGGAATCTGAGGCAAACTGGGTTAAGTGACTTGCCCAGGATCACACAGTAAATGAAGCTGGATTTTAATTCAGTTCTTCCTGACTCCTGGCCTGGCTCTCTATCCACTTAGACACCTAGCTGCCTTACTACAGCATAGGCTGCCCCCAATAATAAGGGCCACAAGGCAGCCCAGTGGTTAGAGCATTGTCCTGGAGTCAGGAAGACCTGAGTTCAAAGCTAGCCCAAGACACTCACTAGCAGTGTGATCCCTGGCAAATCACTTACCCTGTCTGCCTTAATTTCCTCAACTGTGAAATGGGGAATAAGTGCCTACCTCCCAGGGTCATCATGAGATGTCTTCATGCTGTATTCCTGGTTAGACAGTGAGCTCCTTGAGTGCACAGACTCTATTTTGCTTCTTTTTGTATCTCTGATTCCTGGCACAATGACTTAAGCACACAGTAGGTGTTTAATAAGTATTTACTGATTAATTCATAAAGTACCTGGCACATAATAGGTTCTTAATAAATGTTTGTTCCTTTTCCCTTCAAAGGGTTCTCATTTCTGACATAAAGAATTATATATCTTCATCTGTGTTCTTCTGGGATGACAAATGATGGGATCATAGGGAATCCACCTGGTCCAACCCTGTATGGGGTGAGTACAGTGAGGCCCAGAAAGCTGAACTGACTTGCCCAAGTGGCGGACCAGGCATGAAATCCTGGTCCTTTGACTCCAAATCCTTGTTTTTCTGATGAACCAAGTGCCTACCTTAGACTTTTGTTTTTTAATTTTTAAAAATAAATCAAATGTGACCAACTTGGATAGACTTAGCTCTTCTCAGCAATGCAACAATCTAAGACAATTCCAAAATTCTCATGATGGGAAATGCTATCCACATCCAGAGAAAGAACTAAGAAGTCTGAACACAGACTGAGGCAAACTATTTTCTCTCTTTTTGTTCTTTCTTTCTTGTGGTTTTCCCCTTTTGTTCTTATACTTCTTTCACAACACCACTAATGTGGAAATGTATAGCCTAGATCAGATTGCATGTCGTCTTGTGGAGGGGAAGAAGGGGGAAAGAAAATGGAACTCAAAATCTTATAAAAGTGAATGTTGAAAACTAAAAATAAATTTTAAAAAGTAGAAAAAAAAGAATCCTCATATGGAACAAAAAAAGAATTCACACAGAATACAACATAATCAAATATGGGTTTTTAATACTTTCGACTTCCTTCTCATTAAGAACTATGGTTAACACACCTTTCATTGTTTTATTGGCTCTGTCCCATTGTCTGCATTGACAATACAAAAAGAAATGTATTGTTTAGACTTAGGAAAAATAATAGTTGAGACATACCATGGGAGGTTCCGCCCCAAAAATTTTGGAGGAAGTCCTCCAGTATTATTTCATAATGTAGTGGAAAGACAAGAAGCTATGAGAAGCTCAAAAAGAACCAACTCTTAATAAGAATAAGGAATAAAGGAAAGTCACTAAGTCCTGGGGGGAATAAATCACTTAACCTCTGGGCCTCTGAGTTAGACTGGATGATCTCTAAGGGTCTGATCAGCTCTAAATCCTAGGATGTCTCAATTTTTTGCTTACTGTATGACAAGTGTGAGTAGTGACAGTTGTTTTCCTGTGTCAGGGTAGGATCCAGAGAAATCTGTGACAAACATGGTAAGTCAATGAAGAAAAAGCTTGGAATTTCCTAAGCACAGGGCACTCCCTCCATCTAAAGATGGCCTATGATTTAGTAACATGCCCAGGGTGATAGCATTAGTGCCACAGATGGATGTGAAGCCAAGTCTCCTTGGCTTATAGCCCACTTTATCCACTATGCTATACTGTCAACTACTGTGCGGGGATGTCAAGCATATTTTCAAAGAAAGATAATTAAATGGGAGATTCAACATTGTACAAGGAGCAATTTCTCCTCCATTTTATGACAATGTGTTAATAATAGAAAAGGTGATGATATAGATGAAAAAAACTGGAAGGGAAAGAAAAGATTAATTCTGATTAAAACCAGAATGAGAAAGAATTCCCAGTTAGGAGATTCTCCGGCAAACATAAATTATAACCCCTTTGGCTTAATGATGGGGATAATCTCAGAAAGTTAACATTTAGTTAAGGCAAGTTTTGCCTATACTTTATTATGTCTGCATTCTTCATTCTCTATTCTCTTGTAAGAAAAGGTGCTTCCATCAAGGCATGCCAATATATATGATCACTGATTTAGAGGTACAAGGGACCTTTGGAGTCACCTAGTCTAACCTCGTTTTGCAGATGAAGAAAAGGAGGCTGGCTGGTATGGAGAGGGCAGGTGACTTGCCTAAAGTCACCGAGCTGATCTTAGAAATGGCAGAACTAGATACAATCTCAGAGTCTGTAACAAAGTTCTGGGTTCTTTCTCCACTATCCCATGTTGCTCTTCCACCGGTCTGAACACAGTGCTTATTTACATCCCAGAAGTCAGGTTGTATTTAGCCTTTCAGTCATAAAATATAGATTAGACTGCTTTGGGATTATGCTTTGTTGGCATCCAAAAGATTCCACATTCTTCTATCCTAAATGCCAAATGTAAACACATTCTTAGCTGTATCTTGGCACTCAATTTTTTTAAAAAGTGAAGACATAACCAAAACCATCTCCTTTCAAATCTGACTCAGGGAACTGCTCATTAGTTGCTAATTTTTTTTAAAGCAATTCTATTTTATCCCTCAAGAAAACTACAAGCCCTATACCATCTCCTTGACATGAGACATGCTGAAAACCTGATATACCAAATGGTAACAGTGGCATTTTAAAGATGGAAGAGACTGGGTCCCTGTACCTTCAGAAAAACTATACAAATGTACTGTTACTTAACCAGTCAACTCTGGCAGTCGCCAGAAGTCAATTTTACTTGAAATGGTTTCATCTGGGTAGCAGATTCTTGTGAGACATGAAGGGGAACGTGGTTAAATATGGGAAGCTTGCCCATTAGACTGAAACAAAAGCCTATGACTAAGATGCTCGTGATGACCAGGGTCCAAATCCTAGAGGGAAAAAAAAAGGAGGCATATCTCATTCAATATAACACTGAATGCTGATAGGGTTGATTTTCATATTGTGTCCATTCTCCGAACCTAAACCTTACGTCACTCAACTTTGTAACTCCCCACTCAGGGGCCCTGCTGTCTGGATTAATGAAAGTGTATAGAGAGCTAGGACTGGACTCCAGGGAAGACCTGAGTTCAAATTCTGTCTCATACACTGTGTGACCTTGGGCAAGTCACTTAATCTGTCTCAGTTTACTAAACCATAAAATGTGGAATAATAGCACCTACCTCCCCATGGTTATAGTGGCAAGTGAGTTATCTGTAAAGCCCTTAGCACACAGCAGGTACTTAAATGCCTGTTCCTTCTTTCCTTTCCTGTATCTAGCTAGCCATTGATACTCCGTGCCCCCAAGTCTTACACCCATTCCCTGCTCCAAGACACTTATTAGATCAATATTGCCACAGCTTCTGGAAAGGGTGTGCCAGTGTCAATACACCGATATCAGTCTGCTCATCACTGCTGTTACTTCCCACTAAAACATTTTCCCCCGGCCTCCTTTTCTCCTCTATTTGGATCATCTTCCCACAGAATGTTTTTGGAGAACAATTTATACAATAACAACTTTGTTAAAAAAAAAAAACTTGGAAAGACTTGAGAACCTAATCAATTAAATGAAAGTCGAAATTCAGATACCTGCCACCTGAGACAGAGATGATGAACTCAAGGACAGGATGAGATATACATTTTTGGATATGGTTTAGTGGGGGAAATCTGCTTTTCTGGATGATGTTACCAGGGTTTTCTTTTTCTCAATTGGGAGGATAATTAGTTGAAAACATTCCATTTAAAAGTAAGCTCCTGGAAGACTAGTATGGTTTCTCTTTTGTTTTTGCACCCCCAAAGCACAGCCTGACAAGCGCTTTTCCATTCACTCGTAAGAACACACACAGGAGAGTTATGAATGAGAAAGGGGTTTAGGAGACTAAAAAAAAAAACCAAACTGACTTTTAGTATGTCAACTTAAAGCTGGAAAATGGTGCCAAGGCGGGTGAAGAGAGAAGCAGGGGTAAGAAAAGATCTTCTCTACCTACAGCAGTGGCTTAAATTTAACGTCAGCGTGGTCGGCGCCTTCGGTGCCCAGCAGGGGAGGTAGGGAAGCCTTCGCTCCCAGTCCAAGGAAGCCAAACGCAGCCAGGGCACGGCTCCGCACATCTACACCAGGCTCCCCGGTCACTCTCACCATGCCTGCCCTCTGCTGCCCCCCGCAGGCCGCTCTGGCGAGCGGCGCTACGCCTCGCAGCCTTCTCGCCACATACAGGGCGAGTCCGGCCCAGGCGCCCGGGAGACCAAGGTTAGTTACCTCTTGGGGACATCGAAGACCTCAAAGGAGGTCGGGCGCTGCTGCCCCACGCTCTTGGTTTTCCCGTAACGGATCAGGTCGTGGAAAAAGGTGGACAGAGCCAAGGACCCTTGAGGAAGGACGCTGGGCGGCACGGTGTGCAGCAGCAGGGCCAGGAGGAAGGCGGAGGCCAGGATCAGCCACAGGGCGCCGATGGGAGTGAGCTGCAGGAGCCCGGCGCCCACCCACGGCGCCATGGCCGGCGCCGCCACTGGACACGCCTAAAGGCTGCTCGGCGCTGGGCGGGCGGGCGCGCGCGCGCTGGGCACCCAGCGTCCCCGGGAACGTCTCTCCGGCCCCGCAGGCTCCGAGCCCCGGGACGCGTTTGACGCGCCACGCGGGGCGGAGACTCGCGGAGACCCCGCCTGGCCGGGAGAGCGCGGCCGGAGCCCGCCGGGGCAGCTGCCGGCGCTGGGGCCGTGGTCCCCGGGCTTCCCCGAGTGATGCGCCTTCCCTCCCGCGGCTTCCCCCGCCCCTCTGAGGCAGGCGCCGGCTTTGGGAGGCGGGGCAAAAGTAAGCAGGAGAGGCGCGGGCAGGTTAGAACTCCAGTCAGGTGAGGCGGCCCCACTCTGCCCGTGCACGTGGGCCCCAGAGCCGGCGGAGCCCCCGGGAGAAGCATTTAGGCCACGTACGGTGTGACCGAAGGGAAGGTAGAAATAGTCCTAATCTAGGGCAAAGAGATTTAGATGTGACTGCAGACATGTTCAAAATTGTGTGGAAGACAAATACAGAGAATGAAAGAGGAGCTCGAGCCTAGGAGGGAAGACAGGTGCATGTCAGTATGGAGTGAATGAGTACAAATGTGGAAAAGGGACTCAAATATAAATAAGATGGTGGGGGGGGGGGGCGGATTGGGAAGGGCTCTGTGCAGGTGATGCCTGAGCTGCATCTTAAAGCGTGATCTGGAATCGGGGATGGAGGGAGTGCCCACCAGGCACCAGTATTTAGTTTGATCAAGTCAAGTGACTCCCGCTGCAGCCAAGACAGTTAAAAAAATAAGTCACAACTTTAAAACTTTGCTCAGGCTACAACAATACCTTGTATGGTTTCTACCCAGTACTAGGCATATGGGAAATTTTAGTCCAAAGAATGTATAGATTTATAAATTAGACAAAGTCTCGGTTACACTTTTCTGTAAGGCAGTTAAGTTGAATATATCTCTAAGTATATACTCTTTCGTGTTGATGACAAATAGAAAATATCACAAATGGTATTGTAGGAGGATTACTCACTTGCAGAGTGTTGTACTAAATTGTCATCACAAATATTTATGGATCCTTGATTGGACACCTTGGGGAAGGTGCTGTTCTAGGGTAGGAGGAAGAAATGAAATAAGACCACTTCCTGCCAGGGAGATAAGATATTTAAACTTGAAAAAATACTGTGGTACAAATATATATGTCTGCTATCTCTGAGAAAGGTGAGAACTCCTTTTTTGCTTGTTTGATAGCAAATTCAACAAATGTTTAAGTGCAAGACACTAGAGGCACAAAAGACAAAAGCAGAAGAGCCCCTTCCTCTGGAACAACTGACCTTTGTTGACATTAAGCGCAACACACAGACATTTTTATCGAATTTGATGGGGGGGGGGAGTGTAGGTCCATTTTGCGAATGGGGAAAGTGAAGCTGATAAAGGTTGAGAGGCTCACTCATGTTCACACAGCTCCTAAGTATCCTATGCAGAATTCACACAGAAGTCTCTTCTTATCTCAGGCCCAGGGCTTTCTTCACTGCTTGCACAGCCAGTCTCTCAAATACTGACATTCTACTGTGTGAGTACATAGAAGAGGGTGGAAAAGGGCACAGCATAAAAGAGATAAAAGAATGTAGGAATGTTTGAGGAAGAACAGAGAACAAAGAGGCGGAGAGATCAGGGAAGGTTTCCTGGAAAAAGTGTTACCTGAGCTAAGTCTGGAGAGAAGCTAGAGGAGAAAGCCCATTGTGTGCCAGGCACCGGACTGAGCTTATTTTATAATTGTGATCTCATTTGGTCTTCAGGACTCCTCTGGGAGAAAAGGGCTGTTATCTCCATTTTACAGTGGAGGAAGCTGAGGCAGACAGAGGTTAAATGATTTGCCCAGGATTGCATAGCTCACTGCCTAGGACAGATTTGAAGAACTTGAACCTGACTCTAGGCCCAATGTGCTATCTGTTGTACCACCTATTACAGACATAAAAGGTAGCTTGTGTGAATGCGTAGAGATGGGCATGTTGAATTCAAAGAACATACAGTCACACAGAGTCCGTATAACGTAGTAAGGTAAATAGTCTAGGAACAGTGTGAACCAGAATGAAGCCATTCAAAGCTGTTGAGCAAGGGAGTGATGTGTTAAGATTTGTTAAGCAAGGGAGTGGCATGTTCAGGATTATATTTTAGGAGAATTATCTTGGCATATCTATATCTATCTGTCTGTCTGTCTATCTATCTGTCTATCTATCTATCTGGTGGATAGATTGGAAAAGGGGATAGACAGGGAAACAGGAGGTTCAATTAGGCTGCTGTTCAAATGATCCAGGGGAGAAATGATGCAGACCTGAGCAAGGGTGACGGCTTTGTGAATAGGGAGAAGGTCATAGATGCAAGAGTGGTTGTCGAAGTACATTCAACAAAATTTGACAGTGGATTAGCTATGAAAAGGAGAGGAGAAGGAAGAGTCAAGGATGATTCTGAAGTTGTGACCCTGGGTGACTAAGAGGATGGTAGTGTCCATAATAGAGAGGAAGATGATGCTACAGGGGAAAATGATAGGTTCCATTTTGGACATATTAAGTTTGAAGGGCCAGTGAAATATACATGTAGAGCTGTCCTGTAGGCAGGTAGGGATGTGTGACTGCTCTCTGGGAAAGAGATTAGGTTGTATATATAGATTTTGGTTTCATTTGCAAAGAGATGAGCCCATAAGGGCAGATAAAATCACCAAAGTAGAGAATGTAGACAGAGAAGAGAAGGGAGTTCCATTCAGAGAAAAGTATATATTATAAAATCTGTCTTCTGAATTCACTGGATCCCAAGCTACTGAGGATCCAAAATGCCAGATTCAAAGTTCTTAAATCTTTATCTAAAACCCTCTAGATGAGTGAATTGAATGTCAGAAGTGAACTATGTTGTAATGTCTATACTTCCTTGCCTGTTTACAGGGGGAATATATGATGGGGCTAAGAAAACATGACCCCTGTGTTTGAAGTGGCTTCTGTACTATCTAGAAACTGATTGGGTGTAGGAGAGGCTATGAACATGCAACTAATTGGCAAATGCTTTATGATGTATTGTTTATTACTTTTAAAAATTCTATGCCAAGAATAAAATGCTGTATTCAGTATCCATTTCTGTTTGATTATTTTTGTGCTGAGGCAACTCCAGTATATCAATTACATGATTAGGGCAAAGTTAGTTTCTCGTAGGGTGGGGGCTCAGAGCTATTCAGATTGTGTTCACAATAATCCATACCCCATTATACTAAAGAGCTGTTACAGCTTCCCAGACAGATGTAGAACTAAAGGAAAGATGGTTGTCTATACTGAGAACCAGACAGAACAGTTCTGCTTGGTTGGTCCAGGGTGGAGAGAATGCCATAATTGCTAGAATGTCTTTGGGATTCAGCAGGGCCAGAGCATTTTTTGCTGAACAGGATTGAGTCAGTGGCTAACAGTATCAATAGATAGTTAAATGTAAAATGGGAATACTTGTAGTACCTACCTCACAGGGTTGTTATAAGGAAAGTGATTTGAAAACTTTAAAACAACATATTTATAAACTTATTTTCTAGATAACTTGTCACTCAGCATAGGGCATGCTTGATGATTAGTTGATTCATTAGTTCCTTCATTAGAAGGGAACACTGATTTCTTTTTATTTTGTAGTTTTTCCTTTGTATATGATCCCAAACTTTAAATCTCCAGCTTATTTCTTCTTAGAAGTTAGCTGGTGGATTTAGTAGATTTGAAAGAAGGTTCTTTTTTTGTTTTGTTTTTAGGATAAAAGAGACCTGGTGATATTTATAAGAAGGAACTGGCTAAGAAGGAGAAATCAAAGATGCAGAAGAGAAGGAGAATGGTTGAGCAAAGTTGTAGAGGACAAGGTCTCAGTTTAGCTGAACTTAGAAAAGCCAAGGTCTCCCACTGCATCCGGGGCCATCTCCAGTGCTGATGAAGATCTGGTCACTGAATGCAGATGGCTCGGGAGGA
>CM053601.1:102857535-102874148 GCA_028646575.1 Pseudocheirus occidentalis | reverse complement strand
AGGAGCTCCCTACCCTGCTAGAAAGCTAGAGAGGTGTTGGAGGAGGGCATAAAAGGGAACAGATTGTGGGAGGGGTCTTACAGTGGGATCAATGTTCTGGGCTGGGGGGTAGGGACAAAAAGGGGAGAAAATTTGTAACTCAAAACCTTGTGGAAATGAATGATGTAACCAAGAAAATAAATTAAAATTAAAAAAAAATGAGGGAATTGGACTGGACCATTTCTATGCTTCTTTTATAGAACTAAAAGTTCAGTGTTTCTATAATTTTATGATTCTAAGTTCTGAAGGTTGTACATAGGAATCTAATGCAGACTGAAACAAACTACTTGTTCTCTCTTTTTGTTTTGTTTCCTCTCTTTCACTGTTCACTCCACTGGTTATAATCCTTCTTTACAACCTGACTAATGTTCAATGTGAAGGTATTTGTAGATCCTATATTTGATTGCATGCTTCGGGAGGGAGGGAGGAAGAGAGGGAGAGGGAGAAAATTTGAAACTCAAGGGACTGTGGAACTGAATGTTGTAAACTAAAAGTAAATAAATAAATAAAATTTTAAAACTAAAAAAAACAGTTTGAATACTTTATAGTGTGTCGGAATCATACTTTTACTTTGTAGCTGAATTTGTGACAAGGAAAGAAAGCAGCCTACTGTCTTAGATTCAGTTACTGGAGCTCCTTACAAAGTATCCTTAGCTAACTGGAGTCCTTTGACATAGTGGGAGAATTACAATGCAAAGGGAAGAATTCTGGGGCTTGAGTCTTGGCTCTGCTATTTACGTGATCACTCAGGGCTTCACTTTCCCAATCTGTAAGATGAAGGAATTGGATTCATTGTCTCTAATATCCTTTCTAACAATTTGTTGTTGCTGTTGAGTCCTTTTTCAGTTGTGTCCAACTCTTTGTGATCTCTTTTGGGGTTTTCTTAGCACAGATGCTTTAGTGGTTTGTCATTTCCTTCTCTAGCTCACTTCACAGATGAAGAAACTAAGCTAAACAAGGTAAAGTGACTTGCCTAGGATCACACAGCTAATGAATGTGTGAAGCCATGTTTGGACTCAGGAAGAAGAATCTTCCTGACTCCGGCCTTGGTGCTCTATCCACTGTACCTCCCAGCACTTTTCTAGCTATAACATTTTGTGATTCTGTGTGACTTGAGCTGTCAAAATCTTTTCTTCCTTCAAGGTGTTGCCTTTTCCATGAAGCCTTTTGTGAATCTCTTAGACATGTGATCTCTTCTTCCTTTAATTTCTCATATACGTTTCTCATATTCTAACTTTATAGATTTGGGGGCACATAGGATCATAGAGCTAGATCTGGGAAAGACTTCAGAGAGCATCTAATACAAGATCATCTCTTTATAGAGGAAGCACAGGCATCCTGAAGGAGAGAAACGGGGCAGTATGTGCCAAGCAAGTCCAACCACTGATACTTTTTCTCAGATTCAGCTAGACAATTCCAGAGCCTGAATCCCAAGAGCTCTGGAAATAGCAATGACCCCCTCCAGGGCACCAGCTCTTCTTCCAGCCTGGTTCCCATGGTTGTCTTTGAGGGGAGTAATCCCTGTAAAAATGAGCTCCACCTTCCCCATCACAATTGCCGGCAGCCACTGATCAGCTGCCAATGATGGGCAGGCAGGTAAGCCCTAGAACCTCAGGAATGGCCCTTCCCTCTGCCCCAGTCCCTCAGCCACCATCAGAAGTTCTGCTTTCAGTCCAGGTCCTATGGCCATCATCCTGGGAAGAAGTCCCTGTAGAGGTTCCCCTTGGCAGCTGCTTCTGCAGGTGCTGAAATCCATAGGTCCTCAGCAACCAGAGCTACCCAAGACCCCTCCCCCAAATAAAGTTCCCAACACCAAAGTCTTTGCCACTGTCAAATCTCCCAAATTCAGAAACTGATAGGATTTTGTCAGTGGAAATAACATTTTAAACATGCATTACCATCTGTTTTCCTATTGCACCCTAAGAACCATGGGAATTTTTCATCTACCTTGGTGAAGCCTCCTGTAATTGTTATCCCCCCATTATAGCTTGAACAGAGGTTCAAGCACAGAGGACAGCACAGATTACCTTGGTTTTCCATGTATACTCTTAGTAAGTAAGTAATAGCGTGTAATAAAAGCTTTTTCATTCATTTATTCATTGGGAAATCCAGGTCTAGAAAAATTAGGTGGCTTATCTAAGGTTACATGGATAGTCAGTGACAGAGTCAGGATTTGAATGTAATCGTTGGACCCCAGAGCCGGCATTCTTTGGGCTGTTCTATACCACTCCCGATGCACTCTTGAGGGAAAAGGGAGTAGCATCTCATTTCATTGTGGCCCCAGCACACTAAGTCTGTTGCTTACTCAGTGTTTTGCTGAATTAGGGAAATCTATTATCAGTCAGCATCAAGCTTACTGGCATGGCATAACAACCAATGAAAAACATTGATAGATGGCCTGTTTGGACCCAGGCTAGGGGAGTGAAAGAGGGATGAGAGGGGAATGGACACCTTGTCAGTGTTTTGATATCCTCTCACCCCCAAAGGGTAACAGCATGATTTCTGACCTTTCTTTCCATGCTGTTTCCCGCTCAAGCCCTGCCTGGGGGCTCCTTCAGAACCTCAAAAACAGTCTCTTGTGGCTCACTAGGAAGCTCTCAGGGCAGTGAGGGGGAAAGATCGAGCAGATCCCTTTTGCCCCATAGCTGACCTCTGATTCGACTCTATCTTGTTGTCCCACTGTAAAGCTTCAGGTGGTTAGAATGCTTTCTGGTGGAGGGGCCATAAGACTGGTTTCTGTTTATGCAAAGTCTGCCTGGGCTGCAGAGCTACTCATCTCTCCTCACCTGCCCTTCCTGCTTCATTCTTCCTGCCCCCGTCTTCCTGTCACTCTACCATTTACTGATCTGCTTCCTATCACAGCTGGCTTCTCTAAGGCCAGATTATTTCAGAAGGGTCCTTCCAGGTGGGAAGGACAAATAACTATGAAATTCTATTTTACTAATTCCACAGTCAAGGAATAATTCCTGGGCTTTCTCAAGCCCTTTTGTCCCTAAGGGAAATATAATTTTCATTGTTTATACCTCTCCATTCCCACCCCCTGGCATATCCTTGAGAGTAGGGAATCAGCAGCCAAGAAGATAGGAAGTTGTTCGTGTTCAACACCCATTATGTGCTGGAGTGTGTAACTTAAAAAAACAACACAAAAACTGTAAGAATCTAGGAAGATTAATCCATAAGGATGTCTTTACTCTATTTCCAAGTGAACAGCTGAATATCTTGTTTTAAGTCATTCTGATAGGAAAGAACCAATGGATAGAGCATTCTAGTAGAAAGACTGGTATTGGACTCAGGACCTGTGTTTAAATAATCAAACGATTTCTTATATAACCTTGGACAAGGGGCAGCTAGGTAGTGCTGCGGATAGAGTGCCAGGCCTGGAATCAGGAAGACTTATCTTCCCTAGTTTAAATCTGGCCTCAGATACCTACCAGCTTTGTGACCCTGGGCAAGTCACTTAACCCTTTTTGACCTCAGTTTCCTCAGTTGTAAAATGAGCTGGAGAAGGAAATGGCAAACCACTCTGGTGTCTTTGCCAAGCAAATCCCAAATGGAGTCATGAAGAGTCAGACATGATGGAACAACAGCAATATAAGTAACCTCAGACACATTACTTAATGCCTCAGGGCCTCAGTTTGCTCATCTGTAAAATGTAGGGCCAGTTATCCTCGGGATGACTTCCAGCTCCAGCTCCATGATCCCATGACTCATCCACTTCTCACAGGATTCACTACTTCCCTGGCAACTTGCTCTTTGTAGCTAATTTACCTACTGGGTAGAATTTCCATCTTTCTTGTGACTGTCAACTCCATCCTTCCTTCTCTCCCAGTAGTGCCTTCTCCATCCCCTGGCTTCTGGTGTTTTCACTGGCTGTCCCACATACCTAAAATGCTTTTCCTCTTCACTTCCGTCTGCAGCTTCCTTCAATCCAGCTGTAATCGCCCCTTTTGGCAAGACACCTTTCCTGCTCCTCCTTAATGCTAGGAATCTGTAAATGACCCCTGGCTTCTCCTGTATGCAGCTTGTCCATCTAACAGTTGTTAACCTGTTGTCTCTCCCATTAGTTTGGGGAGGGGGTTCCTTTTGAGAAGGATCATCTTTTGCTTTTCATTGTATCCCTAGCATTAGAACAGTGTCTGAAAGTGTGCAACTTTAAAAACAGTAGGAGCTTAATAAATGTTTTTTTTACTAGCTTCATGTACCTCCATAAGAAACATATATATGTGACTGCCATGCTTCATATGTTAATTTAATACTATAAATATTTATTAAGCACCTACTGTACCAGATATGGTGCTAGTCACCAAACACGCAAAGACAAAAATGAAATAGTTCCTCCCCTCAAGGAGCTTAGTTCTCCTGGAAAAATCCAGGTAAGAAAAAACATACTCCCTTGAGATCTCTTTAAGGTCTCTAGAAGTAACCAAATATAAATAAAAAATATGGCTGAAAACATGATAATATTGGTATGTGATCCCACACACTCTTAGGAACTGTAATTTCTTTCTTTCTTTCTTTTTTTGGAGAAGGGAAGGTAGGGCAATTGGGGTGAAGTGACTTGCCCAAGGTTTTGTGTTAATTGTCTGAGGCTGCATTTGAACTCAGGTCTTCCTGACTCCAGGGCCAGTGCTCTATTCACTGCACTCCCTAGCTGCTCTGGAACTATAATTTCACAAACAAAAATCTATAATGTTTAAGGCAGTTGGATGGCAAAGTGGACAGAGCAGTAGATCTGGAGTCAGAAAGACCTCAGTTCAAATCCAGCCTCAGATACCAGTTGAAGGCATGATAACATTGGAATACAATCACAGATATGCTTAGGAACCATAACTTCACAAACAATAAAATCGGTAACCTTTAAAGGCACCTAAGTTACAGGCTAATTGTAACCTCCCTCAGTTTTCTAATCTGTTAAATGGAAATAATATTAGTACCTGCCTCCCAGGGTTGTTGTGAGGATGAAATATGATAATATACCTAAGGAGTTTTGCAAACTTAAAGCCTCATATAAATGCTTGCTATTTATTATTATTTTTATTATTACCTTGAAGCATACTACGGGTGGAATGCCCCCAATAGCTTGTTTAGAAGTTCAAAAGTCAAACTAATCAATTATAATATAATTAAAAACCTGATCCTGAGACAGAACACAACCAAGCCCTCTTTTAGAATGGTCTTTATTCCATCCTTTGTTTAAAACAATGCAGGAAGTAGATGACAAGGAAACACAGAAACCAAAGCCTTTTCCTGCAGGAGCAGCTCGAAGCGATGACTAACACGCTCAGCCTGAGGGCGCGGGTTTGGCAGAGACAGCCGGTGCTCATCTACGCGACAGAGAAGTGCCCATGAATGAACCCTACGAGGAAAGAGGAAGGAATCTAATTACAGACACGTCTCATTGCCAGCCTCGTACCTGGTCAGGACAGCAATGCTTGACGGCTCGAACCGCGACCGACGGGCTAGGGCAACGTAGGGACCCAGAGACTATGCGCTTGCTCAGGGTCAAAACCAATGCATAATATAGAGGATTTAAGGTTTCCTAATTATGGGGCAGGAGCAATAATGAGATACTGCCTTACACTCCCTTTTTTAATGGAAAGTTCCTGCAGGCTCTCAAATTCAGAGGTGGCCCAGGTGTAGTGGAAGGATTAGGAAACAGATTCATAATGAGGCTTCCTCACAGACTCTCCTGTGTGATATTAGGGAAGTCATCTGATCTCTTTGAAACTGAGTTTCCTCATCTGTAGGATGGGGACAGTGATACTGTTCTATTTATCTAGCTACCTGGCTCAAGGGATAGATTGCTGGACCTAGAGTCAGGACCACCTGAGTTCAAATCGTCTTAGACACATACCAGCTTTGTTATCCTGGACAAGTCACTTAACTTCTGTCTGTCTCAGTCTCCTCAACAGTAAAATAGGGATAATTAATAGCGCCTGACCTCCCAGAACTGTTGTGAAGATCCAATGCAAACCCTAAAGCACTATTTAAACGTTACTGTTATTATTATTATTATTACCATTATAAGATCAGATCAATGAGTAAACTCTACACTTCCGCCAGGGGCAAGACAGGATATCTACCCTTTCAAAAATGGGTAGGGTCTCCATAGGAAGTTGTTGTTCATTGTTGTTTCCTAAAAAGACCATTGGCCTCATGGGTGATGTCTCAACTTGTAAGCTTCTGCCACTGAACTTTGTTGACTCCATATGAAACTAATTATACTAATTAGTGTCTCGTTATTGAGGGGGCACATGATGATAAAACTACCATGAATTTGATAACACTTAAAAATATTTTTGCTTTGTGCTTGACAACAGCACCTGCTTATGTTTGGAAAATAATATGTGCACCTGTGAGACATTTATTTAAGCTGTATACAGAAGGTGTGTCTATGTACCTATTATCCTGGGTCATACTGCATATTATGCTGGAACCAAAGGGAAATCAAGCACTTATGTTTGATGTACATATAGATTCCCAAACTTAGAAGAACTCTATGGTCCCCAGTGATTTGGGGCCCCCAGGAGGGAAAAGAAAAGCATTGAAAGAATCTGTTATAGGACAGAACTTAGTGGAGATGAATACATTTTTTTTTTTTTGCAAGTGGAAAGTGGATCCTTTATTACAATTATTTACATCACAATCTCGGTTAGTTTTTCTGTGGTTTTAGGAAGGAAATAAAATTGTCACCCTGGGCTTGTTAGCTCCAATCACAGAACTGTCCTAAACCCAGACTTTCCTCGGTGTCTTGATTTCTTGGCTTTGCTCCAAAAGCTGTTCACTTTCCTGCCTTTTCCCTTTGGGGAATTCAGGCTCTCCTAGTTCCTGAAGCTGTTGTAGCAGTCCTTCCTCCCCACAGCGCTGGAACCCCCGAAGGGCTAGTGTAGCCACACAACAGTACCCAGACAAAGTAGCCTCGGCTGCAGCCATGTGCACTGACTGAAGCCAGAGCGCCAGAGCAGTCTCGTAGATTCGGGTAGGGTCAAAGGGGCTGTCGTCAGCGAGTGCGAAAGGGTCGGATTGGCTTTGGTGGCACTGGGCAAGAAGGCGTAGGCCTCCATTGGCCACGGTCATCATCGAGAACGCCAGGTGCAGCCCCAGGGAGCAGGCGGCAGACAACAGCAGGTTCAACAAGGACACGGCCATCAAGACCCAATGCAGCTTGGCCTGCAAGAGATTCCTGGACGCCAGCAGCGCCACGAGTCCCGCGGCCACGAGCCCACGGACACGACATTGGCCGTGGTGTACTCGGGCGTGAAGCCTCCGCCGGGGTTCGCCACGTGCCGCAGGACGGTGCAGTGAAGCGCGGCTCCCACCAACAAGTTCACGTGCCCCACTAGGATGAAGGCGAGGCCGGCGTGCAGGCTGGGGCCCTGGGCCACATCGAATCGGCCTTCCTGTACACCTGAGCCTCGCCCCGCCCCCGAGATGAATAAATTGATGATATAAAAATTGATGAATCATGAAATCAGAGAATCAAGTCATGTTGATTTTCTCTGGGTCACACATCACATTCTTTTCTTGGTCTAAAATTTCTTCCTCATTCTAGGCAACTTTTTAAAGAGGGTAAGTAGTAGTAAAGCTGATGCCAATCTGGGTGAGTGGAGGGAACTTCCTCATCTGAATTTCCTAGTGCCAATAATGTTGGATCTCAACATCTTAGCAGTCTATTAGAAATAACAGGTGCTTAATAAATGCTTGTTGAAATAATGTGTGCATGCTATTTGTGAGGCACTGTACTTGGGAAGATACAAAGATAATTGAGACATAGGTCATGGGGGGAGGGTTACAGTGAAAAACTTAACTGGATCACTTGTACATCTTCATTTTGTATTGGAACAAGTGTAATGGTGTCTCCTCCCCTACCCCCAATGAATTGAGGATGCTGGGTTAAATGAAGTTTCCTTCCATTTCTGTTTGGAGGCTTGATACACAAATAATAGAAACTAATTAGCTGAGGGACACCTCAAAGGTTACCTAGTCCAATCTGTATGTGAATAAGAATCACCTCTACTTCTCCTTTCAGCTCCTGTATTATCACCTCTTGTGATGGGGAACTCAGTGCCTATTCCAATTTTTTTTCCAGCTCTTACTGTGAGGAAGTTTATAGAGAACACTGAAAAGTTGTGCCATTTAACCATTCTTGACTCCTTTTAACTTGAAACAAATCAGGAGGAAATTATTCTTGAAGTCAGTACTATTTCTCTCCATTTTACAGATAAGAAAACTGTAGACTTAGAATGTCATGTAACTTGGTGCAAAATTAGTAACAAAAGAGATGGAATTTGGGGCAGCTAGGTGGCACAGTGAATAAATAGAGCACCAGCCCTGGAGTCAAGAGGACCTGAGTTCAAATTTGGCCTCAGACACTTAACAAGGACTAGCCATGTGACCTTGGGCAAGTCACTTAACCCCAAATGCCTTGCCTTCCTTCCTCCAAATAGCAAAAATAAAAAATAAAATAAAATAAAGAGATGGAATTCAAAGGCATTCCATAGCTTATCAAATTTAATGAAAATATTTGATGTATCTGTACAAAATGATAGCCTAAATCTAGCCTAATAATGGTTAGAATTCACATACCACTTAAAATTTGCAAAGTGCTCTATAAATGTTATATTATTTTTTCCTCATAGCAACCTTGGAAGGTAGATACTATTAATATCCCTATTTTTACAGATGAGGAAACTGATGCAGGTAGCGGTTAAAGTGACTTGCCCAGTCAGTGTTAAGTGTCTGAGGTGGAATTTGAACTCAGGTCTTTCTGACTCTAGAACCTGCCTTTTATCCCCTGTACCACTTAGATGTCTGTATGTTACAAAGGTAATGACTTTTGTATGTAAAAAAATATGAGGTTTTGCTAAGACACACAGTAATTATATGAATACAAGTATAAAACACTCTTCACATAAAAAAGATAAATATAAATAATTGGAGAAATATTAATTGCTCATGGGTAGGTCAAACCAATATTTATAAATGACAGTACTACCTGAATCAATCTACTTATTCAATGTCATCAATCAAGCTACCAAAAATTACTTTATGGAGCTAAAAAAAAGTATAATTCACAATGAGAAACAAACGGTCAAGAATATCAAAGGAATCAATGAAAAAAAATGTGAAGAAAGTGGGTCTAGTAGTACCAGATCTCAAACTATGTTACAAAGTGGCAATGATCAGAATAATTTGGTACTGATAAGAAATAGATCAATGAAATAGATTAAGTACATAATACACAGAAGAAGAGTAGTACACTAACCTAATGATTGATAAATGCAAAGATTTAAGCTATTGGGTCAAGAATTCATTATTTGACAAAAACTGCTGGGAAAACTGGAAAGTAGTCTGGTAGAAATTAAGCATAGGTTAGCATCTCCTACCATATACTAAGATAAGTTCAAAATAGGTACTTCATTTAGTCATAATCAATGATATCATAAGCAAATTAGGGGAGAATGGAAGAAATGACTTGTCAGATATATGGATACGGGAAGAATTTATGACCAAACAAGAAATAGGGAGTTCACAGGAGATAAAATGAATAATTTTAATTACATAAAAAATTTTAAATTCTGCAAAAACACAACCACTCCAGCCAAAATTAGAAGAAAAGCAGAAATTGAGGAAGAGGATTTACAGCAAGTTTTTCTGATAAAGGTCTCATTTCTCAAATATGTAAGGAACTGAGCCAAGTTTATAAAAAATGAGTCATTCCTCAATTGATAAATAATCAAAGATATGAACAGGTTCTTTTCACAGGAAGAAATCAAATCTATCAATAATCATGTGAAAAATATTCTATATCACTAATAATTAGAGAAATGCTACTTAAAAGAACTCTGAGGTACCCCCTCACACCTATCAGATTGGCTAACATGACAGAAAAGGAAAATGACAAATACTGGAGGGGATGTGGGAAAATTGGAACATTAATACACTGTTGGTGGAGTGGTAAAGTGGTCCAAGCATTCTGGAGAAAATTTTGAAACTATGCTTAGAAGGCTATAAAACTGCATATCTTTTGATGTCAGCATTCCTGTCACTAGATCTATACCCCCAAGGAGATCAAATAAAAAGGAAAAAGGCCGATATGTGCAAAAATGCTTACAGCATATCTTTTTGTGGTGGAAAAATATTGGAAACTGAGGGGATGCCCATCAATTAAGGAGTGTGTGAACAAGTTATGGTATTGTGCTGAGAGAAATGATGAAGGAGACAGTTTCAGAAAAACCTGAGAAGTCTTATGTGAGCTACGTGAAGTGAACAGAACCAGGAGAACAGTGTACATAATAACAGCAATATTGTAAAGATAATCAACTGTGAAAGGCTTAGTAACTGATCAATGAAATGACCCACCATGATTTCAAAGGACCCATAATGAAAAATACTGGACACCTCCATTTAGAAAACTGATGGATTCAGACTGTAGACTTAAAGTGTAATTTCCCTTTTGTTTTTCTTGCATTTTTCCCCCTCCAGAATATGGTTAATGCATAAATGGTTTGTGTGATTTCATATGTATAATAGGTGCCATGTTTATTGCCTTTTCAGTGGGTGGAATGGAGGGAGAGAGAATTTAGAACTGAAAATAAAAATAAGAAACAATAAAATGAATAAAAACATGAAATTTAAAGTGACCAGATCGACTCTATGTCACATATACCAGTCCTATTACTTTAAAATACATCTGACTATGGTACATATGTTACTAGCAGAAGGAAATTTTAAAATGATATATAGGTATATGTATAGAGGCAAGTCTCTTAAAATTACATTTTGTTTTTTCAATGAACAAAAATCAATTTTCTTTCCTTTCCACCCCTCAGTTGAAACAAAAAACAAACCCATTTGTAACAAATATGCATAGTCAAAACAAATTTGTACATTAACTAAGTCCAACAAATATGTCTTACTTGGTTTCATCATTAGTCCTCTGTAATCATGGTTGGTCATTGTATTGATCAAGGTTCATTAGTTTTTCAAAGTTGTTTGTTCTTACACTGTTTTTCTTATTGTTTAAATTGTTTTTTAAAATTAAAATTGTTCATTTTAATATGCTTTAGTTCATACACACCTTCCCAAGTTTCATTAAAACTGTAATAGTTTCAAGTCTTTAAATTGTTTATTGTATTATAAGATCATGCATTTAGAACTTGAATGAACTTTAGAAACCATCGAGTTCAACCCCTTTTGACATTCAGCACTGAGTTGCTGAAACGCAGGATCACTCAGATGTTGTGTGACCACCTCAGAGTTACAGAGATTTTGGATGACCTTCCCAGGATCACAGAGATTTTGGATGATTTTTGAGAAAAGAAATTCCCAAAATTCCAAGGATAACTCAGCTTATTTTGTGATTCCAGTGTCTGAAGAAGAAACAATTGCACAAGTTTTGGAGGAGTCAGGGAGGCAACAGCAATATGCAAGCAAATGAGTATGAACTGAAAAATGAAAGATATAAAGACAAGTGTGAGACCGTAGTGGACTAGAGTTGAGGTCTTGCTGACAGCAGTTGACTTTTCAGACAGTCAAAAGACTTCCAGTAAGAAGCTTCTTTATTTCCCTTGAACGAAGTGACTTTAATTGTGAGGTCCATCACAGCTTTCTAGATTTTATCCAAATGCTGATTTGTGACTGTATATTATTTGATAATGTTAATAAATTACATGGCCGTCAGGATTTTTGTCTAGGTCTATAATTTAGAGTTTGAGATTGAGAGAGAGAAAACAGCTGTGAAAGGAGAGAGTTCATTGAAACTATGTTGGAAGGGGGCTAAACCAATGAAAAAGATTAGAATGGTTGTTTCTATGTTAATAATACTCCTCCAGAGACCAGGGTGGGTTGATTTCCATGACACTACAATGCCCTGACTCTTTATCTCAGATTATTTTTCTGTGCTTCCTTCCTTGGATCCTCTTCTACTCTTTTAAAAAATCCCCCTAAAATATAGTATTTTATATGATTCTGTCCTCAGTTCTTTTTTTTTCCTTTATTTTCTCTTGGCAATCTCACCCAGCAGTAATGAAGGAGAGGAGGGAAAGAGACAGAGAGAAAGAGAGAGACAGAGAGACAGAGACAGAGAGAGACAGAGACAGAGAGAGAGAGAGAGAGAGAGAGAGAGAGAGAGAGAGAGAGAGAAAGAGAGAGAGAGAGAGAGAGAGATGTTTAACTTTGGTAGTTAAAGAGAATATCCAAGAGTATAGCCACCAGGGTGCTTTTGAACCTTCAGAGATAAAGGCTTAATAAGGTGACAAGCACTGAATGGAATTGGTAAGTTTTTGTAGCTGTCCCTGAGGGCACCTGAGATATCTTTCATCACATAACCACCATTTATGAGATGTTACATACAAATGAGAGAACTAAGGCTCATATAGGGTAATTGATTTATTCAGGGTCACATAAACAATAAGTAGAAGACCTAGGGGTTTATGTATAATTTCTCTGACTAAAAATTTCACTATATGACCCTCTGTTCCTACTGTCTTTACAGAAAAACTCTTTACTAAAGGAAGTTGGCAATATAATATTGGAACTCAGTAAAATGTTCTTAGCCAGACATACAGATTTTATAAATCATCTGCATCAAAATCATGTTTGAAGTCAGGCACTGAATCATATTGCCAAGAGAAAATAAGGAGAAAAGAGGGCTCCAAACAGAATCATAGGAAACTTTTATATTTAGGAGGTGGATAGAGGGGGTTCTAGGGAAGGAAGCAAAGAAAAAGAGGTCAGAGATAAAGAAGAGTCCTGGCATTGTAGTCTCATGGTAATCACCCCCATTCTGGTCTCCAGAGTTGTGTTATCATTATATAAATGCCAAGCCTATGCCACTTGATCATGCTTATTTATGAGCTCCCCATATTTTTCCCACTTTCAGATTCCAGCCATCTACCTTTGACCCTCCCAGACTCCTTGTATCTTTTGGACGCACTCCATTATACACTGAACATATGTTCTACCACTCATGAAGCATCTTTGGAAATGAATTTTCATATGGGAATAGTCTTTGAGGGTTTTGATGGACAGGATTTCACTCAAGTAATTATGAGTGAATTAATGGTGACTATAAAGAGATATATACCAAGAAAGGACTAGATAGTTGAAGTTTTTTGAGAGGTAGTTCAAGAATGAAAGACTCAAGGGTTTAACACCCATGAGTAAATAAAGTATATTTAAGTAACTGAAGATACTAAAAACTGATTACAGACAAGTGCAAAAGACAAATAAATATTTGAGTGTCATAGGAAGGTTGGAAAGATGGTTATGGATCTGGGCTATCTCCAGGCTAGGCTCTGGGGCAGTTAAAAAATCCACCTGAAAAGGTTTTTTGGTCTTGTTGACTTGATTGTGCTCAATACTTGAAGTCTGTCAAATAGACTTTGCCAAGGGAATGATGCATTTCCCTCTTGTTCATTGTATCTGGGTTGATAGGAATTGGTCAACAGTATTTTAGTCTGACTAACAGGGTTTGACTCACAGTTCAATCTAAGTATGTTAGGAGTAGGGCATAAGGCAAATAAATCAGTATTTAAAAATATTAATTTTTAACATTCATTGAAAATTTTTTTGAGTTCTGATTTCTATCCTTTCCAACTCTTCCCTACCATTGAGAAGGCAAAAAATGTGATAGCAATTATTCATATGAAATCATGCAAAATATATTTCCATATTAGCTATATTGCAAAAAAAAGCAAGAAGAAATAAAGTGAAAAGATTCATGCTTCAATCTGCATTCAGACTCTATTAGTTATTTCTCTGGAAGTAGATAACACTTTTTATTGTAAATCTTTCAGAATTGTCTTGGATCATTGTAGTGAAAAGAATAACTTGATCATTCAAGCATACATATAAAAAAAAGAAGAGATATTCAGGGAGCAGAGCCAAAATGGCAGAGTAAAAACAGGAACTCTGCTGCTCTCTAGATCCAACCACCTCCAGTCCCTGTAAAATATGACTCTAAACAAATTTTAGAACTACAGTACCCACAAAATGACAGAAACAAATCTCCTACTGAAGGCAGCCTGGCAGGCCAACAAGAAGGGTCTATCACATTGGGCTGGGAGCCAAGCGCAGTCCTGCATGAGCCATGCAGTCTGAGACCTGGGGTGGCTTCATCCAGCGGCACAGACTGACCAGAGCAGACTTCAGGAGAATGAATCACCAGCACCTGTGGTGGTCACCAGACTTTTCAAAAGTAAAAGGTCAGTGGTCAACTCTGTTGGAACCAGATATTAAAAGAGTGTGGTCTTCTGTCCCTGAAGTGAGAAATGACAGAGCTGTGGAGGCTGCAGCTGCTGCCCTCTGGCTGCCTCCAGAGCTCCTGACCCATAGATCACAGGGGAACCAAGCAACCATTCAGACGGCAATAACTCCTGCTTTAACTTGCTTGGATCTGGGTCGCAGTCTTGGGTAGGAGTCGTGAGGTGAGAAATGCAAGTGTTCCAGAGCTTGTGGTGGCTAAGGAGAAGGCACCATCCTCAGACCTCTGACATTTGTGAAAACCCCAGCAATTTGGGACATAGCTCCCTCCACCCTGGAAGCAGAGTTCTACTGTGGCAAAGAACTCAAAAATCAAGTAATTGGCTGACAAGATGAGCAAGCAGAGGAAGTGCAATCAGACCATAGAATCTTTTTTTTTGCAGACAAAAAGGATCAAAATATGGAACCAGAAGACAACAAAGTCAAAATTTCTGCATCAAAAGCTTCTAAGAAAAATATGAATTGGTTACAGGCCATGGAGGAGCTCAGGAAGGATTTTGAAAATCAAGTAAGAAAAGTGGAGGAAAAATTGGGAAGAGAAATGAGAATGATGCAAGAAAATCATGAAAAGTGAGGCAACAGCTTGCTAAAGAAGACCCAAAAAATACTGAAGAAAATAACAACTTAAAAAACAGACTAACTCAAATGGCAAAAGAAGTCCAAAAAGCCAATGAGGAAAAGAATGCCTTAAAAAGCTGAACTGACCAGATGGGAAAGCAATTTCAAACTCTCACCTGAAGAGAATAATTCCTTCAAAATTAGATTGAAGGAAATGGAAGCTAATGACTTTATGAGAAATCAAGATACTATAAAACACATCCAAGCAAATGAAAAAATAGAAGGCAATGTGAAATATCTTATTGCAAAAACCACCAACCTGGAAAATAGATCCAGGAGAGACAATTTAAAAATTATTGGACTAACTGAAAGCCATGATAAAAAAAGAGCCTAGAAATCCTCCTTCAAGAAATTCTCAAGGAAAATTGCCCTGATATTCTAGAACCAGAGGGCAAAATAGAAATGGAAAGAATTTACTGATCACCTCTTGCTAAAGATCCCAAAAGGAAAACTCATAGGAATATTATAACCAGCTTCCAGAGTTCCCAGAACAAGGAGAAAATATTACAAGCAGCCAAGAAGAAACAATTCGTATATTGTGGAAATACGATCAGGATAAACCAGGATCTAGCAGCTTCTACATTAAGGGATAGAAGAGCTTGGAATATGATATTCTGGAGGTCAAAGGAGTTAGAATTAAAACCGAGAATCGCCTACCCAGAAAAACTGAGTATAATGTTTCAGGGGAAAATATGATCATTCAATGAAAAAGAGGACTTTCAAGAAATCTTGATGAAAAAAACCAGAACCAAACAGAAAATTTGACTTTCAAAGACAAGAAGCAAGAGAAGCATGAGACGTAAACAGGAAAAAGAAATCATAAGAAACTTATTAAAGTTCAACTATTTACATTCCTACCTGGAAAAATGATAATTGTAACTCATGAGACTTTTCTCAGTATGAGGATAGTTGAAGGGAATATGTGTGTATACATACATATATATGGGATGATATCTAAAAATAAAATTAAAGGGTGAGAGGAATATAATGAGAGGAAATGGGGAGAGACAGAATAGGGTAACTTATGTCATATAAAAGAGGCAAGAGAAAACTCTTACAGTGAAGGAGAAGAGCAGGAAGGTGAAAGGGAATGGGTCAACTTTTCTCTCATCGAATTTGGCTTAAGGAGGGAATAACATACACACTGATTTGGATATGTTGCCCTACAGGAAAATGGGGAGAAAGGGATAAGAGGAGGGATGATGAAGGGGTGGGCAGGTTGGGGAGAAGGTAGTTAGAAGCACACAGTTTTGGAAAGGGTTGGGGTCAAAGAATAAAATAGAATAAGTGGGCAGGATAGGATGGAGGGAAATGTAGTTAGTCTTTCACAATATAACTATTATGGAAATGTTTTGCATAACTACACATGTACAACCTATATTGAACTGCTTATCTTCCCAGTGGGGGTGGGTGAGGTAGGAAGAAGGGAAAGAATTTGGAAATCAAAGTTTTAAAAACAAATATTAAAAAAATTGTTTTTTTGCACACAACTGGTAAATAAGATATACAGACACTGGGGTATAGAAATCCATCTTTTTAAAAAATGTGTGATTTTTTAAAATTTGTTTTCTTGTTTACATCATTCATTTTCATGACATTTTTGAATTACAAATTTTCTCCCCTTCTTTCCCCTGCCCCAACCCTAAAACAGCAATCCCACTGTAAAGCCCCTCCCCTCCTCTGCTCTCTTA
>CM053601.1:102826104-102857035 GCA_028646575.1 Pseudocheirus occidentalis | reverse complement strand
TATATATATATATATATACTTATTGTTATTATTAACTACATGCAACTGGGAATTAAGATATACAGGGACTGGGGTAGGGAGACTTTCCCTGCTCTACCAGAAGGTTAGAGTGGCATTGGAGGAGAGCATAAAAGAGAGTAGATTGTGGGAGGGGCTTTACAGTGGGATCACTGTTTTGGAATTGGGGTAGGGGAAAGACAAGAAGAAAATTTGTAACTCAAAATCTCGTGGAAAGGAATGATGTAAACAAGAAAATAAAAATATTAATTAAAAAATTTAAAAAAACAATAATATCTGTAAAAGCACAAGAAAGTAATTTAAGGAGTAATCTTATTCATCTTGGATATCTCAAACCCTTCCCACCATTTGCAAAAAGAAAATGAAAATAAATCCTCTGTAACAAATATGCACAGTAACCAAAACAAACTTCTATATTGACCATCTCATCTGTGACCTGAATCCATCCCTGCTCCTTAAGAGGGGGAAGGGTGTCTCATTATGGGTCCTATTGATTATAGGATCTTAATGATGTTCTTCCTCCCAGGAGAATGTCAACCCCTTGAGGTCAAGGACTGTTTAGTTTTCGTCTTTCTATTCTTAGAACCTAATACTGCACCTGTACATAATAAGCACTTAATACATACTTGTTGCATGGAATTAAATTGAATTGACCCTGGATTCTTAGATTTCATGCAGCGGAAGGATTTGGACCTGGGCTTGTTGATGTAACATGTGTCAGTCATACAAAGACAAGCCTTGCAAGTCTGTGCACATACTCATCACCAGGATTTCCATTTGTTTGTTTTTGCAGAGGCAATTCGTGAAATCATCTCCTAACATGTGGGGGGAGCACCAACCCCAAGGATATCATAGATCCTTGAAACTGGAATGTTGGCATCTTGCATATCGTCTTCTTTGGGAATTGGAGGACCTGGGTCAGAATCCTAATTCTCCTTCTTATGATCAGTGGGACCATGGGCAGCTTGCTTCACTTTTCTTCTTTGAGTCTCTATTTCCTTACTTGTAAAGTGAGGTTTTTGGACTAGATAATCTTTAAGGTTCTTTCTGGGTTTATCTGGTATCTGGTTTGATACAATTGGATGATTTTGTAGTTTCTTTACTTCTTTTTCCCTACTATTCCCTGTTATCATTGAAAACAGAATTTCAGTGACTGTATTGCTTATTCAACACTCTTTCATTTCTTGTTGTTATGATGTGTTCTTATAGAGGTATCTTGGGGTTGTGGAGAGAGAATCAGGAAAAAATGTGATCAAATCCTCCCTTTGATGCTAGCTGTGTGGCTCTAAGTCTCTTTACTTCTACGTGGTTCAGGCAGGTCTCCAGGATACGGCAGTACAGGTCCTGGAGAGTAAGAACCTGTTCAGTCTCACCTCTGACATTTGTTACCTGGAGGACCTTTGGCAAATCCCTTAGCTTCCTGGGCCTCAGTGTCCTTTTCTGTAAAATAAGAGAATTGGACCAGATGTCCTCTGAGGTCCCTTCCAACTCTAAATATCTGATCCTAAGTCAGAGTTGTCAACACAAGGACTAGATTAAAATGTAATTGGAGAAAGACTTACATGAACTGATGATGCAAAGTGAACAGAACCAGGAGAACATTGTACACAATAATAAAAATATTGTACAATGATCAATGATTTAACTTTTCTCAGAAGTACAATGATTCAAGACAATTCCAAAAGATTCATGCTAAGAAATGCTATCTACTTCCAGAGAAAGAACTGATGGAATCGAAATGCAGATCAAAGCCTACAATTTGTCACTTTATTTTTTTCATGTTTTTTTCTTTTGGTCTGTTTCTTCTTTTACAACATGGCTAATATGGAAATATGTTTTATATGATTGCACACATATAAGTTATTTCAAATGACTTACCATCTTAAGAAGGGAGGATGCGAGGGAGGAAGAGAGCAAATTTGGAACTCAAATTCTTTTAAAAGAAGGTAAAAAATTATCTTTCCGTGTAATTGGGAAAAAACAAAATACAATAAAAATGTAATTGGGAAATATTTAACAAAATATAAAACTACAATAGGACATAGATGATGTTAATGTGTGATTTTGTTAAGCCAATATGTGCCTGTAGGGATGCTTAGGTACAATTTAGTGTCCCCTGTTTCTGTTTGAGGTTGACATTACTGGACTAAATCATAGCTATACTATGCCTTGGGGTCATGTGAGGAATTCCTCACAAAATCACAAATCCTTTGAGAATTTGACAACCATACACCTGTACATTTCTCTCATCTATGTTACTTTTTGGAGAGATAATTGTGACATCACAGAGAAGCATAGCTTTCATAATAATACAACACCACCAACAACAAAAGAATCAGTAGCAATAGAAGTAGAAACCACTAATTACCAAGAGTTTTCATTTCCCCAGAAAATAAATGTTAAAAATCATATAGAACAGTGTTTTATTCAGGTGACAAGAAAAAATGGCTTATTATACAAAGCTTGATCTGGATCACACTTGGTAGTCAAGAGCAGTGGTGATATGGTCATAGATGAAGGGGGTGGGGGTGAGGGTGGAAGAAGAGCAGAAGATTATGATGATTTAGCTCTTTGCATGCCTTAGTCTAATCTGGTTCTGTCTAAAGCCACAATGTCTGCTCCCATAGAGAATGGCCCCAGGAGGCTTAGAAAGTCTTAGATCATTCTGCTCTTAAGGATTCCAGGGAATTATGGGTTTCAGGTCCTGGGGTGGGTAAGAAAGGGGAGGAGGAATCATTCATTGCACAATTGAGACCAGAGATCCAGTTTGATTGAGGGATTCTTAGAGCCTTCCTCAAGTTCACCCTGCACTAGGTGGTGCAGCAAATAGATTGTTGGACCTGGAGTCAGGAAGACTCAAGTTTGAATCCTTATGAAAACACTTACTAGCTATATAGCCATGGTCAAGTTATACTACTTCTCTCAGCCTCAGTTTCCTTATCTGTAAAACAGGAATGATAATAGCATTTACTTTCCAGGGTTTTTGTAAAGATCAAATGAGATAATGTACACACACACACACACACATGCACGCACATACTTACACACACATAGTGCTTTACAAATATTAAAGCATTATATAAATGCTAGGTATTATTATTAAAAAAATTTTTGCCCATAGTTCCAAATAGTAGTGCCAATACATCATAGGGAACCTTTTAGCAAGCCAATTAACCATACTGGGTTAATAAAAGTGTAAAGTATTTATTTGAATATTAGATTCTGAATTATTAGGTGATCAAATCAATCAAGAAAAAATGACAGATCTATTGTTTATCAATAAAATAATTATAGAGCTCGTAGCAACCTTAGAGATAGTTATAATATTGGGATTTAACCTGCGATTTTAGTGGCATAAAGAACTTTCCAGTGGGGTAACTTCCTCTATAAATTCAGGTTGGCATCTTCATTGCAACTTGTAGTCTTACAAATTTTCATAGAGCCCTGAGAGACCACGTGAATGACTTGTTCAGGGTCATGTAGCTAGCACATGTCATAAGTGGGACTTGAATTTAGATCTTCTCCTAGATGCTGAGACAATCCTGCTTCCTCCACAGAAAAATTCCAATTCTGTCTCTCTGTCTCTAGAATCCTTCTTTATATACAGCACTGGCCTCCTGTCTCAGCCAATCACCTTCTTCCATGTCAACAGGGGAGTAGAAATCTCCTTATTTCCTTCTAATACCCTTATTATAATGGTAAATCATTCTAAAATATTTTTGCATAGATGGGAAAGCAAGCAAATAGATTGACAGACATTGATGCTCTCTAGGTCACCGTTCCATAGCAATACTAAAGTCCAAGAGTTTTTCCTCTTCTTTGGAATTTTTCTGCTTTTCTTCTGCCTTAAAAATGGATCCATCAAGGTCCTCAAAAGTGTTTCTTGGTTCTCTCCTGAGGGTAAGATTTAGCATTTTTTCCTCATCCCTGTTTACTTTAGAGTCATTTCCATTTCTTCCAGCAAACATGTAGGGCCATAATGCCAGGGCTGAAATGTGGTTTGTTCATTGTTCTTGATAGTGGAAATAGTTAAGCAGAATCCTAATAGAACTTTTCCATATTGTTACCATTTGTTGTTCTTAGTGTGATGCTTAAATGCTCTTGGGATGACTTTGTTTAGCTGGGTCTCTAGCCAAGCTTTCTTTAAAGTTGCTTCCCCCCTCTTTCTCTTTTATGAGGTGATGCTTCTCACAATTTTCCATCATTCCTTCCCATAAAATTTTACAAACAATCCTATATTCTACACTAGCATTGATCTTGGCTGCCATATTTCTCTGCTTGGCAATGAGATTAAATGTTTCTTGACTGAGGCAGTTTTTAGCTTCTTTTAATAGTCTCATTATGATAATTGATTTACAGCAGTTAAATTTTTGAATGAAATTGTTATAAGCAGTGCCAATGTCCATATAGATTATAGTATTTGTATTTTAATACAAATTTTATTTAGTTTTACTAACAGTAACTTTCCAACAATGCCCACCAGCAATAACAATTAATCAAAACCAACTGATAGAGCAACTGTTTTGAGCAGCATATGCAACATTCTGCACCTGTACTCCACCACCTCTCTGCCAAGAGGAGGGTAGCACTAATCTGTGTTTAGCTAGATTTTCTTTATCAGCTTCATCCAATGCATAAAAAATGGAAGCTCTATTTTGTAATTGTTAGACCAATCAGAATTTGTAATCATGATAGGAAAATAAGAAAAAATACTGAAAACTGAGTTGGTAATATTTATCTTTCAAATTAAGAAGTAGTGCTAATTTAACACTAGCTATCAATAGAAGAAAATTCACTGGGATATAGGAAGAGGACATGATGTGAAAAATGTGAAAGATGGAGAGCAAGCTTGTGTGTTCCTAAGTAGCAGTTTAGCTGTAAATATAACTGGGATGTGGAACCAAACAAACATCAGGCAAAACAGCCATATTCCTCTAGAATAGAAAATGAACAAAGTATCAGAATAAAGGCAAAGGAAATAAACACCAACCTACAGGATGAAAATATACAATAAGAAAAATGATAACAGTTGAAAATCAGCAAATCACTGGAAAAAAAAGTAGGTTAAAATAATTTGACTGGTCAAGAGAACAGAAGGCACTTTGGGGATGGGTGACAGAAAGAAAATTTCAACTGAGTTACTGAAAATCCTGTGGCAAGTTTTTAATGAAAAAAAAAAGACTAAAAGATGAGGACTGGTAAAATAAGCTAACTGGAATTATATTAGGATAATGCTTTATGTGAGTGATCTTGGAGAGCTTTGATGGCATCTGATTTTTAAGTCAGTGTAATTTCCCTGAGGACTGGACAAGGACCTGGGAGCTGTCTATCTCTGAGGACTGGATGAGAACCTGGCAGCTGTCTGCTTATGTATCCAGGTGACTGTTTTGTGGATTCAGGAGGGAGCTGGGATCATGCAAGGGAATCCAGGGAATCAGAGAGACCACCCAGAGTCAAGATGAAGAAAAGGTCTCCCCTTGGACAAAACTGAGGTTTGCTGGAAACCAAGGGGTGGAGAGTTTGTATGGCTTTCTAATGACTATATTAGTGACTAATGATATTTAGTAATTGGGAATCTAGCTTAGTGACTGACTGCTAGATGAGTGACTGATTAAGTTAATGGTTGCCTCATGAGTGGAGGTTTGATTATTATATAGTGATTGAATGATTAAGTGAGAAGGGTTTCCCCCTTAGGGAAACCAGGTGATTATTCTTTTGTTCCTTGTTCTATATATTGTGGCCACTGTAGTGAAAACTGTGTGGTCATTCTAATGTTAAGCTGTTATGGACATTATATTGTGACTCTGTGATAAGATATAATGTTGTGAATATTACATTGTGAATGTTTGCTTTGATTTGTAATGGAATAAACAGAGTGTTCACTATTACTGTGTAATCTGAATCTTAAAAGCTGTTCACAGTAGCATTCTTTTGGGGATCTGCTGGTGTATCATGTTACAATCAGCAAATCTGAATATTTAGATTCTGATTGTGCCCATGCCACTTTCCTCAGTAGAATATAACTCCCTGAAGGGCAGGGATTGTTTCATTTTTGTCTTTGAATCTCAAGTGCCCAGTTACAGTGTTCGCTATAAGCTAGGCATGTGGTAAATGCTTGTTAATTGAATCCAAAATAATGATGATAAAAAAGAACTGAATATGAGGAGAGTAATCAGGGTCCAATATATCCTAAGAACTATGCTGTTGTTCAGTCGTTTTAGTCATGTCTGACTCTTCATGACTATCTGGGATTTTCTTGGCAAAGATACTGTATTGGTTTGCCATTTCCTTCTCCAGCTCATTTTAGAGATGCAAAAACTGAGGCAAACAGGATTAAATGACTTGCCCAGGGTCATATAGTCAGTTCTGAGGCTGTATTTGAACTCAGGTCTTCCTGACTCCAGGCCCTGCAGTCTATCCACTGCATCATCTAGCTAGGCCCTTTCAATCTTATTTTTAGCTGAAATCTCTTACATGTGCTGTCTTTCCCATTAGACTGGAAGTAAACTCCTTGAAAGCAGGAACTGACCTGCTTTTCTATTGGTTTCCCCAATGCTTAGATCAGTACCTTATATATACTGAGTGTTTAATCAATGCTTTTCTTTTTTTTAAACAATTTTTTTCTTTTTGGAGGGGAGAGGGCAGCGCAATTGGGGTTAAGTGACTTGCCCAAGGTCACACGGCTAAAAAGTGTGTCAAGCATCTGAGGCTCGAGCTCAGGTCCTTCTGAATCCAGCACTGGTACTCTGTTCATTGTGCCATCTAGCCACCCCATCAATGCTTTTCCAAACATTTAATTCTTCTTCAGTATTAAGGTTGTCTGAGTTGTTCTCTTGGTGCTGCCTACTTTACTCTATATCAGTTAATGGAAGATTTTCCAAGTTAATCTAAATTCCTTATTTTTTGTTATTTCTTATGGTGAAATAACATTTATATACAACAGTTTGTTCACCCATTCTCCTAATGATGGGCATCCATTTTGTTCAGGTTTTTGGAACAACAAAAAGTGTGGCTATAAAAAATGGTTATTGGATTTTTACCTCCTTGGTAAAGGAGTAGCCAGTAGTGGTGCCACTGGGTCAGAGGTACATACAATTTAGTAACTTTTCTAGCATAGTTCCAAATTATTTTCCAGATTCTTAGACCAGTTGACAATTCCAACTTTTACTACTTTCATCTGTTACTTTTGCTAAACTGATAGGTGTAGGCTGACCCTTAGCATTGCTTTAATTTGAGTTTCCTTTCTTACTAGTGATTTGGAACATCTTTCTAGATACTGATAGTTTGCATTTCTTCCTTTCAAAATCACTTGTTCACTGTAGCTGAAATAAAAAAAAGTGGAAAAGGATCAACATGTACAAAAATATTGTAGCAACTTTTGATGTAGTAGCAAGGAACTGGAAACTAAAGGGATGTTCACCTAGTAAACAAATTTTGATATGTGAATGTAATAGACTATCATTGTGCCATAAGAAATGACAAAATGGGCAATTTCAGAAGTATCTTGGAAGACCTCTATGAACTGATGAAGAATGAAGTAAGCAGAACCAAGAGAACAATTCATACAATGACAACAATGTTTCAAAGAAAAATAACTTTTAAAGATTTGAGAACTCTGATGGAGCCCAGATGACTGAAAGTGAAATAAGATACTCACCTCTTGAGAGAGAGGTGATACAGTTAAAATGCAGAATGAGACATACATTTTTGTGTGATCAATATGAAAATGCATTTTGCTGAACCCTGCTTGTTTGTTATAATATTTTTTCTTTTATTGGAAGGAGAGATAATAAATGCTTATAATAATAATTTGTTTTTTAAAAAGAAAATTGCCTGTTCATTTTGTTTGTTTGTCTATTAACCTATTAGGAAATGCCTCTTGTTAAGATGTATTTTCATCAGTTCTCTATGTATCTTATATATATTAGACCTTTAAGAATTTCTGTAAGGATTTCCCCTAATCAGTAGCCTCTCTTCTTATTCTAGCAGCATTGGCTGCAAAAGGTTCTCAATTTTACATAATAAAAATGGGCTGTTAGTCTTTTATGATCATCTCAATTTTCTGGTTAAGAATTTGCCCTCTAACCAGAGTTGTGGAAAGTACTTCCTTCCATTCTCAAATTTTAAAAAATAATTTATATAAAATTTTTATATGTATAATATATGTTATATAAAATGTATATAAATTTATATTTTAGTCACATCCTCCATTTAGATCCAATGGCTTTCTACTCCAATAAGCCCTCTCTCACATAACACAATGTAAGACTAAATTTGCAGTAGCACGGCAGAATGGATGCTTTGTAGAAATGGACCATCATAGCCATGATCAATAAACATCTTTGAGGGTCACTTGAGGATAATGTGTTAAACATCTGAACTATGTGTTCCATTGTATCAATTCATAAAAACCACTCTATTGTGACAGTGCGTTAAATAAGGACAGAAAAGTAGAAAAATCATGATTTGTCAAGATAACTTTTTTTCAGACTTTTTCAAAGTGGGGAAAGCTGAACATTTTTAAGTGACACTGCATGGGGCAGAACAACTTCAATTTGATCCCTGGCAATTCTGGTCTTGTTGTCATTGGAGTCATCATTTCTTCTTTTTTTCAAAATGTCTATTTTCATGAGCCTAAAATTTCTGGTCTACATGTAGAGGAGCGGACTTCTTTGGCTGGACAAAGAAGGTGAAGAGTCTTTGGGGGGAGGGGAGGATCTAAATTATGAGGTTAAATACAATTCTTTAAACTGTTGGGATTTATAATGTTCAATTTATAGTACGAGAAAGTTTCATTCTATATGCTTCCCCAATATCTTCTACACTCTCTCACTGATGAAAAACCACCTACATCTTCCAAGGAGGCAAGAAACATGGGAATTTGTCAGATTGCACAACTGAACTCAGCACACGCTCAACATGACCAGTGAGCTATGAAGGAAACTGGTGAAAAATCAAGGAGAGCAAGATGAGAACTGGAACAAAGAGAAATGTGTTCAGAAATCTTTTTCTGTCCCTCCCACCTAAATCACTTTTCTGTCCCAGAAAGGCACAGAAGATCCTAGGCTCACAGACTGAATCAAATCACTGTTTCTAAATTTGGGTTCAGCCACAAAGTGCAGACCTAGTAGGTGAGAGTGATTCAGAAAGGAGCCAGAATTCCTTCTCAGCTCATGGGGAGCCCAGAACTCTGACCACCCAAACAAACAGTAGAGATGCTAGGAAACATTTTGGGCATAGTTGGTTCCATATTCCAGGCTTCTGACTATGCCTGGCTGGGAGAGGGTGGCATGGTAGAAACAGGCACTTCTAAGGACCAAGTTGCCGTCATCAAAGGTAGGATCCCCCTGCTCATCGCTGTAGGGTGAGGGCTCTCATATAAGGCGAGGCTGATCTCAGAAACAGCCATAATCTCAGTCCTGGTTAAGCTAGGTGGGCTTCCTCTTCTCTCTAGGCCCAGCCACAGAATCGTTCCTTTGGAATAACTCATCCTCTTCCTACACGAGTTTGGAAGTCCTCCCTTATTGCATTTATGTCTCTCTTTTGGAATGAATTTGCCCTCCTAGTCTAGGCAGAGACTAATCCCTCTCCAGATTCCTCTTGGCTTTCCTAACCTCATAGGAACAGTAGTTAGGACTCACATAGGGAAGACCGCCAAGGAATTCTGGGTCTTAATTCACAATTTATGGAAACCACTGAGACCATCCCACCCTCTGCCTATCACCTCAGTGTCTCCAAGTGGGAGAGGCAGCCAAAGGAATCCCAAGGGGACTCCAGATCCAATGCCTTATACGTTAAGGGAAAAAAAAAAGACATTTAAAACCTGAAGGAATTGTAGATTAGCTAGTCCAAAACCCTCATTTTGAATTTGAAACCAAGAGAAGAAGGGCTTTGCCCGGGGTCACGCAGGTAATAGCCAGATCTTCCAGCTCTTAAATGAGGGCATTTTCTTCTCTGCCACTGCTTCATCTGTTGGTTAGTGCAACGGGGACCCCTTTTGGACACCAAAGCAGGAATCAGAGACTGGAAAATGTACTCAACATTGGGCCTATCCGAAAGCACAGAGTTATCTGGGACGCGTCTCCACTTGAAATCTTAGCCTGGGCTAGGTAAAGAGGGGCGAGGCTTGGGCATGGGCGGGACGGGGCGGGTCTAGCCAACTATAAAGGACAGCTCCGCCCCGAGCGCTCACAAGAGGACCTGGTGGAGTGGCCGCCCCGGCACAGATTCCCGGGAAGGCCCCCAAGAACGCAAAGCTGGGTCAGGCTGGTCTATTTCCTCTTCACCGCTTCTTCCATCAGTCGTACCCCTTCTCGAGCTCAGAATTCTTTCCTGAGACCAGAGCAAGCTCTCTGGGCGGCCGAGGAATCTTCTCTCTGCTAAGTGAGCAGTGCTTTCCTCTGGCGCCAGTGAGGGGCACCAGCTCGGGCACTGAAGCCGAAGGCATCTGCACCCGGCGCCTTCGCCCTCCCTCCCGCCCTGACTGGCAGCTCCTGGTACTGGAGGCGGGGGAGTGGCTCCCATCGCACCAATAACTGGGAAAGCAAACCTCCCGGACAGGAGCCGGCGCTGGAGCATCTGGATGCTGGAGCCTGCGTCCCGCCAGAGCTAAAGAATGGAAAGCGCCTCGATGCTTCTGGTCTTCTTGTGGCTCATTGGGAAGAGCCTCCTGACCTCAGGTAAGGATCCCGGGGCACGCGAGAGCCAGTCTTGAGGAAACAACCGGGGTCCAGGGCGGCGGATGGGGGCCAAAAAGGCGAGGGAAAACCGAGTCAAAACCAATCTTGACTTTTGCTGTCGCAGAACCAGGGAGCTAAGGTTTTATCCGGTCCAAGTCGGGTGAGCCCACAGGTTATACAGGCTGTCGGAATGGATTAAGAGGTGGCAGGGGAACGCGCAGCCAGGCAGACAAGCCCAGAGCAGGATGGGGCCTTCGAGCTCATCATCTAACAATAATACCTGACATTTATTTAGCGCTTCCAAGTTTTCAAAGCACTATATATACATTTTTCTCATTTGAGTCTCAAAACAACCAAGTGAGGAGGTAAGTGCTACAGGTATTCTTACGCCCATTTTACAAATAAGGAAATGTAGGCTCGGAGAGATTACCTAACTTGGTCGAGGTTACCCAGCTATCGAGGGTCAAAACAGGAATTCGAACCCAGGTCTTCCCACTTCCAAGTGCAAAATTCATACTGATATCATGCGTTCTCCAGTCTACCAACCAAGCCCCGTATTTTACAAATAAAGAAACTGAGGCCCAGAAAAGGGAAGTCATTTGCCCTGGGACGCAGTAAGTAGCGGATCTGGGATGCTTATCCTAGTCCACTGCTGCAGTCAGGTACTTAGAGGCGCCTAAGACCAAAAGCAAGGAGAATGGGGGGTGGGGGTCTAGAGACTTAGGTTCTGGACTGTAGGAATAGCTTCCAGCAGTCGGGGAAAACTTTCCAGAAGAACCAGTGTGAGCACTGGGCCTCGGAAAGCCGGACAGAAATCAAGTTGAAGAGTCCCAGCCTGCCTCGCAACTCCAATCCCTCACGCCGCGGGACGTTTGGGGAAGGATGATCTTTTCTCGTGGCTGCTGTGGGGTCTTTGGGCTGGAGGGGAGCCCTGGACCTCTGCTGGAGGTTCGGGGAGACTGCGGGAACTCCTGGGCTACCCCGAAGCTTGGGCAGCCTCCTTGGAGTGAGGGATATCCAGCTGCCTTCCCCTTCTCCGGGGAAGTACACTTGCAAAGCATTACACTTGCAAAGCATTTACCGCTTTGTCAAAGCGCCCCCTCTCAGAGACTTAAATCCCTTTGTTTGAAGTGTAAGCCCGAAAATTGGCCCCACAGGAATAGTCACCTTCCATGCCAGTTGCCCCTTCTTGGCTCCGAAACCGCATTTTCCGCAAGATTAAGATTACATAGAAGTCCGATGCCTTAACCTCCTTTTGGGGCTCTCTCAGACACACACGCTGGGAATGTTGTTTCCCTTCAGCCACGCTTTATCGATTTCTAGAAAGTAAAAAGGCACTTCTGTGTTTGACATGGAGGCAAAGGGATCCAGACAGCCGAAGCAATTATCTGGATCATTCCTGCTACTGGAGTGTTGGAGGGGAGAATTTTTTTTTTTTTTTGTCTTTCAAAGAAAAGACTCCTCTCCATCAATTATCCAGATTGTCTGTCTACATTGATTGCATTTACCTTATAATTATTGGGCTCTCCAAGCCTGAGAACTAGGTCAAATAGCTCGGTCTGTTGCTAAGACACCCTCCCCCCAACCCCCTATGCCCAGCCCCTTATATTTAGCGTTCAGGTCTAGGGTCTAGAAAGTGTGTGGGGTATTTGGATTCCAGAAAGAAGTGAGTTTCTTTTAAACCTAGAGGAAAGAACTTAGCTTTTCACTAAGACTCCTCTCAGTAATGGGAGCAACGTTGTCCTCCAAACAGTAGGGAGGGAGCTTTTGAGGAGGATTTGATTCCCTTAGTGGCATTGGTTCATAACTGCTGCCTTCAATTTCTTCACATAAAAGCACTGTTGTCTTTCCTTCTGAGTTCGAACAGGGAAGAGTAACAGAAGGACTAATTAATTAACATTGGTTATAGGCTTTGAAAATAGAAACAGCTTTCTGAGTAATGATATAAGCATTTCTTATTCTAGAGTTTATGTCTTGAAAATGTAGCTCTATAACCAAAGATTGGCAAAATGACTGCTGGCTGTAACAGAAGCAAGAATTTACACTAATTAAATTATTACGTCAATAAGCTAAAATTTTATATTGTATTGGGCAGTAGTGAAGCTAACGAAAAAGCTAACAGACTCAAATGCTGTCCCCCCGCCCCGGATTAATTACTTTTGAATTGTATTTATCTCTCTCTTTTTTTCCAGCATTGCCTAGGTGATTTCTCCGAGGGCACGAGCTTGCATGACACCAAATAGCTTTGATTAACTGAGTTTATCTTTGATTTTTTCTTTTCTTTCTTTTTCTCTTTCTCTCTCTCTCTCTTTCTTTCTTTCTTTCTTTCTTTCTTTCTTTCTTTCTTTCTTTCTTTCTTTCTTTCTTTCTTTCTGTTGCTCTTTCCCCCTACTTTCATCACACTGCTCCAAAGCATGCACCTATAGAATGGATTGTTTTTCATATCAAACTACTCATTTCCAATTTCCAGTTGCATTTCTCAACCTAATGCAATTAAAAAAAATGTTTCATGAATTTTTTTCATTATTGTTCTTTATACTCCAGAGTCCTCCATAGGAAAGAAAAATAGCTAGGTAAAACAAATGGATATCCACAATATATACAACACTCCACACTTCTCTTGGAGGATCCAGCTTAGTGTTTTTCTAATCAGCTTTAGAGATGCTATATTAACTTAATTTTTTTCTACTATCTTTAGGAAAAGGAAACTTCTAAATTATATTTAAGGTTTTACTTTGGCTTTGGAAAGCATGACTTTACTACACACTTGGTGCAGAGGCAATTATTCCTTTCTTAATGAAAACTTTTGTAATACCAAGCTGATAATGAATATTAAGATCATTTCCAAGTCAATAAGAATACCACAAGCATTCTGGGACCTACTGACAATGTCTAAGTTCCTATTTTTTAACTACACTATTATTTTAGAGGAAGATAAAGTAGAGAGTTGAGGCTTTCTCCAAAGATCAAGGCAAGAATATTCCTTACCTCCAGAGGGAAAAGGGGAAGCATAGGGGAATTTTAGGAGAAAGCTTTTTGCCACAAGTATTTACAATTTACATTTCTTATGCCTTTGGATAGGATGGGATAGGATGAGATATAGAGTAAATCCCTATCCTTTCTGCTTCCTTTTTCTTGTGTTGCCACATGGTTATGCCAATAAGCATTCATTTTTTTTCAAGTGATTCATTGGATGGGGGGGATTATCTCAATGGACAGATACCATATTGATAGTTTCCAGTAAATTTATGATCTGTTACTGGCTAAGACTTGTCAGATGAATTTCAAATAGGTTTTACATAAGTACATCTCAAAATGGCTGTAGGATTTGATTCTTCTTCTGCAGAATGGTATAGAGTAGGCAAACTTTCTCATGGAATTGTCCTGGTTTCAAACTATGGGCAACCTTTTCTTATTATCCATTTGTGACCAGAACTGTGAGGCATTGGCTCTGCATTCATCAGCTGGAATTCTTGCCTGCATCTCTAGGGAGCAAATCTGTATATTATTTGATATTGTGTTGAGTTTTCCCCAACCCTTCTTCCCTGCCCCCTTCCATGTCCTTCTCAAGGACAGCTACCCAAGCCATATTTTCAACCTAGTTAAGAGAGGAAATATTTTTTTAAATGGCACAAAGGAAAATGAGGCAGTGTCACAGATCTTCCAGGTTGTACAAAGGAACTCTGCTCATACAGCACAAACTACATTCTGAGCAAGATTCATTAATCAGCAGTTTAGGCAAATGTGTGTGTCCTACATTTTATAAGAAATGTGGTCCAGGACTTTCCCAGGGGAGTGAGCTCATCAAATGAAGGTTCATTTTATTTCAATGTCCCATATCCTTTTGTAAGACCTTGAAGTTGGCAAGGCAGGAAAACAGGAACTCCACCCTCACTCCATGAATCCCTGAGCTGCTCTCCTAGCTTATGACCATCTGCCCATTCTTCCTGTTATGACAAAGCTTGTGAACTTTTACTAGAAATGGTGAAAAGTAACTTTTCAGTTTTGACACAATGAATCGTTAAAGGGGTAGTCAGTTCAAAAACAAGAAGTTTACTTTGTTTTGGGGACCCTTTTCCTGTTGGGACTGCTCTGACTACATTCATCTCTCTCTAGGTTTGCCCACTGTTTCACCTGATCCTCCAGTTCTTAGCCCACAAAAAGACATACTTACTGTATCGGCAAATTCGAGTCTTCAAATTACTTGCAGGTAAGGAGTTAACTTTAAAAAAGTACTGAGATCCCTTCCTAAGTAGAGTCATGTAAGTGAAAATTGACCTAGGCTATCTGTACAGACTCCATTTGCCATGAACAGCTTAGATCTGCTTAGTTGGGCAGATATGTTAGGGCAAGATCCCTAAAGGTTCAGATGGGGATGGCGAAGTCTTGTGGTAAGTGACCCTATTAAATGGTGCCGAACTACCATGAGCTTTCCCAAACAACTAGCAGCTGACATTTCTCCCTCCCTCTCAAAGAACTTCACACCTTGATAACATTCTGCTGGTGGAAGTGAAAATTTAGCATTTGTATATGAGTATTCTTGCGTAAACACTCTACATAGATAAAGGACTGTGCTTTGACTGTCTTAGAATTCCTATCCTAGCTTTCTACTGTATGAAGCCACACAGTTGATTTGGCTAATTGAATAAACAAACTTATCCTTGGGCAGAAGTGGCAGAAAAGATAGAAGAGCTTGGGTGTTTATCCCTCAAAAGCCCCCGGCACATATCAATACAAGTGTACTTTTTAGAGAAGCAGAGAATGGTGGAAGAATTTTGTACGATTTCAAGAGGGACTAGACTTCTACAAAGAGACTGATTAAGCTCTTGTTGAAATGGTTCTCATTTAACTGAATAGTAAGCAATTGCTAGATCTAGAAGAGCCATATGGGTGAATCCAACCTAAAATCTTTCGAACCAGATACATTCCTATAGTAAAACCTCTAGAGGACACACATGCACACACACAAATCCTTATTAAGTATAAGTCTCTGTCAAGCAGTGTTCTCAGTATTTTAGCTCATTGGAGTCCAGATTCCCTCCAGTGATAAAGATCTATGAAAGACAGTCTATGGTTCAACAATCTTTCTCTAGCCCTCCCTTCCTGGATAGACCAAGACACACTTTTTTCCAATACCCGTTTAGGAAAAGGGTACCCCAGAACCCCACCTATTAAAACCTATATAGAAGGTCAGATTTATCTGGGCAAATATACCATAGTCATATGGGGAAGGGGGAGGGATAGAGGATAGGGACAGGATTTAGGGGTTCGTTGGTGTAGGGAGCTTTCAGTGATGAATTTCCTTTATTAGTAAAGGTTAACACTTCTCTGCAACTTAGAGTTTCAGCACCAAAAGGTTAAATGATTTGCTCAGGATCACACGATCACTGTGCTTCAGAGGCAAGACTTGAAGCCAGGTTTTCCTGGCTCTGAAACCATTATGCCCTGATGCCTTTACATAAATCTAATTTTAACCCAAACACAAATTTGGGCCTTTATTAAAACAGACTGACACAAGGACCCTGCACCTTCCTCTTTGAATTTCTCACAGGGAGGCAACTCACTTTGTTGAGTGAGTGAATGAATGAAACTAGAGTTGTCTGAGGGAACTTCTGCATCAGTTTCTGTAGCATTCTCTTGGATGAGAATTTGGCTTGCTGTTCTGGGAAGAAGGCCTTGAAGTAATGATGACTTTTTGACCCATACAATATTCAGACACAAATCCTTTGTGAGCAGATAGCTGATAGCTTTGTAGTACAGGATTCCATCATCTAATCTAGAACCATTTATTTTTGCAGAGGCCTAAGAGACTTGGCCTGGCAATGGCCCAACAATCAGGGCAGTTCTGATAATCGGGTAACGGTGACTGATTGCTGGGACGGTCCCTTTTGTAAGACACTCACAATTACAAAAGTGATAGGAAATGATACTGGAGCCTACAAGTGCCTGTACCGAGACAATGATGTGAGCTCAAGCATTTATGTCTACGTTCAAGGTGAGTGGTTATAATTGACTTCCCATATGACTTCCCAGCCTCAGAACAAAGGAGGAACAAGAGAGAGCCAAGCAGGACAAAAGGCTTCCTCTAAACACTATCTACAGACCAGAAACTACAAAATTCCTCTCATGCAAAGTTGTTCAGAGACTACAGGTGTCATTCATTTGTTTCAGAGTATGGTTCATGCCCTGCTCTTTTCCTTAACTACATTGGTTCTTCATTCTTATTCTAAAGGCAGAGGGGAATCCATGTTTATGATGCTCTATGATGACACCCCCATCTTCCCCAAGAGCATTCTGGTATGCACACCAATTGAAATCTTATTCATAGTAAGATTTGGGGGTGAAGTTAAGGGAGAAAGTATCATTATTGGAGTATGACAGCTCTGAAGCAGAAGCACTCTGTGTGTGTGTGTGTTACATTTGTCTTTCTAGGTTTTATAACTTGAAATGGGATTATATATTTACAGCTGAATAGGACCTCTGGTGTTATCTTGTTCAACTGCTTCATTTTACAGATGAGGAAACAGGCTCAGAGAGGCAGGTCTTACTCAAGGTTATATACCAGTAATAAATAGAAGGAATGGAATTTGAACCCAAATCCTTTAACTCCAGATCCAAAGTTCTTTCCAGATCCAAAGCTCCATGCCTGCATGAACTATCAGGGTCAAGGATTTCTGTTACTGAGACACAGGGTGGCCCTCTTGTCCTTGTTGCATGTACACAGCATCTAAGTGCTTTGTAATCTCCTGCTGGTTTGAATTATGCCACAAACACCTCATCAGCAAAATGATTTAAATTAAATTTGAGATACAGTGACTAGTATTTTGCTTGGGTATGCTGAGATTTCTGTGTTCCCTGAAGATGATTGGGTAAGATTTCCCCTTTCAAAGAAGCATTTCATTTGCAGAGAAAGACTCCAATCAGCGCTTCAAATCTTAAATGCATGTTCCATTTGCATTTCAATTGTGCAACATTCTCCTTTCTTTGAAGTAATGGTAACTACATCAAAATAACATATGCCACATTGGATTGCACAAGACTTAAGAATGTTTATTACATTTGCCAGGTGTAGACATAACTCATGCATACAATGCTTCTGCTAAGACCACTAAGGCTCCCCTTACCACAGCCCCCTCTCCCTGCATATCTTCCTAGTCCGCCTTTTTTTTTTCTCCTCAGTTAAAAGACCATTCTCCAATTTACCATATCAGGCAAACTTCAGGAGGAGGATGCCTCAGTTGTTTGTGAATCTCTGGCTTCTTTTGATCTGGCAGGCTGAAGAGATCAGCCTCTCTCTGCAGACTACAAGGATTTCCTGCTCTCAGCCTGGCTGGAAATGTTACAAGGAGAACCTCTCCTATAATATTTTGATATTTCCTTCTCTCAAGTCAGGAAGTGCAGACACATGTGACAATTCATTTCACAAAGTAACAGTAAATATTTTGTTTGGGGAGGATGGGTGGTTGTTTGGGTCCTTTTTGTTTATTTCCTTTTGCGGGGAGATAATGAAATAGAAGGCACTTGCCAGAGAGACTTTTTAATGGCATCCAAGAGTTAATTCAGCTTCCAAGGGCATGTCCTTTAAGGGTAAGGAAGTCACACCATATTTTCATAGCATGCAGATGGAAGGTAGGATGTCATACCAAGAAGGTCAGTGCACTGTGTTTTTGGAACTGTCCATGTCTTTCATGGATTACTTCAAATATCATGTCCTGTCCAAGGTTATGAATGAGCCACAATGTTCTAGGAGTTGAGCTTTCCAAATCCGGGGTCATGAGGATGTACAATGGAAAAAGGTTGTCAGGATGTTCACTTTGGACAGTTCTCCAGCCTCTTGTTCTGGTCTCCCCACCTTTGCTTCCTTAGTTTTCTGACCCAATTACCTTACTCAGTGGGTAGAGTTAGGAAGTAGGGCCCTGGCCCCATCAGGTCTTACTATGACATGTGTCTAGTTGAGAGGTAAAAGTCAGACCTCATGCTTTTCTGTCCTCTGCAGCTGCAGAGGAAATAGCCCCTCTCCTATTAGGGGGGTGGGGTAGGGATAGGACTGGGGAAGTGATGATTATCTTTCTTCTCATCTAGGTTTTAACTGTTTCTTCGTTAACCTGGCTTGGAGTTCATACTGTGTCAGGTTTGGGAGGCAAACCCATTCATCAGCTTGCAACTAAAATCTGCTGGCTGTCTTCTATCTGTCCTCTAATCTAAACCATTCCTGTCTGAAGGAATGAGGGTACTTTTACACTAGTTTTATACATTTTGTGTAATATTGAAAGACCACAAAAATCTTTCTCTTCTCTTTTGCTAAAGTTTTGAAGGATTTCCTTCCCTTTTCTATTGTGTATACTCCAAGTTCTTTGGTCACAGCACAGTTGACATGAGTGTAAATTTTTCTGGGTGCCTGTCATATATGGTATAGAAGCTGCCTTGAGTATGGATGGAATGCTCCATCCCTAATTATTAATTTAGCATGAAGCAGGCAGTTAGCCTTCATAATCTTCAAATGATGCAACTTTAAGGTGTTCTCCTGGATTACTCCTTAAACTTTGATTTGAGATTTATTTCCTCATATATTTTAGGTCCATTGATTGATATTTGCAAAATGATTCATCACTGTTGTTTTCACAAAATGAGCTGAAGAGAGCTAGCTCAAAGGTTTCCTTTTAGTAGAGTTAAAAACATGGTATGGAAGACACTGTAGGCACTGATTCACTCTTCTATTGCAAAGTCAAATAGCGATCAGTTGGCAGGGAAGGGAAGGGAAAAAGAGGAAAGGGGAAGGAGAAAGAAAAGGGAGAGAACAAAGGAAAAGGAGAGGTGAAGATTGCTTTTATGACTGATAGCAGAGTGGTACAGCTCTTGGGTCAGAGGATCTTCTGCCCATGTCACTTAACTTTGCTGGCCTTCATTTTCCTCATCTATGAAATGAAGGAGTTGGATTGGATGCACGCTGATGTCCTTTCCATACAGGGTAGTTTTGTGAGGGAGGGGGCCAGCAATTCTGGTTTCAAATCTTAGGCAAGATATTCAACATGAAAGTGAGTTGCCAAGTTTTTTTTGTTCTGTCTTAACTGTACAGTTCAGAACAACCTGGGGGGTGCGGGGGAGAGGGAGGGATCATAGAAGGCTTCATTGTAGAAGGTGGAAATCGAATGAAATTCAGTGTGTTCATTGGCAGAATTCATGGAAGGAGGACTAGCTCTACTCTGGTGCTGTAGATGTATCTTGAAAATGTAAACTCAGATAGTCATGATGCTGATTTCCAACTTCCAGATAGGGAGAGGAATTTGCATTTGTATTTGTCAACTGGGGGAAAACATTAAGAAATGACAAGAGGGATAGCAATGAAATTGAGAACTTTATTTCACAGTATCACGCCAAATTCATTCTATCATGATGTGCTCTGACTCTCACTAACTCACGTATGGAATGAAATATTCCTTTAGATTACAGATCTCCATTTATTTCATCAGTAAGTGATCAACATGGTGTCGTATACACAGAAAACAAGAACAAAACAGTTGTAATCCCATGCCTCAGTTCCATCTCAAACCTCAATGTGTCACTTTATGCGGTAAGTTCAATTTTTCTTTTTTTTTCCTATGGTTTTAATGGTGTGTTGGGACTCTCACTGTCTATAAAAGGCCCAAATACTACATATAGAGAGTTTCAAGCTCATGTGGGTCATGTCTACTAAGGGATTTAAAAGTTAATTTAGGAAGGATTAGGATAGACAATTTGTGATTTTAAAAATAGGAAACAAAATAAGAGCGACTTAAATAAAATGCATGTGGGCTAAATTTGTACAGTTCTCTCTTTGAGATGCCAATTGACCAATTGAAACATTAATGTTTCCCCAGAAGTATCCAGAAAAGAGGTTTGTTCCTGATGGTGAAAAAATTTTCTGGGATAACAAAAAAGGCTTCACTCTTCCCAGCTACATGATAAGTTATGCAGGCATGGTCTTCTGTGAGGCAAAAATCAACGATGAAAGCTACCAGTCTCTTATGTACATTGTTGTGGTAGTTGGTAAGATGACAATTACTTTTCTTATTATTCCCACCTAATAATGATCACCAGATCATAGATTCAGAGCTAGAGGAAACCTTATAGATCACCTAATCCAATCCTCTCATTTTACAGATGAGAAAACTAAAACCCAAACTAAAGTTAAGTCCCTTGCTCAAGGTCACACAGTCCGAGAGCCAGTCGTGCAGGGGGTTCTCCTGGGTCCTACAACACTAGTTTTCTGTAAGTTAGTCCATGAGTCTGATTATGTCTCTCAGGTTCCTGGGAGGGCTTAGGACCCAGAGAAATCCTTCAGGGACAAAGCATCCCAAGAAATTTGACGAGTGAATGTGTTATTGCATCATTGGGAAAACAAAATCAAACAAAATATATACCTAAGTTTCAGATTTTTTTCTCTTGCTTTCTGTTTTTCCAATTTACTTCCTACAGGGTACAGGATTTATGAGTTGGCTCTGCATCCCCCTCACAGCGTGGAGCTGGCTGTTGGAGAAAAGCTTGTTCTTAATTGCACAGCAAGGACTGAACTCAATGTGGGGATTCATTTTCAATGGGAACATCCTTCTTTGAAGGTAATGCTCACAAAGCAAACCAGATCTCCAGACACCTTGATAAGAATCCTTGGGAGGGACTCACCCTGGTGAGATGTAACAGCCTCTGACCAGATCAGTTCTCAGAACCTCTTTCAGTGTTAAAAGGACTACAGAGTATAGAGCACCCAATGTTAGGGAGGAAGAGAGTGAAGCAGAATGGACAGAAATTGGGTTCTTCCCTCTGTTAAAATGAATTGTTATTTTTTCCTCCTTTAAAAATATTTCCCCCTTTCCATCTTGTATAATATTTTGCTATCTGTCCAAGTCACGGCTGCCTCAGGAGTTCTGAGGTGAGCAGGGTGACATCAAGTCATGTTGGACTCTCCTCTTCTTGGCTGCATCTCTCTGGCAGTTCATCTTCATCTTGCACTCATGGCTAGAGCTTTTGTCCTGTTTCTAATTTACCTGCTGTCGTCTAGTCCTTCTTGCTCCTGACATGATTGTTGTCTCTGTAAGCTTAAGGGTTTCACAATTTACTCTTTATCAACTTTAAATAGTATTCACCAACGAATTGGAATAAGACAAAATATGTTATCACACAATAACTGACCACATGATGTTGGGGGGTGAATTAAAGCAAGGCTATGCCACAGCCAGCTCAATCAAAAGACAATTGTTAAATTTTTGGTGTGAGGATTTACAACTTGGAAATTGGTGAATACTACAAATTGAGGGGTTTGATTTATTATTTTATTGGTTTCTAGACTTAAGAAAGTGGTGGAGAAAATGTTAATAATGCAGGTAAAACTTATAAGTGTGCTGAGTGCACTTTATGTTAGGAGGAGAAGCTGGTTGTTTAATATTTACCAGAATGTCCTTGAGTAAATCTCTCTTTCTTCAGCCTGAAATACGGGAGCTGAAAAATCCAGTAGGAAATGAGGTTAAGGAATTTTTAAGCACCTTGACTATAGAACGTGTAACCCGGAGTGATCAGGGCTGGTACATCTGTGAAGCATCCAGTGGGCTGATGACCAAGAAAAACAGCACATATGTTACTGTCCATGGTAAGACATCCATCCCCTAAAACTGATTGAATGGTTTCCAGAAAAAGCCTGTGGCTTTTGTTGGCCCCTGCCCCATTATATGCTTTCGAGACTGTTCCAATCCCATTAATACTGTCTAAGTCAGTGATCTCATAGAGCATCATGCTATATGCTCTCGACTTGTGTTTATAGATTGTTTGCCTTGCTACAAGCATGTGGTGACTAGGTCCTGGAAACTAGAATTTAAACAGACTTAGATTGGCTAAAAAGCCTTGGCTGTTTGTTACCTGTATAGCACCATGATGTGCACTCTCTAGGCCTGCCTTTCCCCTTCTGATGGGGTAGCTCAGACTGCCACATAATTGGTTTTTCATGGGATTAAAAAAAATGAAACCAAAACAACCCACTCCAACCAATTGACATTTACATTTCTTGCTGTGTTGTGAATGTTGAGAGTTTTCACTGATTTCCACAATTGCTTTCTTGCAGAAAAGCCTTTTGTTGCCTTTCATAGTGGAATGGAATCTTTGGTGGAAGCCAAGTTGGGTGAACGGGTCAGAATCCCTGTGAAGTATGTGGGCTATCCACCACCCGAAATAAAGTGGTAAATATTAGAAATTAACACCAAGTATTATTTTCTATAAAGGCAACCAGTTATCACATACTAAGGATTCTGGGGTTTTTTTGGTTAATTTTCACCCTTGCAGGTACAAAAATGGAAAAGCCATGGAAAACAATCACACAATTAAAGTTGGCCATGCTCTGACAATTACAGAAGCAAGCGAGAAGGATGCAGGAAATTACACTGTTCTCCTTACCAACCCCATCACAAAGGCAAGACAGAGCCATGTGGTCTCTCTGGTGGTGAATGGTGAGCTTAAGAGCTTTGATTTCACTTTTCTTACTTGAATGTTATTGTAAAGAACATCTACATGTCCTTTTGAGTCAGATCCCTTATTCCCTCTGCCATCCTTTCCATAGGCTGTTTTTCAGTAGACACTTGATGATACTTATTGACTGTCTGACTTCTCTCAAGCACCAATCTACATCTAGGAAAAATTAAGTGTGTTGAATTAAAGGTTGATCTAGGGTAGTGTGGAAGTGTAATGTATATTGATTATGTTCAAATAAATTTCTAGGTCAGAATAAATGAATGATCATTTGTTTATTACAATCATCGTGAGTGTAATACTCTGCAAATACTCAGAATGCCATTTGGCAGCATTGTGAGAAGAAGGAGCTTGGGAGCAATTTAGCCTTAGATTGTAAGATTTGTACATGGCATACACATGTGTAATGGTGGGGCTGTATTCTTTTGGATACATTGAAAACCTTTTGCTGATCTTATTGGCCATTCTAAAAATGATTGGGTTACAGAAGGTTTTACAAGTTGGCATAACCACATCAAGTTCAGTATAAACTATTCATTTTTCAGGAGTCTTTTTGAATTTATAGAAGAGAGAGAAGCTTGAATTTTTTTAAGGCTATGGCATTTTCTGTCTCCATTCCCCTGGTATTATAAATCTGAATTATACTTCCTTCGCTCAGCATCTTAATCCACCCTACCCATTCTTCCTCTTGCCCTTAGTCTGTCTGTTATGTTGTGGTTCTGCTGGAGAAACCAATTTCTGGGAGTTTTCTAAACTAATATACCCCGTATAGCCTTAGGTCCTTAGGTTACATCAGTAGGTCAGATGACAATGTCCTAAGTGTGAAGAATATAGAGGCAAGGCAGATGGGAAGGCCTGAAGTACCTTAGGAGTCCATGCGTGGCAGGGCAGATGGAAAAGCCTGCTGGTCTTCCATCTTACTAGGAAGATGGGGAGATGGACAGTGAATCATTATACTATCAGTAGTATGCAGGAAAAACTACATTTATGCCCAGGTTATGAACCTGTCAAGGAGGGGCAACTTAAGGAGTTTGAAATTATGGATTGTAGTAATAGGCAAAGTGTTTCTCACTAGGACATCGGTCTGAAAAAAGGCATCAGGCATGGGGAAGCAAATAAGGAGTACATTGTGGTACATTATGCTTATGTAGGGCTTTCTACTTTTTTTTAGTTTTTCATATCCCTCAATCTCATTAATACTCCCCCAAACCTCGTGAAGTGGGTAGGGCAAGGATCCTTATCGTCCCCATTTTACAAATAATAAATTGGGACATCATGACTTAAGCACCTTTCCTGAATTTGTACTGCTAATTGTGAAATCAGAAGAACCATAACTAGAGTTCTGGTTACATACATCCTAGTCTAGGTGTGGAGATAAAGTTTTATATGTACATATAAATAAATATATAAATATACATTCATGCATACACATAGTATGTGTATATTATACATATGTATGAATTTGGGTGAAGCAATGAACTCATTGATTCCCAGTTTCCTTATTTATTCAGCATCCCAAAAGTCTTAGTGTAGCTTTAAGTTTTATAACTTCAGAAGTACAAGACCTACACATTTACAAAAAACATTTGAAAGACCATTAGTTTAAATTTTAAAAGTTTGTGTTTCTTGTTAAAATTCAACATAACCCCCATCTTGTGCTATAAGTTACTCTAGGTCAGAGGTGTAAAATGCAGGCCTCAACACTCCTAAGTGTAGACCAAACTAGGTTAAAATGTTGAGAAATATTTAACAAAATAAATACAAATATAGACACTACAGATAGCATGTGGTTTTCTAAGTTAATATGCGGCCATAGGGATATTTATGTATGGTTTAGTGGTCTCCATTTATATTTGAGTGTGACTTAAACTAAAAATTAACATAAAAAATTTATTATGAAAAATTCATAAAACCAAATAGGTATGTAAGAAACTTAAACTTTCAAGTGATTTTTGTAAGTTAACATTTATACTTCTGAAATAATTAAAGCTTAAAACAACACTGACAAGAGACATACACATATGGAGAAATGTATGTATGTATGTATGTGAAGGATGTTAAGGACTATTAATGGCATCCCATGAACTTGTCTTTTTGAGTTGTGTTTCTGGAAAATATGGCAACTCAAAAAGACAAGTCTGGGGACTGCCTTAATAGTCCTTAACAAGGGTAAATTCAACCACCTTTTTAAAAAAATGAAGCAGTCATCAGTTGATCAAAACCTCTTCCTTGCCTTCCCAAGGGCTGATGAGCTGCCCATCATGTGAGTTTTCCTTTTCTCTAGTTCCTCCCCAGATTGGGGAAAAATCTCTCATTGCCCCTGTGGATTCCTACCACTATGGCTCAATGCAGACCTTGACATGCACTGTGTATGCTGTTCCTCCACCACTCAATATCCACTGGTACTGGCAGTTAGAAGAAGCGTGCACTTATAACCCCAGGTAAGTACAACCCAGTCACTTGATTGTCCTTTGACTTTGTGGTTTTCATGGCTAAAATTGCCTCCTCCTAGTAGCTGGTAAGTCTGCCCTGAGATCTGTTTTGTTTAGTCATGGAGCCTAGGTTCCCTCCACCTTTCCTTGAGCAGTGTACTTTGTTACTTGTTTTTGTTTACTGTGGTCCACTTTGTCCTCTGCCTCTCTGGGAAACTTAAAGCCCAGCCATCTCTCTTTTCAAGCCATTCTAATTGCATAATGACTGGAGACCCTTACCTCTCCACCAAACACAGGATATTTTCTATTTATGCCCGTTGTTAATCTCTGTGTTTCTCCATATGCCAATAAATTGCTGAACATGATGCCTCTTCTTATCTGTGAGAAAGCCCATCTCTAAGAGGAAGTGTGCTGATTGATGTCAGGGAATGATGGAAAGAGCTCTAGCCCTCAGTGCCTGAAGCCTTGCTTATCAGGCTCCAACATAAGGCCAGACATCCTTAGGGAAAAAAAAAACCAACAACAACCAACCCAACAGCTTCTACCACCACCCTAAGTCTTCCACTTCCTGTTGTTGTTTTTAAAATGACTACCACTAGCTTCTTCCTCAGCTGCTTGATCATTTCCTACACAAAGGCCACTGTCCTCAAGAAATTCCTATAAGGAGCCCGGTGGTTTTCAGTCTCCCTGCCTTCCTTTGAACTAAATTAACTTGAATTGTCCAGTCTCTCCAATTTATGAATGAAGATTTGTTCCCAAAATAGCCGCTTCCCTTTAGTATCCTGAATGGATCAACCAAATTGCTAGAACACTTTCCTCCATTTCTGGAAGTCTGATTTCTTTTTTGGCACAAAGGTCTTGGAATATGATAGGATCCATTTAAAATGCTTCTAGGAACATGCCAACCAGGCTGTGGGTTTCTTTCCTGTCCACTGATCGTGACCGATCTAAATTTTGTCTCTTGCAGGCAAGCTGGCTTGGTGACAAACCCCTACACCTGCAAGGAGTGGAAGAACATGGAGGATCTAAATGGGGGAAATCCCATTGAAATAACCAAGAATCAATTTGTCATGATAGACGAAAAGAACAAAGTAAGTTGAAAATGCTTGGATTGGAATATATGTCTTTTTTTCATTGAACTCAATTCACATACATTTATTGAACACTTACCATGTGCAAGGCTTTCTGGTAAGCACTGGAAATTCAGAGACAAAAACAAAAACTTACTGCTGACCTCATGGATTTTACCTTCTCCTAGATCAGTGGTTCTTAACCTTCCTAATGCCGTGACCCTTTAATACTCATATGTGGGTGGACCCACCTGGAGACAGATAGAGGAGTGGTGTCTCAGTTCCTAAGACCATCAGAAATATGTGTTTTCCGATGGTCTTAAGAGACCCCTGTGAAAGGGTCGTTCAACCCCCAAAGGGGTTGCGACCCACAGGTTGAGAACCACTGTACTAGATGAATGTAGCAGCAGTAATGTGTAAGAATTTTGGAGATTAATGATCAGATATGTTGGAAGATTGATTACTATGTTAAGCATATCCTTATTTTAAAGTATTTTTATTTATATGTTATCATTTCTTTTTAAATTAAAAAAAATTTTCATGTTAACATTTCTACAATTTTTTTTATAGTAGAGATAGAGATAGTGTGGAGTAGTTGATAGTGTAGTAGGCTTATAATCAAGAAAATACGTTCAACTCCTACTCCTGACATTTACTAGCTGTGTAACCCAGGGCAAGTCACTTCATTTCTGTGTGCATTAGTCCATTCCCTAGGACCTGTGTTAAGTTGTAGACATGTTGCAATCTCTGTTGGAGAAGAGTTCTGATATGTGGAGTTCCCTACTTGAATAAAATAGCAGATCCCTTGAATGTATTTTTTATTGTGATTGACTCCAGCATAAATTGGGATTCTCTGTGATGATCCAAATACATATTTGTATAGATTGTATAGCAGTCACAGTTCTGAAGAATGTGCTGAGGAGGAATTTATAAATATGCATAAATCTGTCTTTTAGTCTGAACGTTCACATATTTCAGTCCCTTCTGACTCCATGACCCCATTTGGGGTTTTCTTGGCAAAGATACTGAAGTGGTTTGTGCCATTTCCTTCTCCAGCTCATTTTCCAATGAGGAAACTGAGGCAGACAGTTCCACTGTGATTTGCCCAAGATCACACTTCTAGTAAGTGTTCGAGGCTAAATTTGTATTCAGGAAGATGAGTCTTCCTGACTCCAGGCCCAGCATTCTACTCACTGAGCCACTTATAGCCTTTGGCAAACACAGGATATGAAATTGTTTGGTTCTCCTACAGACTGTAAGCACCATTGTGATTCAAGCAGCAAATGTGTCGTCCCTGTACAAATGTGAAGCTGTCAACAAAGTAGGACGCAGTGAGAGGATTATCCCTTTCCATGTGACAAGTAAGCATATAGAGTGTGTGTGTTTGTGTGTGTGTATGTGTATATATGTCTGTGTGAGTACACATGTGTGTTGGAGGGGGAGGAGGGATCTCCACATGTCTGAAAGGAGATGCTAAGTTGTGTTTTTCTTTTGCTGACTTCTCAATCATAGATTGCAGGAAAAAAAGCCATTTTTTTCAGAGAAAATGAAGTTTATCTTATTGTCACCTAGAAAGTAAAGCTATTCAGCTCAGTCTATAAATAGCAAATGTAGAATTCCCACATGTTCCCTTATGGAGATGTCATGGTTCCATGGTTCTTACCGGGATGTGCTGACCAAATTTCTAGAAATCTGTTTCCAAAAGGTTTGTATTTCATAGCAAAAGTAGAGATTTGCTGACTCCCTGGTTAATCAAAACTGGATAATTTAGGCCCCAAACACACTCAGAGATGTGGGACTTGAGTTATCCCATTTGTCTTCAGTATTTCAAGGATCTCTGATTTCATCATTGTAACCTCTCTGCCCACTGGTGTAGATCATACTTCATAGTATAGTCTTTGTGAGCTGCTGTGGTTGAAAAATTCGTCACCTCGAGGCCGAGTTAGGAAAGCTATAAATTTAACCAGGCTGATCTTCGGACACCAATGCAGAGATTGTCACTGGTCCTTTCCATGTTGTAGAACCTGATACCACTTGTGCTCCATGGAAGAATCATTTAGAACCCCAAATCACCTCCATGTCACAGTGGGGAAGCAGGAGGCTGATTCCTTTGCGAAAATTAGTTGAATAATGACCAAATCTAATGACAGGCTTTTTAATTTCAGGGGGTCTTGAAATTAATTTTCAACCTGGCAATCAACCCACTGAGCAAGAAAATGTGTCTTTGTGGTGCACTGCAGAAAAATCCACATTTGAGAATCTTACATGGTATAAAATCAGCCCACGGACTTCTCAGGACCACCTGGGAGAGCTGCCCATGCCTGTCTGCAAGAGCTTGGATGCTCTTCTGAAAATGAATGCCACAATGATCTCCAACAGCACAAGTGACATTGTGACCCTGGAGTTGTGGAACATTTCACTGCAAGACCAGGGGGACTATGTCTGCTTGGCTCAGGACAAGATAACTAAGAAAAGACACTGTGTGGTCAAACATCTTACTGTGCAAGGTATGGATGCGACTTTTGGTAGCAACATTCTGCTCAAAGAGGGCAGTGCTCACATGCAGTGCTTTGCTAAATGCGTAGACCCTACCATCAGGATCCATTCCTTACCATCTTGAAGCTTGCCGAAGCAGACCATTGCACATTTATCTGATAGGGTTTTCATGGGGCTTGTCTTATTCTATACATGCCATCTACTGGCTTTAATACTAGTGACAGGATAATCTCTTCCTCTGCTCTGGGGTAAGATGCTCATATAACACTGTAATGATTGTCAGCATTGGCTTAGAATAGAACAGGGAAATTGCTTCCCAGGGCATGGGAAGAATGATGTTACTCTGCTTGTGACCTGACCTGTAAGAGCCATTGGGATTCCCTTGGGAACGTGGCCCAAAGTGGAATGAAGAGAATGAAATGATCATTCTGGGTGTACTTCGGAATTAGTGTATATCCCTTACAGAGGCCTGGAGCCCATGTGCTAGGGATTCTTGGCCTGAGTCAGGGCCCGCTCTGTGCAATATTGAGAAGTAGATGAAATTTACCTTTATAATCTTGTCTCCTTCCTCCCTCACCTTTTTTTTTCCTTCAGTGTCCCACTTTACCCAAGTACCCAAGTACCCATTGCTCTCATGCATCCCTGACCTCTGTTCCTGGCAAATAGGCTCTGCAGAACTCATTTACATTAAGATGTTAGTGTCTTAAGGTGTTACTCTTGGGTGAGGGAGTTATTTACATGCCTCCTCCCCAAAGAATTGTCAGAGAGGGATAGCATAGCACAAAAGAATGACTCCCCAATAGTAGAATTTTAGGCATTATTGGGGGAGATGTTTGGGGAAGAGAGGTTTTCCTATGGGGACCCCAGTCAAAACATAATCTGTGAGACCCCCAGTCTGGATAAAGAGGACGATGGAAGGACTGGGGGTGTGGATGAGTCTTATCTCTTCTGTGGCTATGGACATACAGGGAGAAGTTATACCTTCCTAAGGGTTCAAAGACATTGTTTTCTGACTTAATTTCTCTTAGAATTAGACATAAAAGACTTGTGCAACTGATTATATCCAATATAAAGCATGACCAAGGCAACTTCATTTTTCCGAGCTTTGAAGTGAGGTTGCCTCCAGCACAAAAACTGCATTATGTTTCATTGTTTTAAGCCAGAAACATCTGCATATTTGGGCAAAACAAGGGTGCCGTAAACAAAGGACCAGACTGTTTCAGTGGGAAAATCCTCTGATTAAAAAGACTGAGGAGATGTTATAGTTGTTCAGTTGGGTCTGACTCCTATATATCCATGGGCTTTTCTTGGCAAAGATGCTGGAGTGGCATGCCATTTCCTTCTCCAGTGTAATTAAGTGTAATTAAGAAGTTAAGTGACTTGCCCAGGTTCCCATAGCTAGTAAGCATATGAGATTGGATTTGAACTCAGGTCTTCCATTAAGCCTAGTTGCCTGGGAAGATTATTATTGAACAAATTTGTCTTTTGAATTTTGTTGTACACTTAAGCAAAGATCAGTAGGTTCCATTTTTTTCTCACACAGACATTTTCCCAGGTCTTGGGTCTTTCATTAAGTGTAGACAGAGATCCCAAAAGAGGCATGTATGTGCCTGGTGGCAAGATGTAGAAATTGCCCTCTTGTGTGTTGCTCTCCACTGGAGACTCTGAGACTTTATTGTGACAGCTGCAACTTCACTGATGGCAAAATGAGTACCCATATGCCAAGAAGAGTGGGCTTTTATGCCAT
>CM053601.1:102806783-102825604 GCA_028646575.1 Pseudocheirus occidentalis | reverse complement strand
AGGCTTAGAGAGAAAAAATTTAATAAACTTGGATGTTATTGTTTTATTTTTAGACTTCTCGATGATACTATTGTTTATCACTCTGGGCATGAGAACAAAAGGAAAGCATCCAAAGCAATAAACTACCAGAAAAAAGTTATCCTTAAACTCCCCATTCCTTATTCCAATCTTACCTCTCACCTCTCTTCCAGCTCCCAAAGTATGAGAACATGTTATAACTCCACATTCCACCCTGAGGACACAAAGAGGATATTGCAATTCATTCTAAGAATTCCCACTGCTTTTAATTCTTTGACTTTAGTTTTTAGGTCATGGAGTTATTATTATTGCACTAATAATCTGGAGGGGAAGGGAGTGTTGTTCATTGACCACTATCACCTTGCCTTTCCAAACAGCTTCTGAAGACCTGTGCAAGAACTCTCTGAGTTTGGAGCATCTTATCTGTTACAGCTTCCAGGTGGCCAAGGGCATGGAGTTTTTAGCATCACGCAAAGTAAGCAACATCAAGTTGGGTACCAAAGCTAATTAGGTCAAGTGCACCATAGCCGAGGCAATTGTAGTAGTGGTGGTAGGAGGGGTGGTGGTAGTGGCAGCAGTGGTTATAATGGTCATGATAGTCATGGTGGTGGTAGTCATGGTGGACATAGTGGTGGTGGTAGTAGTAGTAATGATGGTGGTGGAGGATGATGGAGTGGGAGTGGTGTATACAGCAGAAGTAGTAGTAGTAGTAGTAGTAGTAGTAGTAGTAGTAGTAGCAGCAGCAGCTTTTGCCAAGACCTATAATTAGAGAATTTCCAATGAGGAAATAGCCTTTACCAGTGCACATCAGTTGCATATCTGTAACTTATCAGGTCAGAATGATTTAACCCGGAGCACAGGGAACCCAAAGGGTTCTGTGGATAGATTGGGGGTAGAGTTCATGAACTTGGATGGTAAAACAAATCATATCTTAATTTTTGCTAACCTCAATTCACTTTAGCTCTTCTTACAATTATTTAGAAACATTTGTCTTTGATGGAGTATAGAGGCTTCCCTCTATGGGCCAAAGGGGCCCATAACCTCAAAAAGGTTAAGGATTCCTGTCTTCTGAGGGGACTAGGGATTTAAGTGATATGCTCACGGTCCCACAGAATGTGTCAGAGACAGGATTTGCATTCAGACCTGCCTGATTCCAAGGCCAGCTCTCTATCCACTATTTCTATATATTTCCTACACCAGTAAATAGAAAATGAAAAGGTGCCAAAAATTCTATTTATGGATTATAGTTTATTCTTGAGTCTTAAGAATTCTGAAAGAAAAACTGGGTAAGGAAAGGGGCCTGACCTGGAGTACTGTGGTCCTGTTAGACATCAAGGACTTGGGAGTTGGGGAGGGATACTATTTTTACTTTAACTACAGTCATCACCCCTTCAAAAAGCATTTATTTGTAGTATAATTAAAAGCCAGGAAGGACAGATTTAAGATGAGAGATTAAAAGAACTAAAATTAGAAGTCCAGGCTAAACAAAGACTGAAATGGGAACATGCAGGGCTACAAATATCTGAAATCAGGAGAGCAATTGGTTGAAATCATCCCTCTTGAAAATACCCCCTCCCAAATGATTTAAAATTAAACAAAAGAAAAATCAATTAAATGTCAGGGAAAAAACTGACAGTCAACAATGTCTCTCTGACTATAGTGGTCACCCAAGGGAATAAGAAAACTTAAAAATATTTTTCTACCTTTTCCACTCAGGTTCCCATAGACTAGGGATGAAATCCCTAAACTAATTTATTTTTCTAAGTTTAAAGTCCTCCAGAGCCTTCTGATCCCATGCTTCAGACACTTCCTGCTAGGCAGCCCATGTTTTCTCCTTGCCCTGGAGACGAGACAGGAAACTGGGTGTCTTGTGGGGTCTCTCTGAAAAGGAATAAGCTGTTCTCAGGTCCCTTTGCTCGGGTGGTTTTTGTTGTTGTTGTTCTTTTGTTTTGTTTTATTTTTAAGACTGGAGAGTCAAGTTATCCAGACTTCTTTTGGCTACAAAAAGAGAAAATGGCGAGCTCTGTCTCCCTTGGCATCTGTCTGCTACCTGAGTGTCAGGATAAATAAGACAGCTCTTGAGCTCTATCTATTTCTTAAAATTCTTTGTTTTGCTCAATCCTTTTAGAAAACACAATGGAAGGCTTTTCCAGGAGCCCTCCCCCCGCAAAAGTTCTGCATTAATTCAAGGTGGTGGGATTATTAGGGTGATTGTCTCTCTGGCCTTGTAATGGTAGATAATACTTCAGCACTTTAATGATAATTTAATTTATTTAATAATAATTTAATAATAGCACTTTTTAAGGTTTGCAAAGTTTCTTATATTATCTGGCATGATCCTCATGACAACTAAGCAGGCAGTAACATTTATTATAACACATTTGATATATTGGAGACTTGAACCTGAGAGAATATCTAGGGTAACACCTCCGTTAAATGTTTCAGGTAATATCTGAACCCAAATCTTTCTGATTCCACTGTACCAAATATGCCAGTTGTTTTCCACAGTCCTCAATCTTCCTTTGAAAAAGAGAATCTTCCCTATTTCTATATGTCCTTCCTGTTATATTGAACAAGAACTCTTCTGAGAGATGGCTTTGTATAGTAGAGTACCAGAGCAGGAGTCACAAAGATACTGTATTAATTTTCGGAACCTGGTCAAATCAATTAATCTCTCTTATTCAAATTTCCTCATCTGTAAAATGGGTGAAATAATAGCACCTATCTGACCATATGGGGGCAGCTAGGTGGTGCAGAGGATAGAGTGCTGGACCTGGAGTCATGGAAACTGAGTTTAAAACCATCCTCAGACACTTACTAGCAGTGTGACCCTGGGCAAGTCATTTAACCCTGTTTGCCACAGTTTCCTCATCTATAAAACGAGCTGGAGAAGAAAACGGCAAACCACTCCAGTATCTTTGCTAAGAAAACCCCAAATGGGGTCTGGAAGAGTTAGAGATGACTGAAGGCACTAAATAACAACAGCAAATCTCACAATGTTGTTGGTGTAGGGATCAAATACTTTGCAAACTCGAAAGTTCATTGTAAATATTGGCTGAAAATTAAATGATGATAAACACTGAATAAAGAATTCAAAATGGAGGGTTGCCCTCCTTTCCCCACCAAAAGAAAAAGAAAGAAAGAAAGAAGACAATTCAAGGCATAGCCAACATGATTTTTTTTGGTGTGTGTGTAGCTTTATAATAGGTTACATCTAGCTTATTAGACCTATCTGGGAGTGCAGCACTTCCAGACGAAAGGGGCAAACACCCTGAGAGGTTAACCATGACACCAGCTGATTGTGGGATGCAGAAGCTGACTAGATAAACCATTCAGGCACTCTGACATCTGATGCCTATGCACTCATTCAGAAATAAATCTCACCCTGGCTACCTGGACTGAAACTGTTAGCTATATATGGTGCTTTGTGTCCAGAAAAGCATCTAGCAGAGGGAAGGGGATGTGTGGATGTGACCAGAAACACGTTCTTCATTGAGACCAAAATAAATCTATTTACATCTTAACCTGCTCTGCACCACCATCATCATATAATTTGATTACCTAACCCAAAAGGCTTGGAGTGGTTATTCAATAAGCAGATGTGTGGGTAGACAGCTTATACACTTTTTTAAAAATGTTGATAAAAACCATTAAGACGTCCCTTGGCAACCATTCTCTTTTCTAATGTGAGACGTGAGGTGTGTGCTCCCCCTCCCCCTCCAAAAAAAGTCCCAGATTTTTATGCTATTTGACCTCAGCCCAGGAGGTCCCAGCAGCTGTAAAAGAGATCAGCTGCACAGAGACAAGACCTAACACACACACACACATACACACACACATGCTTTCTTCTCATTGCAGTGTATCCACCGGGACTTAGCAGCTCGAAACATCCTCTTGGCAGAGAAAAACGTGGTCAAAATCTGTGACTTTGGCTTAGCCCGGGACATTTACAAAGACCCAGATTATGTCAGGAAAGGAGATGTAAGTCGTAAAGGCAATCTACTGCTGCTGCGAGGGAATGTTTTAGAAACAACAGGGTTCTTTTTCCTTTTCTTCAGTGGTTTCTAATTCTTCTTATTATGGCTCATAGGCTCGACTGCCTTTGAAATGGATGGCCCCAGAAACCATTTTTGATAGAGTATACACAATTCAGAGTGATGTGTGGTCCTTTGGAATTTTGCTTTGGGAAATATTTTCTTTAGGTAAGTCACTTCTTTTCAATTCATCCGGCACCTGGTTATGAAAGCCAAGAGATAGAATCCCTGGGACCATTGTGTCTTCTTCTCTCTGTGTCCCTGTTTTTATGCTCCATTGTGCAAGGCTCCATTTCATGCTCGAATGGTAATAATTACAAGCGTGGACATGAATAAAAATATCAGTAATAGTCAAAAGAATGAAAAGAAAAATTTAAATTTATATAGTGATGACAGCATTTTACATAGACTATCACTTGGTATAGTAGAAAGAATACTGGCTTTGGAATCAGAGAATCTAGGTTTGAATCTCTGCATGACTTAGGTCAAGTCATTTGAAGTCTTAACTTCAGTTTATTCCTCTGTAAAATGAGATGTTGGACAAGATGGTTTGTAAGATTGCTTCTAAACCCTAAGTCCATGTCATTTTAACTTGTTTGCCTCAGTTTCCCCAACTATGAAATGGGGATAATAGCACCTTCCTCTCAGAGTTGTTGTAAGGATCAAATGATGTATAATCATATAAATATAATATAAAATTAAATTATATAAACATAATATCTAAATAAATCTAATATATAAATTATATAATATTTGTAAAGTACTTACAACCCTTGGCATACAGTAGATGCTTAATTAATGCCTGTTTCCTTCCTTCCTGTAATCCTCTATAATAAAAATGACATAGACTTCCATGGAATTTTAAGAGTTAGAAAATGCTAACCTCACAATAACTCTGAGAGAAAAGGTAGTGCAAATTTTATCCCTTCTTTACAAAAGAGGAAATGGAGTTCAGACAGATACAGATCTTTAACAAGAATTATTTAAGCATTGGGTCTTGCACATAAATCCAAGTAAAGCTGAGCATCCAAGGCCAATACTCCTTCCCATATAACACAGCCCTTCAGTGTAGTAGTGTGGGTGACAGGTGGGAAATAGAGAGATCTCATTTAGAAGACCTCATAGATTTTCTAAAATAAATCTCTTTTTGTTCTAGGTGCCTCACCATATCCTGGGGTGAAAATTGATGAGGAATTTTGCAGGCGATTGAAAGAAGGAACCCGAATGAGGGCCCCTGAGTATACTACCCCTGAAATGTAAGACTTCCTGAAAGACAAGCATTCCAGTGTACCCAGCAACTACCATGCCCGTTTCCATCCCTCTTCACAAGTGCGGTGGGCTCCCTTGGGAAGTGGTGGGTTCCTCCTCATTGGAGGTTGGATGTGTTGTGGTCAGGATTCTTTAGGAAGTGTGGGTTGAACTAGATGGTCTTTGAGGCCCCTTCCAAATCCCAGATTCCATTATCTTCCGGGTCCCACTTCCTCATCCGTGCTCAAAGAGTTCTTTCCCTCCTGGATTTTTAGTAGCATACTTTGTCTGTACCTCTTATTTCCTCTATTATGGGCTACTTTTTAGGATTCATTCTCAGTGTCTCCAGCTTCTCAAGTCCCCTAGAATGTAACTGAAGACCCTGCCACGTGCCTCTTGGGTTCTCCATGGCTCCTAGCACAATTTCTCTCTTTATACTAGAAATACTAGACATTATCACCCTCCGATTCAGACAAAGGAGAGCAGAGAATGTGACTTTCATTACTGTTGTCCTCTAGGTACCAAACCATGCTAGACTGCTGGCATGGAGATCCCAAGCAGAGACCCACATTTTCAGAACTTGTGGAGCATTTAGGGAATTTGCTACAGGCCAGCGCTCAACAGGTATGGAAAAGCCCTCTGTGCCCCAGCTTGCCAATGGCACTTTTGTGTTAGTTCAGTGAGGGATCGAACTGATTCTAAATGAGCGTGTATATGTGTGTGTGTGTGTGTGTGTGTGTGTGTATGGCTATGCGTGTGTGTATGAGTACGTATTTGTAGCTTTAACTTGTTACATTATAACCTCTAGAGAAATGGAATTGAAAGTGAGATCGATTCTCTCAAGATATAGGAGGGAAGTTAGGTACTTTTCAAAGCTGGCATTCATCTAAGTCACAAGAGTACCAATTCATGAACTAATACAGAATGAATTCTAGATAATTATAGTCAGGTTCAATAGAGATAGCGCAAGGGTACCATATTTGGAAAATATTCCTCTTCTTTCTCTTCCTAGCTTTTTATAGTATAAAATACATAATGTTTATAACATATAAGCACTGTGTAGACACTGTACTAATCTATATATAAAATTACTTATGATCATTATCTTTATACTTTAATAATTAAATATAATATAATCATTATATTATCATAATTTATAATATACAATTGTATATAAAATAAAATAATTATATTTCATATATTAACATATCTCACATTATGATTATTATCTCATTTGATTCTTACAACAAGCCTGGGAGGCAGATGCTGTTATGATCGCCATTTTACAAATGAGAGAACTGAGGCTACAAGATGTTAAGTGACTTTCCCAGGGTCACACAGCTAAGTGTTAGACATAAATTTGAACTCAAATTTTCCTGACTCCAGGCCCAATGCTCTATCTACTGAGCCACTTATAATCATAATAGCAAGCATATATCATATCATATATATATACATATATATATATATATATATATATATATGTTAAAGTTTGTACAGCACTTCCCACATGTTATCACTAATGGTAGCACTGGAAGATAGGTGCTGTTACTATCCCCAATTTATCTACAAGGAACTTGGGGTTCACAGTGGGTAGGTGACTTGTTTAGGGTCACACAGTGAGTACCTTTGGCAGGCTCCAGGCTCACTATCCATGGCACCACCCAGTTGGCCTGGATCAAATTCTGGTTCCGTACTTGGTGCCTCTGTGATCTCAGGGCAAGTCTCTTCACTATTTGGGGCCTTGGTGCTCCATCTTCAGATGAATTACCTTCAGATTAAGAGGGCTGGACTAAATGACGTATGAGCTTCCTTCCAGTCCCAAAGCCTGTGAATTCTAAGTCACTCAGTCTCTACACCTTTGTTTCCTCATCAGCAGAATGGGAAAAGCAGAACTGGTACCATGTGCATCTATCTGGGTCACTGTGAGAAAAACATGTTGTAAAATACTATAGAAATGTAAATTTCAATTATGTAACAGTGCTCATCCTCTTTCCAAATAAAGATGGGGTAAAATCTGATAGAAAAGTGGACACATTTTAAAAAATAGATTTTTATTGCTACTTTGCCTTTTCTGTTGCCTAGGTCTCCCCTGTATCCCTCATCTCCCCTCCAGAGAGTTAGCCCTTATAAGCACAGGCTCTTAAGGGGTGAAAGAAAGCAGAGGGGCTTTTCTCTTCCTTCTATTTCTTCTTTGCCTAGAGGATGCTTAAGCAATGGAAAACCCATGGTTCCCGCATCCCTTCTAAGCCTGAAGTTCTTGCAGCCTCATGATTCCATGACCTCTGTGGATCCACCCAAGGATTTTTTTCTTTCCCAGAAGTTCTTGAGACTTGAGAGTGGGCTTCCAAGAGTTAGGGACTCTTACCATCAGCAAGCCCTTTCTGTATCCAGAGCATGTGGTCTGCCGAGATAGAGGCCTGTTAACCTTCTGTTTGTTCTGTCTTCTGTTAAGCATTGCAGGTAGAAGACTTACAGCCAGCACCTTCTTTATTAATAAATTTTTCAAGAATTTATTGCCAAATTGTTCTTCATGTTTCTTGACTAAAGCGCCCCAATATGTTTTTTCTTCTCTAAGGACCTTTCTATCTGTCTCTTTGATCATCCTTACTGCTTTTCTTTGAATTCTCTTTAATTGCGCCAGAGACTTCTTAAAGCATGGTGGCTAAATCTGGATTCAGTTCTCTACTAAGGATGTGGATAGTGTTAAAAGTCATCAGATTCGCCAATTTTTATAAAGTGCCTCCTATGTGTCCGGCACTAGGTGATATAGGAAGGAATTACTTCCCACCTCTTGCATATGATTCCCCTATGTCCCAGGATTGTGTTGCTTTTATAAAATGGTAGCACTGCTTTGCTGATTCATATTCTGCTTGTGTTCCATTATGACCCCCAGTTCTTTTTTTGCTATTCTTGTGCTGTCCCCATCTGATTTTTAAAAATTTTGAATGAGTAGCATGCTACCATGTAGCTATCTGTACTGTATATAAACCTGATTTTGATAGGCCATTTAAATGTGTCTTTTAAAGTTTTACATTAAAAAAATAAAGTTTTTTATTCTACTGTCAGAGAAATATACTCTGAGCCAAGAAATCTACCATAGCTATACTGTGGGTTATTTTTTTTTTTGTAAAAAGGATTACGATGCATAGACTCCATAACAATAATATTCCCCTTTGTCTATATTGTTACAGGATGGTAAAGACTACATTGTCCTTCCTATATCAGAATCATTGAGCATGGAAGAGGATTCTGGACTCTCTTTGCCGACCTCACCTGTTTCCTGTATGGAGGAAGAGGAAGTGTGCGATCCTAAATTCCATTATGACAGCCCAGCAGGAATTAGGTACTCTATCTGGTGACTATCCCACTGGGGCTGACAGACAATCCCAGGAGGCTTGTGGAAAATGCAAGGAAGGCCTTTCAGCTGCTGCATTTCCATTTCCAAGTTCCCACATTTAACCTTGGCCATGGGGCTAATAATAAAGCAGTAGTGCCTCTTTAAGAGGGCTTTTATCAATTCTTCCCCCTAAGCTCCAATTCCTGTTGCACTATCAGTCCTTTGTCCCCCTCCAGGCTCTCAGGCCCTGCAGCTGCAACAGCTGGAATGTCACTGTTGGCCAGTCACTGGGAAAAGGGACTAGACCAGAAAGAAAACTAGACCCCCCCCCAAAAAAAGTATTTTTACTATCCCCTCTTATATGTTGATGAATACTGAATTAGGAAATGGTTCATAAGGGAAAGGTTAACATGCATCCATGGCTGCCTGTATTATGAAATCTAATCTAGATAAAGCACACAATAGAATATTGGGGAGAGGAGTCCTGGAAATTGGAAAGGACCTTCCATATCCTCCTCTCATGGAGAAGAATCCTGAGTTGGAAAGGACCACGCATATTCTCTCAGGTCTTTCCGAAGTCTGATTTTTAGTATTTATATTTTTTACATTGTGTTTTTTACATATATATGTATATATACATATATGCATACATTAATGTATACATAGGTACACATTTATATATCTACATATTCCTTGTATATGTGTATGCACAAAACTGGCATTTATTTCTCCATTTATTTATTGAGTAGTCCTGTGATTTAATCAATCTAGGGAGTCCCTGATGAGCAACTTTTACCAATGTAGATGGATACTTTTTCTAAAATCGAGGGTCTTAGAAAATTTCCTAGATCACTGAGAAGTTCAATGATTTGCCTAAAGACTTCCAGATGGTGTGAGGCAGAGGCAGGTCTTTCAGACTCTGAAGCTAACTCTCTCTCCTCATGGTATCACACTTCCCTAATGTTTCATGTGTGCAATGGCTCTCTATCTACCTATTAAGTGTGTGTTACATGGTAGGACTTTTGATCACTAGAATGACAGAGCTGGAGAGGACCGTGGGGGTCATCTAGTCCAATCCTCCTTAATGTTACAGATCAGGAAACTTGAGATTAAGAGAGTTGCTCAGGGTCACACAGCAGGTACTAAGTGGAAAGATCAGCTTCTCTAAAAACCTGTGCAAGGTAGTATTGCACTGACCCTTCATGGGGTCCTCAAAGAAGTTTTCTCTCTTATCCTGACACTTGCTGAGCAGAAGACAGTTCACTGATTTTTCTAAAGAATTGCATCAAAATGTGTTCTTCTAGAAGACCACTTTGCACCAGTCTCTCATTCCCTCCTGTTACCCCAGTCCCTTTGTGTGTTCTCTAACTCCAGAGCCAAGGGAAGCCCTGCAGTTAGGACCTTACTTTCCTCTCCACACACCCTGAATTGCAGACCCTTGAGGAAATCTTAGTCTTTTTTTTTCATCACTGTGTTAAGATGAATTCTCCCCATTGCACAGAAATAAGAAATGTTGGATCTTGGGAACACGGGGAAAATGTAGTATAGCAGAGTTGTGGTTCAGAGGAGGGAACAAAGACTGGAGAAGGTAGAGGAGTGCCAGCATGTCCCTCTTCACTTCTGTGGCCAAGATGTGGGAAGATGGTCACCAAGGAGAAGGCTCATGCAGAAGTGGGAAGAGACATGAGTGCTGGAGACCAAAATTAATTAGTGCTTGGTTAAGGTTCTACTGGTCTATTGTTAATAGCTGATACTTAGAAAGGAAGTAAAAACTGGTGGCTTATAATGAAGTTTATTGGAGCCCCTAACAAACGTGTGAGGTAGGACTGCCTCGCTTTATAGATGAGAAAACCCTAGATTCAGAGAGGTTATATTTCTACTAAAGTGTCAGAGGCACGTTTCATAAGTGGATCTCTTAAACTACCTCCACATCCTTTCCCCCACCCCTTTGAAAGACCATTATGTTATTTCGTGGTCACGAATATATTTTCCCTTTTTTCTTTAATATGACCAAAAGGCATGAGAATCCAACTTACTGCTTCTTAGCTCAGTCTGCTTCTTTGCATATGGTCCTGCAATAGAGAGGAAGTCACATTTGAGGCGAAGCCAAACGTGCTCTTGGTTGGTCAGATGTAAAATTGGGCTGCTAACATTTATATACAGAATCATGGAAAAAGGGGACATGACAGTCTCCCTGCAGACCCGGCTTTCATTTTCTGCCTGAAGGCTTTCTTATGTTCCTTCCAGCCCATTCTTCCTGTTATTGACTTAAAAGTAAAAAGGAAACAGAATCCTTCAAGTGGATCTTCTTTCCACACCCCAATCCTCAGCTCTTTCTTTCTTTCTCTTTCTTTCTTTCTTTCTTTCTTTCTTTCTTTCTTTCTTTCTTTCTTTCTTTCTTTCTTTCTTTCTTTCTTTCTTTGTCTTTCTTTCTTTCTTTTTCTTTCTTTCTTTCTTTCTGTTTCTTTCTTTCTTTCTTTCTTTTTCTTTCTTTCTTTCTTTCTGTTTCTTTCTTTCTTTCTTTCTTTCTTTTTCTTTCTTTCTTTCTTTCTGTTTCTTTCTTTCTTTTTCTTTCTTTCTGTTTCTTTCTTTCTTTCTTTGTTTCTTTCTTTCTTTCTTTTTCTTTCTCTTTTTTGACTTTCTTCCTTCCTTCTTTCCTTCCTTTCTTTTTTAAAAATAAACTCCAACAAGCAATTTTAAAATTTGGGTGGAAATAATGCTGCAACTCAGCAGAGTTCATTGGACCGAGGGAGGAGTGCACCAAACAGATCTTGATTCTTCTCTCCTGACTTTGTCTAGATGGGGGTGGGAGGGGAAGAGAGATGCCTCATGCAGAGTCCAGTCTGGTTCCTATACTTCCCTGGCTCCTTTCCTCTTCCAGTCTGCCATCCTTACTAGGCTGGAGGCTACCCAATGAGAGAGTTATCCATTATCTATTTCTATGCTAATTCCTTTGCTTTTGAAGCTTCACAGGGGCAGGGAATGTATCTTGCTTATCTTTTGAATGAGTGATGATTTTCAATTTTCTTTTGTTAATTGATTTTGAATAAGCAATTGCTTCCCAGTGACCAGAGTATAGGAGGACCTATACTCAACGTAAGTGTTCAGCAGAGACTCAGGCTTATAGGAGTTAGAGCCCTGAAGGCTCTTCGGGATCAACTCCTCTGATCTCTTCATTTGACCCAAAGACAGAGAGTGATTTGCATCATACTGCTAGAAAATAACAAAGTTAGGATTTAAATCTAGATCCTCTGATCCCAAATCCAGATATCTTTCAGCAACATCTTGATACTTGTTAGTAGACTGACTATGCTCCCTACCTTTTCTCCATTTTTCATTCTTGGAACCCAGATCGCCACACCTAGTGTTTGGAGTGGGAGGAGGGAAGAAGTTACTGGGAGAAAATGGCCTCCTTTTCTCCCTGTGTTATATACCTCTCTGCTCAGTTGCAGGGATTTCCTTGAGTTTCCTTTTTGTGGGGAGGGACCATTTTTTTTTTGTCTGTTTCTCCAGCAGAGACACACAGCTGAGAGGGTCTTTCCCAGTGGATAAGAATCCCATTCTCTTCACTGAGCAGGAGAGTGAGTCAGGGAGGGCTGCCCTTTCATTTGCATTCTGGGAAGCTATGGCTCCCTTTCCAGCTTGAAGGGAATAAGCCATCTTTGTCTTTATGGAGCATCTTTCTTCCCAAGAACTCAAACTCTTTATGCCTAAAATCCTTCTTGCTCTTATCTTCTTGCTTAGGAGGTCTTTCCTTTCCACCCTCCATATCTTTTCCTATAAAGTTACCTTTCATCTAATTTGTATTTATCATATATATATTTTACCTGCTTATATAGTTTGTTTCCCCCATTAGAATGAAAGTTATTTGAGAAGGGTGGCTAGCTGGCACAGTGAATAGAGCAGGAGTCAGGAGGACCTGAGTTCAAATCTAGCCTCAGACACTTAATGCTAGCCATGTGACCATGGGCAAGTCACTTAACCCCAATTGCCCTGCCTTCCCCCCTCCAAAAAGCAGGAAGGAAGGAAGGAAGGCTTTTGAAGCCAGAGACTGCTTTTTCTATATATCCCCAGCAGTTAACACAGAACTGGGCATATAGGAAGTGTCACATTCATTAATTTATTCATCTTTAAAGTATCTCTGTGAGATAGGAAGGGAAGTTCAGTTTAAAAATGGGAAACTGAAGGAAGAAGGGTGTGTGTGTGTGTGTATATGTGTGTGTGTGTGTGCGTGTGCATGTTGTGTGTGTGTGTGCGCACACACATAGGACATTCACATAGTCAGGCCACTATACTGTAACGAGCACATTGTAAATGGAGACAAGAGACCTTCAGGTTTCTTGTTGCATTTCCTAGGCCTTCAATATGACATACAGGTGTTTCCTCTGCCCCAATGTATCACTGAACTGTTAGACATTATTTGAAAAAAGAAACAGTAAGCAATGGCTAAAACCAAGAAGAGCAGTTCCAGAAAGGAGTCCCATAAATGCAGGAAGCAGACCTGAAGTGGGCTGACTACTTAGCTTTTTAGCTGCTGTTTTCTTTAGTCCCGCTCTCAGTCTCAGAAATACAACCCAAAGAAAGAGAGGCTCATCCAGACCACTTGGTTTTTATTATACTTTTAAATGTACTTTGCAGGAAATTAAATTTCTAGCATTTGCTAGGAGAGGATGTTTCTGTGTTGTTGTTTTTCTTCTTTTTTTTTTTACAAAGGATGTTTTGAAGATCATTATTAGTCTTGTAGTTAAAAGATAATGAACTTAGATATTACTTATGGCATCTAAATTCTAGGAAACCATTCCCTAAAATATAAATATTTGTTCTTCTACAGTCAGTATCTGCAAAGCAGCAAGAGGAAAAGTCGATCAGTGAGTGTAAAAACATTTGAAGACATCCCGTTGGAACCAGAAATAAAAGTAATCCCAGATGTAAGTATGGCTTTTAAAAACAGCTTTAATCAGTAATATATGAGATGAAACGTCAGGTAGATAAATATTGATTTAGGTATTCATACCCTGGGACCCCACTATACTGCTCTCCTTGGACTCCATAGAGCATAGGGAAGCCTTTTAACAGGGGATAACCTTATAACAAGGTCTTTTTGTTTCTTCAGTTATTAAGTCTTCTTGGCAGGGCTGTAAGACAGACTAGCCAGTGTTATCCAGAATTCTGTGAAAGAGCAAGTGATACTACAGTGAGCTACTTCTTCCCAATAGATAGGGGAACATATATTCCTCAAACAGAAGAGACAGGAATCACCTCAATTTTTCTCTCCCCTACCTGGGATATATTATCTCTACCTGGGATAAATTATCTCTTTGTATTTTATAACTATAATTGTATTATATAACTGTAATCCTGTCCCTCCCTCCCAACACACACACACACACACACACACACACACACACACACACACACACCCCTAGGGCTGGTGCACACCAAGATGGCACTCCTAGATTCTGGCTATGGCTCTCTAATCCCACTTTTAAATGGTGTCAAAATCATAATGGAGATGACAGACATTGCCAACCACAAGAATGCTGTCTCCACCTACAGAAAGACTGTGTAGCAATAAACTGTAAGTCAGACAAAGCTCTGACTTCTGGGCTCCTGAAGGGTAGAATTCTCTGAGGAAAGCTGCAGAAGGTTGGTATCAAGTCATGTGGGTATCAGATAAAAGCTTTGACATCTTTAAATACTTAATCAATGATTGCCCTCAATCAATGGCTGGCATTTTGTTGTATCCTAAAAGGACAACCAGACTGACAGTGGGATGGTTCTTGCATCAGAAGAACTGAAGACTTTGGAGGCCACACCCAAATTGGCATCACCATTTAGGTAAGGTTCTGCCAGATAGAAAGACACATAACGATGTGCTTGATAATGGTTATTGGCTATTGACTCATTCATTCATTAGATCGTAGGACTTAGAGATGGGAGGGACTCCAGAGGTGATCTTAATTCAATTATCTCATTTTATACTTGAGGAAACTGAAATTCAGAGAAAGAAAATCACTTGCTTCTGATTGCATGGCTAGTTAATAACAACTGGGATTTCAGTCTAATGCCAAAATCCAATACTCTGTCCGCTGCTTAGATGACTAATGTGGAGATTGCTAGGTGGAAGTAGAAAGAGGAATTATCAGATGATATGGCTAAGATGAATGAGGCTATTTTAATCTTGTTGAAATCTTTATGGTCATAAAGATTTTATTTAACCTGTTCATGAACTATTTTCTGTGTACTTTAATGAACAGTGTGCATATTACCCTGTGTGGCTTTGGCATACAAATAAGTTGAGATAAATACACGTTAAAAACTGGTTGAGCTATTAATTATTTAGTAAGAAAAAATTACTTTAATTTTCCTTAATATGACTCACTAGGTATTTGTGCTTGCTCTGTCCAGGTGCACTTCACTTTAAGCAAATATATACAGCCAATAATATTTACTGACAATATTAGAATACTATTCTTTTCTCTGCAAAATAATTCGCCACAATGTTGAAATCAAAAATAGTAAGCTACTTAAAGTATTCAAATGTGATTCAAGGTAGAAAAATTGGCTTGCTTGCAGAGTTTTTAGTAACCCAACTACAGTGTAAAATAGAATATTAATGGTTGAAATTGACACAGGGCCTTACGATGCCTTTAGGTGGTAAAGGAAGTTAAAAGCCTACTGGGTACTTATTTTTATTTGGGGGAAAATGCTAGGCTCTTGAAAAGATTGCAGATAATAAATTTCTGGAACAATTTTTCTGGATTGTACAAACCTAGGCGCATACATGTAGAGGTTATACAGTCTTTGTGTGATATTTCATATGTATAACTTTGGATGTCCAAATAATGGAACAAATTGTAAATGGCATATGAAAGTCCAACTCATCATATTTTAATTTGTATTGTATTTTCTAAGTTTCACTATATCTGCCATGTTCCATGAGTCCAACTCATCAGGGATGTTTTCTGCTTGCTGCTGAGTCATTCATTTCTTTGGTTCCTCCAAAGAACGTGGCTTTGATGAGTCAGTTCTGATATGCCCTCAATTGTGTGCACATTTAAGGTTATTAACGCTTAAAGTTGCAAAAGATTTTGTTAACATCATTTCTGTGTCCTCTAATCCCATGTCTGTGAGTGTAGGGGAAACACAAATAAACTTTCAGAGCATCCTGATTTAAGATCAGGAAAGAGCCCCCTTAATTTGGGCAATTATCTTATAAACAGCTGGTCAATCAGTAAGGCTATAAACATGTTCCATTGGCACAATCCTTTGCATCCCTTTGGATAAATGTCTTTCATCTAATCTAGTGCTTGAAAGACCTGGGCTTGAATAAGAGGGCTTATCACTGATAACCAAATTCATGCTGGTACCTGAAAATAGTCATTATCCCAAGCAACCTGATATGTTGATCAGCAACTGGGAGAGATAGGAATGGGTACCATTGCTGTCTAGGGAGATTACAAGGCCTCATGGAGTTAGGACTGGGAGCAAGGGAACAACCTTCATTTGATCTTCTCATTTTGTCATTTTTTCTGCAGTGCACTAATGCCCAGTAAAAGCAAAGAGTCTGTGACATCTGAAGCTTCAAACCAGACCAGCGGCTACCAGTCAGGGTATCATTCTGATGATACAGACACCACTGTTTACTTGAGTGAAGAGACAGAACTCTTAAGTCCTGGGGAAAGTGAGCCCCAGTCCTGCAGTGCACATGCACTTCAACCTGACTCTTGGATGCCGCTAAATTCACCCCCTGTTTAAAGTCAAGGAGCTGCTACCATCTCTCCACAACTGGAAATCACATGGATTGTCCTGCAGCCACTGCTCAGATTTTGGAAAACTTCTGTCCTTATCAAGGAAACACATATTTGATTCTTTTACAAAAAAAAGGAGGACCTCAGTTACCAGGAAACCAGTTGAACAGTAGCAAATGACAAATTATTTTGCTAGGAAGAAGCCGGTGACTCAACAATGAATGTTTTGAAGGCACATTATCTGTCTTGGCCTTATCTTCTCTCTTCACTCATTTGTTCCTTTATTCCTTCAAAAAGCATTTATGAAGTCTCTACTTTGTGGCTAGCTTTGGTCAATACAAATGAAGTAGAAGAAATGGTCCCTGCCCTCAAGGAACTTGCTAATTAGTTGGGGTGCCAAGTTGCATACATGACATTACAAGTGCTATAGAACTTTGGGAAAATGAAATGTTATGGTGGATTGTGGTTAATCTAGGAAAGTTTTATAGAAAAGAGGCTCTTGAACCGAGCCTTAGAGGAAGTATTTAGACTGGTAAAGAACTGTGTGGTGTTTTAAAATCACTTTAAATGAATATGGGAGTCCCTAAATGAAATTGATTGACAAAGAGCAAGGAGGGAGATTTACTAGGAAATTTCAAGACCTCAGCTGAAGGTATTGTGATGAGTGGGGGTTGTTCTCCTTCTCAGCTGTGCTAAATGAGAGTCCCTTATGCTGTTTCCAACTGGGCTAAATGAGAGCCCCTTCCGGGCCTTTCTGTAATTCCAGGCTGAATTAACTCCAGGAAGGAAAAGATATGACTCTGGTTCCTTGTCTCTCAGGCTAATCTTTTATTCAGCATACCACAAAGAAAGGGAAACTTTCAGGCTAAAGCTCCCAGCCATTTATAATGCTTCAGACCCAGAGTCCTTTGGACTCTTGTCGGTCTTCCCTGGATGTAGAGCACATGTGGCTTTGTGAGAATGTTCTGTTAAGGGCTAAACATCATTTGACTCAAGGCAGCACCATGAAGGAAGACGTTTGTTTTTCCATTTCCCTCCACTATTTTAATAGTTTGGCCACTCCTGCTCCAGTGACAATGGACTTGGATTCGTTCATTGTTTGCCAAGCTTCCAAACTATGTCTTTGTAGCCAGAGTTCTAATAACATCCACTGTACATTTAGATTTTCTAACATATAAAGCTATTTCTACTGGATATCTGCCTTTCTATCCCTTTTCTTAAAAGAAAAATAAAAATGTATTTTTTGTACCATAGTGTGAAATGCTGGGAACTATGACTATAAAATATGTTATGGCAATACAGTATTTATATAGCCTGTTTATGTAGAAACAAATGTAATATATTAAAATATGTTCCATATAAGGAATTTTGTATTATTCACATTTTTATATCTGTGCTATGTAGCATGTGAAGAAGGACAATGTTATGTTTTTAGAAACTGATGCCATTTTATTAAAAAAAAAAAAGGATTGGTCCCTTCACAGGGTTTCAGACTGTACCTATTATTTTAGAATCCTTTCATGCTGTCAAATTTAATATTGAATTTCTACTTATTTATCTCTATTGTAATTTATGCCATCAAATGACACGTCACTGATTCTGAATAATGGGGTAACATAGGACCATAAAATCTTGGAGTTGGAAGGGACCTGAGAGGTCCTCTAGCCAGTGCATCCCATGCCCAAAACATGAGTCCTGCCAACAACTCAGCTTGTCTTCAGCTGGAAAATCTGTGTCGGGGACTTCTACCTGCTAAGGCAAACTGTTCTATTTTTGGATAGTTCTAGTGGTTAAGGATTATTATTTTTACATTGAACTAAGATCCAATCCAATCCAGGAAGGCTGTATTGAGCACCTATTATGGGACAAACCATTGTATTAAACACTAGGAATATAAAGGGAGAAACATGCGTTTGTTTAAATACCTGCTATGTACAAAGTACTTTACAAGAATCATCTGATTTGATCTTCACAACAACCCTGGACAGTAGTTGCTATTATTATTCCCATTTTACAGATGAAGAAATTGAGCCCCAAAAAGGTTGAGTGCCTTTTAGTCTAGATTTGAATCCAGGTCTTCCTGACTGATATTCTATCACTGCATTACCCAGCTACCACTCACTCTTGGCTACAGCAGGTGGGAAACTTGGCCATAGTTTAAAGCCAAAGTAATTTTCCAGATTTGGAAAGGAAAGAGCTATTTAAGGGATAGAGTCCAAGGTTTTTGACTCCCTTCTCCCACCCCCTACCAATTTCCTCTCCAATTGGCTCCACCCCCAGCTTGGACAGGAACCTAATGTGTGACAAACCATACAATTCCTATCTAGCTCTGCTTTTTTTCCAAGGGGAAATATCATGGAGATGCTGGCAACCCTAAAAGCAGACAAAGTTTTTAGTTGTGCTATTTTTCTTCTCTTAAATTAAGAGCAA
>CM053601.1:102779179-102796320 GCA_028646575.1 Pseudocheirus occidentalis | reverse complement strand
TTACTTACCCTTATGCATGGTAAGTCTTCGGTCGTCACCGGCCTCCGAGGAGGAATAACCAGACAGAGCACCCGAGGTTTTCTAAGGGGTGTTTATTGCCAGGCTGCTACATCTCGAGTCCCTTCTACTTCTCCCACCCGGATATACTAGAGAATATATACCTCATGCCCCGCCTCCCCCAACCTGCATACCCAATCACAATTCAAATATCAAAACACTACCTAATATGGCATCTACCTAAGCCAAGCCAGCTAAGCATCATCACAAACCCCGCCTCCCGCCCCCCACAGCTGAAGAGTATAGCTACAACTGAATGCCTAATAAGACATGATGTGTTGGCTAGAATCATACTTTAGAAACAAGATATCTTTCATAGACTAACAGTCCACTTACAGACTTCAACATATCCTGGAGAACTAAGTCAACAAACTCCTGGAACCAGCCCATTATCTCAGACTGAAATGTTTCCCACAATTATCTCTATATAACATTGATTCTTTAAAACATAAAAACAGTGCTTTTAGTGGATGTTGCTGAATACATTACTTTTAAGTAGATGTATGCTGGAACCAGCTTGATTGTTGAATTGTTAAATTTTAAGTGTGAATATTTACACCTTAGAAAACACAAATGTTATAAATCAGGACTTGACTGCTTTGTTGATTGTCCAGATTTAAAGAAAGTGATGGAGAAATAATGTGGATTAAACTTAAAAGTATGTCTCACTTCTTTTCCGACTCCCCACCCCCAGAGATCTGATTGTTAAACATTTACCAACACACCACTACTATAATTGCCAAGCTCCCTGGAACAAAGTAATTTGCAAAATATGGAGGTTTATCTAAGGAGACTAAATATCATTTGGGACCCAAATGAGGCAGCCATCATGCCTGTTGTCCTGTGTGCTACTATGTTTATGTAGTAGGTTTCTTCAGTGAATCTACAGAGGATGAGATTATGTCCTGATACTTTTATTCAACCACAAAAAGCAAATAATTTATTCAACTTTTAATATTCTCTTAAATATTAAATACATGTGAATAATACCAGAAGAGTGATTTATCCTAGGACCATCTCTATCTAAACCCCACAGAAAAAGAGAAGAATGAGATTATGATGATAATAAGAGCTTGTGCTTGTTTTTTAAACCATTTTTGTACTCTGACTTGATCCTCACAGCTCTGTGAAATAGACAGGACAAATGTTAGAATGAACATTTTGGGACTCCAATCCATGAGGCTTCTAAGCTAGGTGTGTTATGTGGTTTGTCCTTCATTTTTGAAGAGGACCATGACATCTGGGAGAAGGTGACATGACTTGCAATTGACTTTGATTTGAGTGAGGGAGGACTGTGTGTGTACGATTTATTAAGTACCTGCTGCATGCAAACCATTGAACTAGACAGTGGGGGGGGGATACCAAATTAGTACAAGTTCTAGTCTTTGTCCTCATGAAATTCATTTTAAGTCAGTCTGTCAGTCAATAAACATTTATTAAGCACCCACTCGTGTTAAGATGGGCTGCTAAGTGGTGCCAAAATGCATAGAGGGTCAGCCCTGGAGTCAGGAAGACACATCTTCTTAAGTTCAAATCTGGCTTCAGACACTTACTAGCTGAATGACCCTGGGCAAGTCATTTTACCCCATTTGCCTCAGTTTCCTCAAATGCAAAATGATTTGGAGAAGGAAACGGCAAACCACTCCAGTATCTTTGCCAAGAAATGCTCAAATGGGGTCACAAATAGTTAGACACAATCAAAAAATGACTAAGCAACAAACTAAAATGTTTTAGGTGCTGCATTAAATTCTAGGGATACAAAGAAAAGTTAAAAAAAAAACCAATTCCTGTTCTCAAGGAGTTCACGAACTAATGGGACAGACAGCATGCTAACAAGGATGTGCCAACAAGATATATACAGGAAAAATCAGAGATAATCAACAGAGAGAAGGCACTAGCCATAAGGGGAACTTGAAAGCCTTCTTGTCGAAGACGTGATTTGAGGGGAGATTTAAAGAAAGCAGCCCCTGAGGAGGAACATTCTAGGCATGGAGGACAGCCAGTGAAAATGTCTGGAGTTGGGAGATGGAGACTTGTTTGAGGAAGGACAAAGAGGTCAATGTTACTGAACTGAAGAATATATGTTACGGTATAAAGTGTAAGAAGACTATAAAAGGTAACAGTTATAAAGTGTTTTTACTGCCAACGGATTTAATATTTGATCTTAGAGGTGACAGGGAGTTTATTGAATGGGGCTAGGGGTGGGTGGATGGGTTACAAAGAAGCCAAGCAGGGTCAGATCCCCAGAGATCAATTAGTCAGCTAGAAAGGGGTGTGAGAAACAGGAGAATAACCTGAGTTCTTGCACACTTCAGATGGAGCTATGGAATATACATACACACACATATGCCTAATTCTAGTGTAACTTGAGAACCTGTGGGATTTGGTGTAACATCTTCTTGGTCCACAGTGGGGTAGCTTGAACCAGCAACTTCCCATGGTATAGACGATGCCAGGAGGGACAAGCCCAGAGTTAGATCAGGAAACTGTGTCTCCTGACCTATCAACATGAAAATCTGCTCAGTTTCCTCCCTGGTCCTGGCCTTGTCCTGCATCTGGGAATAATGTGGCTAGTAGTAGCAACTGAAATTTGGGAAATTCAGTTTGAAAATGTATCAGAAGATTGGCCATTTGTGGGGTTCCCAATGTGAGGGGGAGGAAGGGTCTAAGAAACAAGAACCCAGTCTCGACCCTTGCCCTAAGGAGTGACCTCAAGTAAATCATTCAACCTTCTGTTTTTAATTTCTCTTTCCTTGTCAAAAACTTCTCAAGTCATGGAGACTTGCGAGGATGAACCAGCACATGCCAGGTCAGCAAGTGACCAGAAAGAAGCCTGTTACCATATAGTCTTATTAATAATCCATAATGCAGCCCACAGCTGCTCCACAGCACAGATTGCATTAGTCCCACTTCTGTTTCCTGATTTGTTCCCATTCAGGAAGCTTTGAAATAATGGTTAGCAGAGGGGGCACATTGGAACCAATTTTAAAAAAATCTGTCTTTTAACTTTCCCATGCACTTTAATCCCTCTGCCGGTCCTTCCTCTCCCTTCAGTTTCAGCTGGAGCTCGTGCATCCCTGTGATCAATCATTCTCTCAGTGCAATCTTACTTGGGGTGGGGTGGGGGTGTCCTTTGGCACACCATTACTGCTGAACGTGATATGCTTTTTATGGAGACCTCACAAACAGAAGTGAGGAAGCAGGCAGTCATTTATCATGTGGGTTTGCCATAGATGCTGAGAGAGCAGAACAGGCCATCCAGCCCTTCAGTCTCCAGTCAAAGTCCTGATTCAGCTGTTGGGGACACAGTTGGGAGGGGCGACTCCCTCTGTACAAAGCTGTGCAAGTAGCCAGGTAGGCTCCAATGGTTCCTCAGTTACATGGCTGCTGAAACATGCCCTTCTCCCCTGGGCATGGCATTGACTGGATACTGGTTATACTGTACTTTACCTGTAATACTGTCTTTTCTTGCGCATGTGTCTTATTTCCTCAGCAAACCTGCATAATCTAGCATCTTTAGCTAGCAAAGAGATTTGCACATAGTAGGTCCTTAGTATATACCTGTCAATTATTTGTTTGATTGGATCGCACTTTTGATTGCTATGAGTAGTCACATTAACCCAGGAAGGTAGTAAACAGCTTGGACCACAAAGGAAGGAGATTCTCACAGGAAGGGTTCTTCAAAGCAGGCTCCCTCTCTGCCCTCGAGTCACCACCCCCATCCCCAACATGGGTACAATAAAGGTCCCAAGGAAAATGGGAGTGTTTAGGAGAATGTCGACCAATTTAGTCTTCCTACCCCCTGAGTCATAATGTAGAATGAACTCTCACAGAATAAACGCGAAAATATCAATTGAAATGTCATGTCAGCTAGCGTGCATATATCACTTGAGTTTGCAATATTAACCCATTTTATCCCCACAACAGTCCTGGGAGGGGTGTTATTATTATCTGCATTTTACAGACGAAACTGAAACCGATCCTAGCTAATAAGTGACTGAGACTGGTACATTCATACTCCCGGCTTCCAAACCAAATCCCGCCATCCTTCAAGGCTTAGCTCAAAAGCCAGGTTCCTTCCTGGAGCCTTCCCTACTCACCCAGCCAAAAATCATCTCACTCTCTACCGAATTCTTATGGTTCTTTGTACCACTCACACTGGAGGCATCTAGGTGGACCTGACGCTAGCTGTGTGACCCTGGGCAAGTCATTTAACCTCAAGGTGCCTTAATCCACTGGAGAAGGAAATGGCAAACGACTCCAGGATCTTTGCCAAGAAAACCCCAAGGACTGTGTAGGCATTCTATGGTCCACAGTGTCACCAAGCATGGGACCCTATTCAACACAGCCCATCCGGCATTGCCCAAGCTTAATTACTTAATTAAGTAAACTCCTTGGGGACAGGGATCCTTTCTCATACATCTTTGCACCCCCCACGGTGCCTCCCTTAGGATAGGCTCAAGATAAATATTTGTTGAATGAATGAGTGAACTCCCTTTCTCCTTCGGACAGCATTCCCCCTGGAGCAGGAGAAAGTGATGTATATTCAAAGTGCTGCCGGTGGCAAAATCTCAAGCAACCAAAGGATGCAGCCGGCAGATCTCTTTACTCAAGCCCAGCGTCCTTCAATTTAGAGAAGTGGAGTTCAGTCTCCCCCACCCCGCCCAGGCAGGAATAAGAACCCCGTGACCAAACCATCTGCTTGCTAAGTTGCTAATTGGTGGGAGACCCAATTGACTCAAATCTAATTATGAGGAAACTTTTATTTTTTATTTTTTAAATTTTTTACCTGCAGAGCTGAGTCAGTGAAAGCATCTTGGAGTCTGGAGCTCCTGGGTTCAAATTTCACCTCAGACACTTGCTGGGTAATACTGGGAAAATCGCTTTACTTCTCTGTGCCTATGTTTGTACAGTGAGGAGCTGACCTCTAATTTTCCTACGGCCTTTTGGGTGAAGAGAGAGTAACAATAATACTCTGATTGTATGCTAAAAGTTAAAACAGGACATCAACAGCAAAAACAGAAACAGAAAACATCACCCAGGCTTTCAGATTCGCAGGATGAGGTGTGTCTGAATGCTTTTTAAAAATTATTTACATGAGTTCTGCAAACATTTTTAGTCACCTACTGTGGCAAAGTGTTGTGGTGCATAGTGGGCACACAAAGACAAAAACCACAGTTTCTGCTTTTAGGGAACACTTAAAATGTAGGTGGCACAGTGGATAGAGGGCCAGGCCTGGAGTCAGGATGACTCGTCTTTCTGAGTCTGAAACTGGCCTCAGACACTTACTAGCTGTGTGACCTTCGGCGAGTCACTTAACCTGTTTTGCCTCAGTTTCCTCATCTGTCAAATGAGCTGGAGAAGGAAATAGCAAACCGCTCCAGTATCTTTGCCAAGAAAACCCCAAAATGGGGTCATGAAGAGTCAGACATTACTAAAGCAACTAAAAAAATGTGGAGCTCAGGGAAGGCATCATAAAGGAAGTATGTGTTTTGAAGGAAGGCGAGGAATTTCTCCCAGCTTTAAGCCTTAGTTCTTCCTCTATCACCATCCCAGGCCAATCACTGAAACATTTTTAATCCAGACAGCATTACATTAGCTGACTGTCGGCAGCTTTTTTGGGGTAGGTACCATGTCATATTGACCATAATAGGTGTGTGTCTGCTTAAAGAGGGTCTGGGGAAACCCTACCTCCAGACTTTTAACCTCAAGGTTTTTCTTATATTTTCCTTATTCATTAAACTAATAACCCATTTGCCAGCTGGTTACATCTGAACTGGCTGCCTGGACACGAGAAACAACCCAGAGTATTTTCCTGTCTTCCCCAATCTCATTCATTCTCATACCTGTCGGCTTTGTCCTTTCCTTCCCTAATTCTCATTATTTATTCCCCTCTTCCCTTCCCCCCACCCCCCACGAGACATAATTGCATCTGCTCCTCATTGTGGAGATTATTCATTTTCCTGGCCGCTTTTCTAAATGTTTAAGCAGGTGTGCAGGTGAAAAGATAAAAAGTGAAGGGTGAATGTTTCTAAATATTTATACAGAAAACAGTTGCAAGCAGTTCAGTCTAGCCATTTGGGGGGGGGGGGAGGGAAGTGGTCAGCCTCTCATTCTAAAGGAGTCAAAGACAAGCAGCCCCTCGGAGGTGAATCCTAGAACCACAGCCTAATACCCATGAAATCAATTGTTTATACACACCTAAGCTATGTCCTCACACTCCACTTTGGATAAACACAAGCTGAAGTGCTTTATATGGCCCACTTGTTTTCCCAAAGAAAGTCGACCCTTAAAGTAACACCAGTAAACAGCAGTGCAGCTCCACAGATAAGCAGGCCGCCATTTTCATGGAAAAGAGCCTTTCAGCAAACAAAGCCACTGCACATTGAACGGTCGATTTTAATAAAAGATTCTTCTGTTTCGTAATTTAAAGGCTGGGTTTGGGATTTGTTTTTGTTTTTGTTTTTTTTTGATATGCCCCAGGTGTGAGAGTTGGGAGACCTAGCTTTGTGTCCTGGTTCTACTACGTAGTGGCTCTGTGACCTATGGATCAAAGGATCACAGATTTAGAATTGGAAAGGACCCCAGAGACCATTTAAGTACAACCCCTTCATTTCATAGACGAGGGAACTGAGGTCCATAAAGGTTAAGTGACTTGCCCAGGGTCATGTAGGTATTAAACATTAGAGGTGCAGTTTGAACCTTGTTACTCTGATAGGCAACACTGTTTCCCACTGCCCCTCAATCTTGGGTGGGGAAGTCACTGAGTCTCCCTGGGACTCAGTTTCTTTATAAGTAAAATGAAAGAATTATACAATACTATAATTACTGTAAGGAGCAGGTAGATAACTAGTCACACTTTTGTTCATTTGTGTCCACGTGACCCCCTATGTGTTGCCTGTGGGGCTTTTTGGACAAAGACACCAGAGTGGCTTGCCTTTTCCTTCTCCAGTGTGTCTCCATTTTACATACTGGGACTAGAGATGAATGGGGTTAAGTGACTTGCCCAAGGTCACATAGCTAGTATATGTCTGAGGCAGGACTTGAATTCAAATCTTCCTGACTCCAGGCCCTCTGCTCTATCCATAGCACCATTACCCCAAATGATAATAGGACTGTGGAATTAATAACAACATGTTATTTTATTTTCCAGATGACCAACAAAGTATCAGCACAGTGTGGTGGGAAGAATGCTGGATTTGGATTCAGAACTTGGATTCAAACCCTACCACTATCATTTACTATGCACATGACTTTGGCCAAGTCTCTTCAGTCTTTTGGGCCTCAGTCTCTTCATCTATAAAATGAGGTTGTTGAACTTAAGGACTTCTCAGGTCCCTGCTAGGGCTCACTCTGTGATCCTACAAAAAGAAGAGTTAGAAAGGATAGTAGTGGACTCTGAAGACACTATGGAAATGAAAGCTTTTCAATTTAAGGGCACAAATAGTGGTTCCATGCCCAACTCTAGTAATGGGGAACTGACAATTATCAGCAACAAAAGCTGATCACCCAACTTCTTCTGTGCAAGGGAACAGGAGCATAGACATCTTAATGAGATGCTCTAAATGGGACATCTTGGCTCAATGACCAATGAAATGAAAGTCCTGGGAGAACTGCCTCATTGATGTTTATAGGACTCACAATAAATGAACCAGGAAACAAGAGGAAGGTGAAGCTAATTGGAAGGATGATCGATAGGTTCTCCTTTTGAGAGGCAAAGGAATCGGCAAAGTCAGCTTCTTTATTGTACTCAAATGAAATAAGGAATGTTTTTTTCATGGGATATACGGTCTTCTTGCCCTGCAATACATGTGATGGGAATAAGAAAAATGACCACTGTGAAGAAAATTGTAGCTTATGTACATGCTGTGGTATAAGAAATGCCAGATTTGGAAGCAAGTTCAAATCCTGACTGCTATGCCTTAATTGACCGTGGCCAATGCATCCCTTAATTCCTGGGCAAAGCAAGGACTACCTGGCCTCTAGGGTCCATCACACCTCTAAATCCATAACCCTGAGATCAACTAACAGTTTTTAAGCTCTATAGACAAAGAATCTGAGTGGGGGAAGATAATATGAACCAATAAAAACCACCTCAGGTATGTTGTTGCTGATTTAGGGAGCTAGGTGGTACTGTGAAGTAGGAAGACATGAGTTCAAAACCTGCCTCAGACACTTGCCATCTATGTGATCCTAGGCAAGTCACTTAATCTCTCTTGGCCTCGGTTTCCTTATTGGTAATGTCAGTATAATAATAGCACCAATTTCATAAGATTAAATGAGAAAATATACACAAACGGCTTTGTAACCTTGAAGTGTTATATAAATGTTAGTTGTTATGGTTATCCGTTTCCTGCAGAGGGCATGATGAAGCTGTGTACAAGGCTCCTACGGAGAGTAGACCCCAGGAGCCGGTAGAGCGTGTCTTTATGGCAGGTTCTTAATCATTCCAAAGGAGTGGCCATAACATTTCAAAAGAGACAGTAAGGATATAGATGTGGCTCCAGAATTGACTAGATTAAGCTTGATCAATTGCTGCATTGGGTAAATACAATGAGAACCTGAGATCATGTTCCAAAAAAAGAGAAGAATCAGAGAGCTGAGGCCCTTGAGGGAGCAGAAAAAGAAACAGAAGTAACAAGCCACATCCTCCAGATAAATGAAGGAAAACAAGGGAGTGTCAGCCAAGATTGAACTGTTCTCAGATTTGGTGGAGAGCAAGAACCTTCAGGTACAAAGGCTATTGAAAAGGAGGAAAGACTTCCATTAGTTTTGTGGTAAGATGGTTATCTGAGACTTTGTCAGAGGGAAAGAGATTTCTGTTTGCTTAAAGAGACCTTAACATGCTCTGAAGAGACTTGAAACCCGCATAAGCTCAGGGGTCACGTGACATTCTTGGGTCCCAGTGAAAAGAAGGGGAACCTTTGTCATGAGGAAGTATGGAGAAGTTACTTTCTGGAGAGAAAATGTCTCCTAGAAGGAGACTGAGCCTTAACCCTGAAGTCTCAGTTCCTGAAAAGAATGACTCTTATAGGTCATACAGTATTTGTGAATATTTGCAAAGGAAGATAATATAGAGAGATGATCTATTATTGAACTGTCATTTTAGCAACACCTAGCTCTGCTAGTGACTCAGCCATTGAGCTAGTGACTCATTCCATTGAAGAATGGAACTCTTTTCCTCTTTCTTAAATCTATAGCATTAGGTCACTAAAGTCTCAGAGAATTCTGGTTCTAGAGCCCCTTATTATCTTTTCTAGGTTGTTTTAGATAAACAAACATGCAAATTATGGACTGAACTGAATCTCTGGGCTACACACAGAGTAGATCTTCATAGCCCATGAAATCACAGGTCCTGTCCATCCCTATCTCAGTGGTCATTTCCATTCAACCACTAAATTCTGCGAATAGCTTTTGTTGGTTCCAACTACACCTGAGTCACTATATTAGACATGGGGAAATATGAAAAAAAGAATGTAATCCATTCTTATTAAAAACATACATATAGACATATGCATTCCCACACCTATTCTACTCCTGATCTTTGTTTTTATGTATATTCATATCTCTTGTTTCCTATCCCTCTGGCTTCCTCTACTTTACTTTTACCCACCACCTTGCCCTCCTATGACTTGCATATACCCATCCAAGGATCCCTCCCCTATCCTCCTATTCCCATAAATCTAAACACACTTCTATTCCCCTATTTACCTGTTCTCTCATTCTCTCCTCTAAAGATCCCTCCCTTGTCCTTTCCCCCTTCCTATGCCCCTACCATTTTATTTCTTCTGAATTTAGAAGACTTCTATACTCTTTTAAATATATATGTATTATGTAATCCATTCTTTACCCTCAAAGAATTCACTAACTAGTGAGGAAATATGATACATATACACATAACTTCAACGTAAAGCAGGGTGTGCTAAGTGCATCAGAGAACTTCAAAGAAAAATGTTATGAGAGTTTAAGAAAGAAGAGATCACTCTCATATGGGTTCTCAGGAAAGACTGAATGGATGTTGTGACATTTAAACGAGTCTTTGTAGACTTCAACTCAATCCAATAAACATCTATTAGAATGCCTATACTATTAAAGGCACTATGCTAGGTACTGGGGCATATACATATCAATGACATACAGTCCTTCATCTCCCTCCTTTCCTCAAGAAACTGACAATGTAGTTGACAGGATAAGACATGTACACAAGTAACTATAATAAAAATAGACTATAGGGAAGTATAGGATTTCAACAGGCAAAGATGGTGAAGTGACCATTTTAGGTACTGGAAACACTATGCAAAAAGACAAGGGGATGGGAAAATACTTTATATTGAATATATTGTCTGGTTCGGCTGAATTGTATGTTATAGGGAAATAACATTATACAAGACTGAGAAAGGAATTTGGATTGCGAAGAACTCTGAGTTAGAATTTATGGTTGTGGAATTTATGCTTTATTACATGAGCCAAAGGTGTCACTGTGGGAATTAGAACAGCAGAATAATATGACCAAACCTCTTCCTTATAAAGATACATCTGGATCAGTCATATGTAGAATAGGTTGGCAAGAGCAGAGATGGGAAATGGAAAAATCATGTAAAGAATCTATAGAAAAATGTTCAGGTGAATAGTAAGGAGAACTTTGGACTAGGGTTTAGGGTGGTTTAAAAATGACTTCACCAAGGATAAAATGGACAGAATCACAGAATTTAGAACCAGAAGAGTCTATTGAGATGATCTAATCTAATCCCTTTGTTTTGCAGATGACGCTAGGTGACTTGCCTATCCTGATTCAACTCCTTTGACTCCAAATCCTGAGCCTATTCCATTATACTACCAGAAGATTGGTTTATGGAAGGGATTAGAGTTAGTTAAGAAGAAAAAAGAATAAAAATGACTCATATTTTGCATGAGAGAATAATGCTATCATTAACAGAAATAGGAAAGACCAGAGAAGGAAAGTGTAATGTCTTAGGAGTATAAGAATATAGATTTAAAGCTGCAAGGAATCTTAGTGATGATCTAGTCCAACCACCACAATCCCACATTTTACAGGTGAGGAAACTGAGGCCCAAAGAGTTGAAATGGCTCGCCCTAAGGAGCATCTAGTAATAGCAAAGTTGAGATTTGAACTCAGTTCCTCTAATTACCCATTCAGTATTCTTTCCATTTACCACATATAAAATGGTCATTTTTGGATATATTGTTTGAGGGGATGATGGGACAGAGTATTAAGGAGAATCTGCAATTTATAAGAAAGATCATGACTGGAGACATAGATTTATGAGTCATCCACAGAGAAGTCATCATTGAAACTATGGGAATGGATAAGATCAATGAGAGAGAGCAAAAAGGTAAGGAAGTCAGTTACAGCCTTGGGGGAAGACGAACTGAGCTATGTTAAAGGAAAAGGAAAAGAAAGAGAAGCCAGTAAGGGGACAGAGAAAGAATGGTCATGAGGTTGGTAGATAATCAGAAAGATACAGTCATGGAAGAAAAAAGTATTAACAAGGAGGAAGAGACCAATGGTGTCAAATGTTAGAGACAGACCAAAGAGCAATATCAGAGTGATGGGGACAGAAGCAAAATTGTAAGGATTGAGGCATTAATGGGTACTGATAAAGTGACAGTGAGATATACCCCAAGTTTATCCTTGAATGACTGAAGTGGGGTTCAAGATGGAGGCTGTAGGAATGGAGAAGTCGAGACACTGTGACACCAGAGTATATGAAACAAAAGTTATGAACATAGATAGATATTGAAATTGATGAGGTTAACAGGGGATAAAGTGGAAAAGACTACAATCCAGCTTCTAAAATCAATGTGAAAACCACTGAGGATATTAAAGAAACTAATTAAGACTACAATATATCTGGGAGTTAATCTGACAAGATCTGCTTAGAATATATGAATTCAACTGCATTCTTTATAGAAATGAAGGAAGACAATTGTTGAGGTAATCATTCATTGTTGGGCAGTGCCAATATAATTTCTGAAATGTTTATACTGCCTAAATTAATCACAGGATTGTATGTTTTGCTCATCAAAATCTCATGAGTTTAGTTTTTGAACTAAAAAAATAGCAAACTCCATTTTATTAAATAGTTTTTTGAGGAACAACAGGTCTAGAATCTTAGAGAAAAATAGTAAAGAAGAAAGTAGATCAGCACAACAGACAAGAAAACCAAGATAGCAAAACAATTGAATGTTATAGTTCAGTTTTTAAATAAACTGTTGACCAAGAACTACTGGGAAAAGTGGAAACCAATATGGAAGAAATTAGACTTAAACTAGCATATCACATGATATATTATCATAAACTATAAATGGACATAAGACACTAATTTAAAAATTATATCACAAAATAAATGAAAGAGAATGGAAAGTGGTACATTTTGCATTTATAGCTAAAGGAAAAACATTAAAATCAAACAATGAATAGAGTGACACAAAAGATAAAGTGCATCATTTCATTTACTTAAAATTTTAAAAGGAAATTTTTTCATGAACTATTGAGGGGGGAAAGATTTGAATCAAATATCTGTGTTAAATAATATTTTTCTTGTTATGTATAAGCTATATAGAAACAAATATATAAGAATAAGAGCCATTTCCTATTCATAGTATTTTTGAGAGCTGGATTAATGATTAAAGTATATAGTTTTCAAAAGAAGAATTGTAAACTATCAACTACTATATGAAAGTACTACAGAACACTAAGAATAGATTGAGGAGGTGGCTAGGTGACACAGTGAATAGAGCACCGGCCCTGGAGTCAGGCAGACCTGAGTTCAAATCCGGCATCAGACACTTAACACAAAAACTAGCCATGTGACCTGGGACAAGTCATTTAACCCCAACTGCCCTCCAAAAAAAAAGCAAAAAAAAAGAATAGATTGAATTTTTAATAAATTAAAATGACTCTGAAGTCTCATCACATATCTCTAAACATATAAAAGATAGAAACAATCAGTGTTATGGATATGGAAAGACAGACTCATCCTTAAGAGGTGGAATCCATTCAACTCTTTTGGAAAACAATTTAGATTTCTATAGAAAAGAAACTGTTTGTGCTCATGTTTATATTCAGTAATCTTTCTATTCGCCCCATACTTCAAGGTCAGATACAGAAATAAACGACTGCAAAATATTAATAGCAACACTTTTGTAATAGCAACAACAACCAAAAAAACCCCCAACCTGGTAATAAAGTGGTTACCCATTGACTGGAGAATAACTGAACAGATTGCAATAAATCAATGAAATGTAGTATTATTATTCCATATGAAATTATGAACATGAGGAATTCAGAGAAGAATTATGTGAACAAATGTAGAGTCAAATAAGAAGCGAGAGGATAATATACATAATAACTACAATAATATTATCAGAAAAAGCCCCACTAAATGGGAACTATAATCTGATTAACTGTAAGAAACAGTTTTGGTTCCAGAAAACAAATGAGACCTACATACCATGTCCTTTCCAGAGGAAGGCTGGGGCTCTAGAAGCAAAATGTTGCATTCACTGTCAGACATGGTCTTTCTGTTATTGGTTTAATTTGTCTGTTTCTTTTTGTTATAATGGAAGGCTTAGTGAAGAGGGGTGGGTCCAGAAATGACTGTGATATAAAAATTAAAGACAGAAACAAAGCTTGTTTATTTAAAATTTAATCTTAAAGATAATTGCTACCTGCTAACTCAGATTTTTATAGCTAAGATTTTTATAGCTCAGTTAAAAACTGATTGACCTAACACTGGAGAAACAGGTGAAAATTCTGTAGATAGGGAATGGAATGGGTACATTTCTCAAGTACTGATGTGACTCCCATGAGCTTTGTTTGCTCAACTGTAGTGAAAACTCTCTCCTCTAGATATTTGATGGTGCCTTGGGATGACTTGGCAAAGAGTAATCAAAATGTAAATTGAGCATTAGAAAATGCAAATGTTTGCAGTGACATAGGAGAAATTGAATGTAGTTTACATGAGATGCATGACTAGTCAAGTGAAAGCAGGTGCCTGGAAGGTACAAGCATCAGGAAAGGTGACTAATATGAAAAAAGTAGCTAAGCTAATATTTAAGCAATTCAGAAAATCATGGGAAATTTGATGAGCAAAAAGAAATATGTGGTAGCAGGGAGAGGCCATTATAAAAGGCTTAAGCAAGAGAAAAGGAGTCAGCAGAGCTAATCAGAATTTGTTATATTTAGGAATAGATGAAATAGTTGATTTATTAAAACATTCAAGAAAATGTGTAAGATAGTTCCTTTCAATCTAATGCACAAATACACATATATAATAAGAATATATCCAGGTAGAAAGATCAATGACTTTGTTGGGCTTATTTTTGTTCTTATGCAACCAGAAAGTTTATTACTCTTCCTACCTCCTCACCTGAGGGTGGCAGACTTTCTAAAAAGAGTTGTGAAAAAAAAAGCCTCTGATTTTGAACAAAGAGGCAATCAATGATCACTCTTCTCATGAGAAAGAGACAGTCAAGAATTTCAGCTGAGGCAAAAGTTGGAAGTTCAAACTGGAAGTTACAACTTTGTAACAAGTAGAGATGACTGTTCCTGGTAGCATCTGGTGAAGAATGCATATGCAACATCTGGTAGAGATTCTACATCCAACAGAGACCATTGGTCCAGCAGAGACTACATGTCCAGAAAAATAGGAGAGACTATGTGTCCAAAGTATGCTATTTATCCAGCAGACAATGCATGCTCCAGCTAAGACCATGTTCATTGTAATAACATCCAAGAAAGCAGAATGTGACAGAAAATATGTATCCATTGGAGACACAACAACATCGGCAGAATGCATCAGTGTTAAAGAAAGACATCGGTCGCCCCTTTGCAGTGTGCTGTGGTCACCCCTTTCCTCTACATCTCTTTCCATGTGTATTCCTTCCCTCTGTCCCTTCTTTCCTGAAGGTCTGCATGTTTGCAGAAGACTTAAAGGGACATTTTTTATTGCTGTTTTTCTTACTATGTCACGTCATTAAATGCTTTTGCTTTGAATGAATTAAGTCTTGTAACTGGTGAAGATGAAAACATGGCAGAGGTGGTATGGGTAGATTGTGAGCTGTGGTTTCTTTTAAAGTACATGGGGCCCAAGTGGCACCTTGAACCTAGGGTAGCCATTTGTTTGGGGGGAATCCCCTGTAAATTAGGGAGGGTGCCCTCCCCAAGTGCTATGCTTATTATCATTAGACTACTAGGTAGCCATTAGACTAGTTTATTTAGTTCGAGGGAAGCCTGAATGATTACACCAAGCCATATCCATAGATTCACAGATCAGTAGAACAGAATGGATCATGGTGGTGGTCCCAGAATTTCATCCTTCCCGGCATGGTGTTGAATTATAAGTCCCTGGTGTTTGTAATTTATTCTGCAGATATTTTGTATATGCAAATAGATACATGTTGTTTCTCCCAATAGAAGGTAGGTTCCCTGACAACAAAGGATCTTTTCTCCTTGTATCTCCCACGTCTAGCTCAGGACTTAGCACATAGTAGATACTTAATAAAAATGTATTTTAGATACTTTAAAAGCATATAAGTAGATAATAAAAGATTGACTGGCTAGTTAATTTTTTTCCCCATAGAATCATAAACCTAGAACCTAGTAGCCCTCACGGAGTATTTGGTCCAATCAATTCATTTTGCAGATGAGGAAACTGAGGCCCACGCAGGTCAAGTGACTTGCCCAGGGTCACACAGGTTGTGCTAGAGGCCAGATGTGAATCTTCTGGCCTTATAATGAGTGTTCTTTTCCCTTTTTATATAGTATATTTTTATATGTAAATAACATTTTATTATATATATATATATATACATTTAATCCTTGAATTCATAGACTACCTCTTTTAAGAAAGAAAGCCAATAAAATATTGCCAAAAGAAATGGCAGTTTGGCCATCTGAGAAGTAAAGACAGCTAAGACCTACCAGAGTATAAGTAACATGCTTAGGATTATATAAAAAGATACTGGCAGAGTAGGAGGTGGGGAGGGGAACATCTCATTGATTAGATGATGAGATTCAGTCTGGGAGACCTTGGGATCAATGACTTTAGAAGGACATAGGCTCCAGTTGTGGCAAAAGTTGTGTGTGTGTGTGTGTGTGTGTGTGTGTATGTGTGTGTGTGGTGTCAGGGGAGAAATCAGAAAGCTCTAAAGAGCCATACTCCTATAATCCCTGCAAAAGAGACTAAGGGCTAGCAGAACTCTTGAGCTAAGGAAGGGAGCTGAGCCAGTCAGGTTCTACATGAAGTTTGGCATTTACTAAATATATTGGGCCCCTCAGAGTGGTTGAATTTACCAGGTTACCTAAAGTGGGGCAAATGGGTCTAGGCCAGAAACAGAGCAGGTTAAAGCTTCCCAGCCCAATCAGAGTGGGAGAGGGCCTCTGGGTAGGCCCTGTACTTCTAGCCTAGATGAGGGAAGGAGACCCAATTTTAAAAGGAAAAAAAAAACCTATAAAGCATGTTAGAAGTTGACCCCAATTAACATTTCCATGCATACTCAGTTGTGTGGTAATATCAAGTATCTCCTACAACATTTTTAAAGCCTCCGGTTCTATTTTCCAGGGACATCAGGGACAATTTTGTTTTCAAAACAAACAGAGTCTGGAGATCATCATCCACAGTGGAAATTCAGTCTCTTTAGAGCCTTCCATCATTCAGATTTTAAGCCCTGGAAACAAACATGGTTCAATTACTACCCAATTTTCCTCGATATCATTTCAGGAAATGGTAAAATAATCAGGTGTGAAAGACAAAGGGAAAAATGAGGCTGAGGTGGGGAAAAACCCCTATTCTTCCTATCTCTCTTCCTTCCTTCCTTCCTTCCTTCCTTCCTTCCTTCCTTCCTTCCTTCCTTCCTTCCTTCCTTCCTTCTTCCCTCCCTTCTTTCTTCCTTCCTTCCCTTCCTTCTTCCCTCCCTTCTTTCTTTCTTTCTTTTTTCTTTCTTTCTTTCTTTTTTCTTTCTTTCTTTCTTTTTTCTTTCTTTCTTTCTTTGTTTCTTTGTTTCTTTCTTTCTTTTTTTCCTTTCTTTCTTTCTTTGTTTCTTTCTTTCTTTGTTTCTTT
>CM053601.1:102759272-102778679 GCA_028646575.1 Pseudocheirus occidentalis | reverse complement strand
CCTGTGCTATAAGTTAGTTTAACAAAACTCAGCATGGCGCCTAGACAGACCGGTAGAGAGAAAATGGGATTACAGGTCCTGGCATGAGTCCATGAACAAAGAAGAGGAGCACTATCCCCTAGTCTAGTGGATAATTAATAAGCAATGAACGATTCAAGATAAGTGAGCAACCCAGAGAAGTATTTTGATTCAGGAAGAGGGAATGATTTGGTTGACATGGATACTAAAACCATCTCAGATTTGCAAAATATTCCTCCTAGTCAAAAGAGCGCAGCAACCAGGCTCCAGGCTAAAAGGGCTTGAACAGCCTGGTCACATCAACCAGAATTTGTTGCCCTGGGAACTTGGAAGAAGAGCTAGTGAGGGGCATTTTGAGATTTGATTCCACTCCTTTTATTTGCAAAGCTCCCTCTGGGCTCACTCTCTCAAATCTGCCGTGTTGTGTGCCAAGAGACCCATGGCAGTAAGGCAGTCTTGTTGAGGGACCTATGGAGCCAAGCGGTATTTAATCTTTTCCTGACCTTTTTCATTTCACCTACTGTGCTTCTGGGTATGGTGTTGGCAGGGAATGATTTGCTCCTTTACGGGAAATGGTATCTCAGCTGACAAGTCAACCTGCTGAAAGATTACATCAAGTGGGTCATTCGGCTGCTGTTTGGCTAGGATGGTGCCTGGGACCAACTCCAGTTGCTTAAGGAACTTCTGATGACTCTCCTGACAAATGAAACAATTCCTCTGGACTAACTCTCTTCCAGAGAAAAGCTAGCTATGTCTTGGTTCTATAGATACTCCCTAGGAATTAAGGTGGTATTCTCTACTATTATTATCTTGAGCCCTGATACCAGAGTGTTCCCATCCCCCCACTAGCTTCCAGGGACTAGTATCCCAGTTCCATTTAACTAATTAATATTGATTAACTATTAATAAGTTAGTGTTAATTCTATTAATTGGTTAATATCTAATATGTATTATAACATATATACCTATTAATAAAGGAATATTTATTTCACAGTTACAGCAAGAAGTACAAACATTTCTCCCTCACACTGTGGGAGCACACTTTACTACAATACTTCAGTCTCTGGAGAGAATGAGCTCAGACTTATCACTAATTCCACTGAGTTCACATCCATATGTGTCCTAACTGTCAGTTGAGTTCTCAACACTAGCTACCATTAGGCTGGGTCTTGAAGGTCATTCCTTGGACCTCAAAGCTGGACTGGCTTATTGCAAACTCTAGCATGGACTCTACTCCCAGATTTCCTGATGGCTTGTTCTCCTGACCTTTTGAAATTCAAAAGGTCATAGCCTTCCATGTTGAAAATAAACACAGAGGCAAAGAACAAAAGCCCTTATTCCTGTCCTCGAACTGATCTCAAATAGGCTGAGCCCTTTTCAGGGCTGCTCATCCACCTTCAGTGTCTTCCTTCACACAACTATCACCCTGGCTCCAAGAAGCTATATAAACCCATGCCACACCCCACTAAACTGTCTCAGCAGACAAGTTAAATGGTCTCGAGGTTAACCAACAGGCCTCAAACCTGTTGGTGAGTTAGGGGGATGTCTACCCCAGACCTGTGAAGACTTCCCCCAGCAGAATGGGTGGATGAGAACAATTTGTTCCATTGGCCATGAAGGCTGCTGAAGCAGGAGTTGTGGAACGTTTAGAGCTTGGTGAAGCATTGAAGATGCCAAGGTCATCCTGGGCCATCACCAGTCATCTTGACTTTTGTCTTGCCACTGGACTTCAATGACTCTGGAAGAGAGAATGAAGCTGATGACTTTGTGCCACTCTGACTTGCTTAAATCCAATTCATGCTTGCATCAAGACATCACCCATTGATGTCATTGGTCCTCTTCAAAAATGAAGGATGAACAACAATCCTTACAGCATTCTCTTTCTTACTGCCTGCCAGTCTGGAAGGAATCAGACTAAAATGCATGGGCTGTGGTTGACTAATGAACTCTGAATTCTCTGCAGTTCTGGCTAGATACCAATCAACAGTATGCCTTTTCATCACAGGTATAGCATACAAAAACTAGATCTAGAATGTCTGCACGTGCTCCTGAGGGTTGGGCTCAGAAGTGTGCTGGAGACCCTTTATAAGGGGCTAGGAAAGCCAATTATTACATCTTCAGTGTAAGCTTTTACACCTCAGGAATGGGCACACACTACAAATCAGGGTTTGGATTATTGTTTTGTTGATTGTCTAGACATAAGAAGATGACTGAGAAAATGTTATTAATGCAGATCAAACTTGAAAGCATCGCATACCAGAGAGTAGGTTGTTAAACACTTACCAGCACACCCCTGGAGATTTGTATTTTTATTCTAGAGACAATATGGAGCCACTGGATGTTCTTGATCAAGGGAATAATGTAATCATAATTTTTCTTTACGGATGTTAATTTGGCAGCAAAAAAGTAGCGTAACAATTTTTCGTGTTCTCTTCTCTCTAATAGTGCTCAGTGGAATTCCTCAGTAGGATTCTTTGTCCTGATTTTCTCATTTATCTTTCCTGTAGCTGTAGTTAGTGTGTACTCCACTCTTCTAGTCCTACTTTGGTGGGTTTTTTTAAATTTCACCTTATTTAATAAAGGTCTTTCCAGATTTTGATGTATTCCTCACATTTGTTGGTCATTCCACATCTTTCTGATAAAGGAAACACAAGAGCATAAAGAGGAAATCTTCACATACAGGTACATGTTTCAGATTGCTGGGCGGGAAGGGGACGAGTCAGGCTTGCTCTTGTCACACCTAATTACTCTATCATTGACTATAGTTTAAAAAAAATCACAACAAAAAGATATTTTAATGACTGAATTACTTTGTTTTCAGGATTCCATATATGGGTCATGAAAGCCTCCAAAGGCTTTCTATTAAATTTATTAATTTCTTTCAAAGATTCCAAGAAGATTGGCAGTTCCACCCTGTCTCATTATTGTCTCATAGAGATCACACCATGTTAGCCTCATATGGACCAGTGAGGTAGTCCTTCTCTCCATGTCCACTCTTCCTCCCACAGATTCTGTGTTCATTTGTGGGAGATACACCTCAGATTTTTGGAGGAAAATGCTTTATAAGTACTATTCATATTACATCATTTAAGTAAATGCTTTTTTAAAAAAGTTAATTGAGTATTGTTTTTTGCCAGGGGAAGCACACTGGTGAGGACTCCTAAGATACTGTATTGCTCTGGAAACCCAGTATCATTGGGTTTTATTATATATGTATATATATATATATATACATATAATGAGAGAGAGAGAGAGAGAGAATCTTTTATTTTTCTTTGTTCTTCCTTCTAGGATGAAGCAGAACAAGTCTAATCCTTCTTCCACATACCCAATACTTCACTCATTTTGAAGCAGCTATCATGCCTCCCCCCAGGTCTTCTCTTCTCCAGACTAAATAGCCCTTATAAATTCCTCACATTACATAATTTTAAGAACCTTCATCATCTTGATCATCCTTTCCTGGATATACTCCAATTTACCAATCCTTCATAAAATATGGTGCCTAGAATAGAAAGCACCACTCCTGATGGGTTCTGACCAAAGCAGAGTACAATGGGACTATCACCTACCTCATTCTATGCACTATTCATCTCTTTTTTTAAAAAATTGTCTTTATTAATTTGTTTGTTTACTTTTAGTTTACAAGATTCAGTTCCACAATCCCTTGAGTTTCAGATTTCTCTCTCTCCCTCCCCTCCTCCGCCATGGTGGCTTGCAATCAAGTATAGGATTAGCAAATACTTTCACATTAGACGTTAGTCGGGTTATAAAGAAGGATTGTAACAGATGAAATGAAAGAAGAGAAAGAGGAAATAAAACCAAAACAAGAAAAAGAATGAGAGCAGGTAGTTTGCTTCAATCTGCATTCAAACTCTGTTCTTTCTAGTTCTTTTTCTGAATGTAGACATCTCTCTCCATCATGAGTTTTTGGAGTTGTCTTTTAACCCTGCATTGCTAAGAAGAGTCCAGTCTATCAAAGTTGGTCAGTACACATATGTTGTGTCTGTAATTGTGTACAAATTTCTCCTGATACTATTCATCTCTTAACATAGCCAAAAACTGCACAAACATCTTGGCTACAATATTGTATCATTGACATATTAATTTTGTGGCCCATTGAAATTCCCATCTCATTTTTTGATGAACTACAGTACTATCTGCATGTCTCCCTTGTTCTGTATTTGTAAATTTGATTTTTGAACCCAAGTAGAACTTTATTATTTCTCCCTGTTAAATTTCACCTAATTAGATAAGAATCTTTAAAAATCTGATTCTATCATTCAATATGTATAATCCGTCCCAACAATGTGCTACCTGCACATTTGAAAAGGCTGCTCATCTTAATCATTCATTAAAAATGTTTAACACCACAGGGTCAAGAACAAATCACTAGGACATACAACTGAAGACCTATGTCTAATTTGACATCAATACATTTAATGACAAGTCAGAGTTTGGTCATTACACCAATTCCAAATTCACCTAAATGTTGTATTATCTAGCCCACATCTCTCCATTCTGTTTACAAAGAGAAGATGGAAGACTTTGTTAAATGCTTTGCTGAAATTTACGTCAATTATGTTTACATCATTCTTTTGATTAACCAACATAGTAACCCTGTTAATAACAGATATGAGATTTTCCATATCAATGATGTTTCTTCTTTCTTTGTTCTTGTTTCATTCTTTAACATGATTCTAGGCAACTTGAATCTCAGAATGCCCCAAACTGAACAAATAAAATTTTCAGCAACCTGATACTCCTGATTTGTCCAATCTCCCTCCCCATCACCAGGCTTAAATCCTTTGAATAATCTTGGCTTCTTTCCTTTCCTTTGATTCCCAGATCTATCAGAGAATGACAGAGTTTGAGTCATTGCAATAGCAATGCTTATTTGCTGCTGCAGTGGGGAAAGGGTGGGGTTGTAAGACCAATAACACTAGCACACAGGAGGGTTGCTGGCACAGATTCTTTGATCTGCTTTTCTAAAGGAAAGCAACTCACAAGGGGTCAACAATCTTACTTTAATCAAACATATATATCATTTACTTAGTTCAAGGGGGAAAAGTCATCACCCTGAACTTCAGAGAAAATACAAACAAAAATAATGGCATAAAGACCAACAGACAGGGCTTCTAACCCTCTGACCAAATAATACCTACATCACAGATCAACAGACAGATCCAACTGTCTGACCAACGCAATACATACATAGTTACCAAAAAGAGAAGCACCAGCTTCTGAGTTTTCAAAGCCAGGGGGTCTCCTTAATGACTTTGCAGAGTCTCATCTGGGTACTTCACATGAATATTCTTCCCATGAGTGAACTCCAAAGCAAAATGCTAACCTCAGAGGATATACGTATATATATATATACACACACACACACACACACTCACACACACACAAACACACACACACATACACACACACACACACACACACACACACATACTTCTTCAGGGTCAGAGAGCATCACAACTCTACTGACCCAGGCTCATGTTACTCAAACTCATGGAACTTAGGCTTCCATGTTACTTAAGCAGGTCAATGGTTGGGAAAGATCTTCTAATTAAGCAAAATATACATTAACAATAGAGTCATTTAGTCAAAACTATACAGGAAAGAAATCCTTACTATAACATAATCAACAAATAGTCCTTTAACCTCTCCTTAAAGACCCTCAAGGAATAAGAACCTGTATCTGGTCACTAAAACCCTATCATTCCCATCCCTAAACTACCTCTTACATCCATACTCTTTATTCCTACTGGCACCAGTGGAATTTAAACCTTGTCTACTTTTTTCCTGAACAATCCCAAAACCTACTAGCTAGTTTTCCTACTATTAAATTATCTTCCCTCCTCTACCCAATTCATTCTGCACACCACTGCCAGATATGAACTTACATCTGTAAGGTACTTTGTACCTCTCTCATTCTATTTTCACACTTTACCTATAGTTACAGTTATTTGTGTATGTGTTTAATACTTCCTATAAGGTTATAGGCGGCAGCTCAGTGTCTCAGTGAATAAAGCTCTGGAACTGGAGTCAGTAAGACCTGAGTTCAAATCCAGCCTTAGACACTTACTAGCTGAGTGACTCTGGACAAGTCACTTGCCCTCTGTTTGCCTTAATCCATTAAAGAAGGAAATAGCAAACCACTCCAGTATCTTTGTCAAGTAAACCCCATGGACAGGAGGTTCACAGGGTTATGATATGTCATAATATGTCAGTCAGATATGACTGACTGAACAATTAAGTTATAATTTCCATGGTGTTAAGACATATTTAATACTTCTTTGCAACACCAATAATTTTTTTAGCAGTGTCCTTCACACAGTAGGTACTTGATAATATTTGTTGAATGCATAAATATATTCCCAGGCAACTTTGAGACACTGTATTATTTTTGGATAAAGTTTCTTTTGCAGAGAAAATAAAAAATAAACCATGTCTCTTTGCAAGAATTTTGGGTACACATCATGATTATTTTGGAATACTCACATCTTTTTCCATTGTCCTTTCATGTTTTCTTTCTGATCTTTTTTCTTTTCAAATATGCTAATTAAAAGAATCATTATTTTTTTTCTCCTTTTGATCTTCCTCCCCCTTTTCATTTGTGAATATCAAATGTGCTAATATTTGTAAAGCAGCACAGTGCCCGACACATAGTAGGTGCTTCATAAATATTTGTTCTATGGCTAATTTAGAAATGTGATTTTCATGACTTCATGTTTGCAATGGGTTTTGTATTCCTTGCTTTCTCAATGGGTAAAGGAAAGCATGAGAAAAAGGAGAGAATCTGAAACTAAAAGTAAAAAAAGTTCAATTTAAAAAAGGAAAAAATACTTTCCCCCTCACACATACACACACACAGATCATCCCTATCTCACTCTCATCATTCACAGATGTTTTAGGGCTCGTGGAATATTGTTATGGTGCTAGGCACCATCATAATTCAATATTTACTTGTTTCTCTGCAGTAATAACTCACATTTTCAATAGTGTTTTATGTACACAACCTTAAATCTTCACAATGACTCTTTAAAGTATTAGCCCCCCCTTTCAGATAAGAAAACTGAAACTCAGAGAAGTTATATGGCTCACCCATATTTTCAAAGGAAATAAGTGTCAAAAAAAGGATCTGAAGCCAAATCTTCCTCATTCCAAGTCCAGCATTCTATCTATCATACCATATTGTGTCTTTAAGATGGTTTAGTTACCACCAGTAACTACTACTCATTGGCCAACTTCTTCGATTCTCTTTTGAGTAGTAGTTACATTGATGCTTATCTCATTTAGGGTTAAATTGTCCAATTCCTATGGTAAACAGCTATAAATCAATGGGAAAGAATTAAATTAAAACCCGAGCAACTCACTATTGGCTATTTTATCAATGAATAATTTTCAAGGTAATTACTTGGTTCTCAGTCTAGCTCTATGGCAATTGGAGCCGATCATTCTGTTCTCTTATATGCTGATTTGATGAAGGTCCATTTATTTAGTTTACTCCTATTTTAAACCTGAATCTGCCTCCTAACTGTTCTGTACTTACTGTGAGCTATTTAGCAATTCTTCTTGTAATGTGATTCTTCTGAATACTTTCAAAGGCAGTTTTCAGCCTAATTTGTTACAGAACTGATTATAGTTCTCTAGCTATTCATTTAGCTTTCTATGGTATCAAACCAGTCCTGACCATATTCCTATTCTCTTTTTAAAATAATATTTTAAGGGGAGACTAGGTGGTGCAGTGAGTCAGGAGGACCTGAGTTCAAATTCGGCCTCAGATACTTAACACTTACTAGCCATGTGATGTTGGGCAAGTCACTTAACCCCAATTGCCCCTCCCCCCAAGCAATAATAATAATAATATTTTAATTTTCCCCCAGCTACATGTAAAAGCAACTTTAGCGTTCATTTAAAAAAATTTTTGAGTTCCAAATTTTCTCTCTCCCTCCCTCAACTTCCCCCTCCCTGAGACAGTAAGCAATTAGATATAGGTTATACATGTTCAATCACGCAAAACATATTACCATATTAGTCATGTTGTGAAAGAAGACACAGACCCAAAGAAGAAAATACACAAAATGAACAATAGTATGCTTCTGTTTGTATTCAGACTGCATCAGTTCTTTCTCTGGAGGCTAATAGCATTTTTCATCATGAGTTCTTTGGAATTGTCTTGGATCATTGCATTGCTATGAATAGTGAAATCATTCACAGTTGATCATTTAACATTGCTATTGCTGTATACAATGTTCTCCTGGTTCTGCTTACTTCACTTTGCATCGGTTCATATCGGTCTTTCCAGGTCTTTCTGAAATCTACCTTTGCCCAACTTCTTTAAGTAGAGACTAAAGGACCTTGGGATCTTTGTTGGATGTTCAGAAGGGATTCCTCTCCAAGAAAGGATTGAATTAGATAATCTCTGAGCTTCCTTCCAAATCTAAGATAAAATTCTATGTCTAGAGTTTCTTAGGGAAAAGAGTTTCTTAGGGAAACTCATCATCATCCCTTCAGGAGTTTGGCAAAGAGCTAAACTTTTATAGCCTCATTTGTAAAATGGAGATAAAAATATCATCTACTTCATAAAATTGTTGGGAGCATCCAAGGAGATAATATATGTAAAGTGACTTTCAAACCTTACAATACTGTATTATTATTTATTATTATTGTATTATATATTCCATGGAAGTAAAGATAGAAATGGTCCAAGGATGTGTCATGATCTTACTATTGTTTTATTTTTGGTGTTTGACGGACTATTGTAAGTAGATAAAATGATTATTTTTGTAGCTGAATAAAAATCTTGAGGTGGTAAATTCATCTTCTGTGGGATCACTGAAAATATACTTCAGACAAGTTCCATAACAGACTAGATGTTGAGGATGGCTTTTTACCTCACTTGCTCCTACATGATTTTGATTTCTTCCTCATGGTTTCTTCCACAACCACAGTTCTCCTCCAATCATGCTTTGAGGTCCCAGGTCCAAAAGACTGTACGGATATAAAAGGATGAGGGGGACCATAGCTTAGTCCCATATGGGACCAAAGAATCATAGAATGGGGAAGGTATCTTAGAAATGGAAGTCTTTCCTTTTATAGATAAAGCAAATGAGGCTCACAGAGCTCAGATTTCTTGTTCACAGCACCTTGTAAATTGTAGATACTCAAGACTTGCGGATTTAATTTGATCAAGTAACTTGCCTAAGGTCAGAGAGCTAGTTGTTATAGCCAGCTAACCAACAAGTACTTATTAAGGGCTTGCTTGGTCCCAGCCTCTGTGCTAAGCACTGAGGATTTATAAAAATGAAACAAAAACCCATGGCTCTTGGCCTCAAGAAGCTCACATTCAACTTGGGGGACATTGAATAATGGTATATATAGTCATATACAGTTTAGATGGAGGTAATCCCAGTGGAAAATATTAACAGTGGGGAGGACTGGGAGAAGCCTCCTACCAAGAGTGGGATTTGAGATGAGTTTTGAAGGAGGCCAGGGAAGCCAGGAGATGGAAGTGAGCAGGTAGAACATTCCAGGTATAAGGACAGTCAACAAAAAGACAGAGAGCTGAGATATGGATGATGGTGTTCAAGGAACATCAAAGAGACCAATGGGGCTAGAAGGTAGAGTGTGTAGAGGGAAGTAAAGTGTAAGAAGAAAAGTAGGAAAGGGCCAGGTTGTGAAGGGCTTTAAAAAGTTAAACAAAGGGGTGGCTAGGTGGTGCAGTAAATAGAGTGTCAGCCCTAGAGTCAGGAGGACCTGAATTCAAATGTGACCTCAGATACTTAACACAAAAACTAGCCATATGACCTTGGGAAAGTCACTTAACTCCAATTGCCCTATCTTTTCCCCTCCAAAAAGCAAAAAAAAAAAGTTAAACAAAGATTTTATATTTGATCCTGGAAGTAATAGGGAGCCAATGAAATTTATTGAGCAGGGGAGTGACATGGTCAGACCTGTGCTTTAGGAAGACTACTTTGGCAGCCTGTGGTCTGGAGTGAAGAGAGACTTGAGGCAGAGATACCAGTCAAAAGGCCATTGCAATAGTCCAGATGTGAAATAATGAGAGTTTGTACCAGGGTGTTGACTGTCCAAGTGGAAAGAAGGAGATTTTTTTTTTTCTCTTTTGGATGGGGGAAGGTAGGGCAATTGGGGTTAAGCAACTAAGGTCACATGACTAGTAAGTATTAAGTGTCTGAGTCTGGATTTGAACTTAGGTCCTCCTGATTCCAGGGCCAGTGTTCTATTCACTGTGTCACCTAGCAGCCCCAAAGGAGATCTTTATGACAGATGTTTGCAAGGCAGAGGAAAGGCTCTCCTGATTCCTGTACTCTGAAGTAAGGGCAGGCTTCATGAAAAGATGGGAGTCTCCCCAAAAGCCTTACCACCTTTCTCAGGAATACAGTGCATTCATGCAGTATGGTAGCAAGTTGTATGGCTACTAGGTCTAAAATTTTTGGGCACTTGAACTGGATAACACTTCAACATATCTCTTGATGGAGGTGGCAAAAGTATTCTCTTGGTCTAGCTCTATAACATACACGCAATCTGAACATTCTTGCTCCACACACTCCAAGTGGCTATAATACTCTGGCTAATGAAAGGAACTGGGATGTAGGGCATGGAACTGTATTGACTTGTGCTCTGACTTCTCAAATCAGAATCTATGCAACCCAGAACCCAGGAACTTATTTTTCAAATTATTCTGAGAAGCACTTCATGGGCTTCATCAGTCTTCACAAGGGGTCTGTGACACACGGAAAGGGTAAGATGCCCTGGTCATTGGAGTTTTTAGTTTTCTGTTGCCTTGTGCTGATGGTTTGAACATCAGCCTAACATGTAACAGAGTTGGGCTTGAGTCCCGGTTTATGCCCCACCTCTCTGTTTGCCCTTCACTTTGACGTGTTACTGAGGCAGTGAATTGTAATAGAGAGGTTTCTATATTTGGAGCCTGGAAAATGCAGGCTTGAATTGTACCACTACCTCACTTAATCATTTCAAGCCTCAGTTTCCCTATCTGTAAAATGAGGTTGATAATATCTGCAGGATTTCCCTCATGGGGTTGTTGGGAGGTTCAAATGAGATAACATTTCTGAAGAGCTTTGTGAATGTCAGTTATAATTGGGCCTCTGTTTGCTGTTCTCCAGCCTGGACGTTATGGTATTCTACCCTCTTCTCAGGCTTTGTCCTTTCTCCCCAAACCCATGGGGATTATGTGAGAACTAATTAAATTAGATATAAAAACAAGTTCTGTTTGGGTCCTTGAGCTTTTTGGAGGAAAGCCCTGTATAAATATGACACCTTTTGTTATTTGTAGCCCAGGGGATTTACAGAAAGAAGTCAAGAATTTTTAGAGGCAGAAAATAGCAGTTGAAAAAACAACTTGGTACATAGAGCATGGTGTCCTTATCAAGCAGGCAGCATTATCTTTCCAAGGCAGACCCTGAACATGAAACACCTGGGTCACAGATTTCCTGCCTTTTCCAATTCATATTTTGAAGGAAAGAGACCTTTACCCTGACCTGCCAAGCAATGATCTTCAGTGAGTGGCAAAAGGCCCTGGATTTGTACTCAGGAAACCAGAATTTGAGTCTTGCTTCTGTCATTGAATGTTGCTTATCCTCTCTAAGCCTCAGTTTCCTCATCTATAGAATGGGGATAATGATAATTTTATAGTCTGTACTACAGGGAGGAATTAAGAGGATTGCATGAAATAGCATAAACCACAAACTCTTAGATATGAGTTATTAATTCCACTATTCAATGTAGTTCCAAAAGAGGTTTAGTAACTTGGTTAGATTTATATGGTAAATAAGTAATATATCCCTTTAAATTCAATCAGTCAAAAAGTATTTATTGTGTGTATTATGTGACAGGCATTGTGTTAGATGTTGGGAAGAAAAAGAATGAGACAATCCTTACTAGTAACGAGCTTATATTCTAATATAAGATGTAAGTATACACAGAATAATGAAGAGTACAAAATTAGTAAGCACCAGGCAGGTAGGGAAAAAAGTCCTTAGCTACTGAGGGGATGAGGCAAGGCTTCATGCAGATGGTAGGATATAAGTCACATCTCAAAGGACCAGGACTCTGTGAGGCAGAGGGGAAGGAGAGAGTGTATTCCAGGCATGGAGGATGGGATGTGCCCCAGGGCCAAGGGGCACAGATGGGAGATGTGGGTCAATTACAGCTATGACATCCCACTAAGAGGGAAAGAAAAGAAGCACTGGTTAAGCACCTACTATGTGCCGGTATTATGATAAGCTCTCTACAAATTTTACCTCATTCTATCCACATAACAACCACAGGGGGTCGGTACTCTTGTTATCCCCATTTTCTAACTGAGGAAACTGAGGCAGATGAAGTAAAGTAACTTTTTTTCTGGGTCCAACTAGTAAATATCTGAGGCTGGATTTGAATGTAGGTCTTCCTGCTTCTAACCCAGCCCTCTATCCACTAAACTATCTGGGTTACCCTTCCAATTACCTTTCCAAAAAAAAAAAATATGAGTTTGGTCTGGCATGACTAGATCTTGATGAAGCCATCTTACCCATTTATCATCAGCACTCCGCTTTCCAAATTAATGATCCCTTTAACAATATTCAAAATTTTTTTGCCAGAAATCAATCTCAACATTACTTGACTATAGCTTACAGTTTGTTCTCTTTGTTTTTTGAAAATTGAGATATTTGTCCCTCTCCAGTCTTCCATAATCTAGTGCCTCCCACATTCTCTCTCTCTCTCTCTCTCTCTCTCTCTCTCTCTCTCTCTCTCTCATACACACACATGCATATATATGTATAAATTTGTGCATGTATGTAAATTATTCTAATAACCTGGGATAAATTAATTGGCTACTTGCTAGCTACTTGAATTCACCAAACATAGTTCTGGTCTCTCTTATTGTCTTTTCCAGTTCAAAGATCATTCCTGTTGACAGAGAAAACAGAAGAGCTGGGCAGATGTGCCTTTTCTCTTTGTCATCATTTATTGTATGACCTGACCCATCAGCAGTCCTCTGTCCTTTGATTCTCCCTCTTTGTCCAGTATTGGAGCTGGATTTCCTGGCCAACCTGAGCCTCAGTACCTGGGCTCTTGACACTATTCTTACAACTCCATGCCTTTCTCTTGTATTTTTCTCCTGCTACTCCCTCCCCCCCCATTCTGTATTATTGGTTGATAAATTCCCTATACATGCCCAACAAATTTTGTACTAACTCTCCCATTTCTTCTTTGCTTCCTTGTGTTTCTGGCCAGGTCTTCAGAATCCCATATGTTGCCAGCTGGGATTGGGACTGTACCTTGAAGGATGGCAAGGATTTGGGGGAGGTTAACAAGAAGTCATTATAGAAAAGAAAAGACCACAAGCAAAAATAGAGAGGCAGAAATGACCATTGACTTCAAGCTTATTATTCCTCCTCATATTACCAATGTGAGGGTATTTAATGTAGGTAAATCACTTTGTAAACCTTAAAAGGCTAAAATAACGTCAGTTATTATTATTATTATTTGTCATATTACTTATAAGGAATCTTTACAGAAAGAGCGCTAAGTGGGTCTGAACTACAAATGTGGCTGGACTTAGTGTAAATCAGGTCAAGTTTATTTTTAGTGTCCTCATTCTGCCTACTTCCTCCTGGAACCTTACCCCTCCTTCAAACATATATATGTAGTACTCAGTACTCTCATGGTCTTCCTTCTGTCCCTGAGGAAAACATCTGAAAAATTAAATCATGCTAAGGTATAAGTAACTAGACATATGACCTTCCCCAAGGGTGTTTGAATTTTTTGAAAAGTATCTCAAACAGAGAGATTTCTTAAGTCAAAGCAATAAATCTCTAATCATGGAATCTCAGTGTTGGTGACAAGCCCAGATCTCCTTTTTGTACAGGAATCCACTGAGTCAGGCCACATGGGTGGTTGCCAAGTCCCTTCTAACTACATATATGGCCTTATGATGCTAGTCCTTCAATATGTAATGTAAGCTCTTCATCCTGAGTTAATTAATGGCATTTCTAGTGTCTTGGAAAATAACTTTTTCAAGAGGGTGGTTTTTCCTTTTCCTTTATTTAGTCTATCCAAATATGTGTCCAGAGATGCTGCAGTTAGCCCCATGGTACCCCAAAGCTAGAGTCGCACTCCTTCCATAGCCAACTCCTTCACTGATTCCTAACTTTCTGGTATGTGCTTTGGCTCATATCATTCTTTTTCATTATGGGTCATCTGTGGTCTAACCCATTCACTTTCTGTGATCAGGAGCCTCTTTGCAATAGTCAAAAGATCTCTGGACTTGGAATTGGGAGAAGAGTGTTCAGATCTCACTCAGTTTAGACACTGCCTAGCTGGGTGACCACCCTTGGCCATTCCCCTGGTCTCATTCTCTTCTTCTGTAAAAGGGGAATAATATTACTCCTTGTTGCAAGGGCGGGGAATGTGTTTTCAACATTAAAGTTCTATATGAATCTGAGCTGTAATTTATCTTAACACCCTAGTTTTCGATACAACCCATCCAACAAGTATCAATGATCCAGAAACGCAGCTGAGAATGTGAGAAATCAAAATAGATATGGAAAAGTCTAGGAACTAAAGTTTGTCGACTTTACTCAAAAGAGAGTCACTCAGACCCTATTCACTGTGATTTTAGACACAAGTCATTGGTTTGGAGCTGGAAGAGACCTTAGGGGCCATCTAGGTCAATGCTTTAATTTTACAGATCAGAAAACTGAGAGTCAGGAAAGTTGTGACTTGCTTAAAGTCACACAGATAATAATTATAAAAGATGGATTTAAACTTCCAGCCTCTGACCTGGAGTCCTTTCTCTTTTGACTGTACCATACTGCCTCATACAATTCTAAGGAATATGGAAACTGATTTTCTAATCTATGGAAAAGTATTGTGGTTAATGAGTTGTTTTTAGTCATGTCTTACTCTTCGTGACCCATTTGGGGTTTTCTCAGCCAAGATACCCCAAAAGGGGTCACAAAGAATTGGACACAACCAAAAATGACTAAACAACACAATGAAGGGGGGGGGGCTAGAAAAGAAGGGAAAGGGCAAGGCTGCCAATGAGGAAAAGTTGGGAGAGTGGGTTGAGTTAAGAGTAAAATAAACATGGCTATCACCCCTCATAAAATAGTGGTCAGGATTAGATATTGTTCAGCAGAGTAGGCCTCAGAGCTGAGGTTTCTTCAGGGGAAAAGCAGCTAGTGAGGAAGAGAATTCTGTACAGGATGTTCTATTTAAGAAGGCAAGAAGGGACATGATAAATTAAAGAAGGAATTCAGTCAAAAGTTAAAATTCGTTAAAAGAGTGTTTGATACTTTATATGGGTAAACATCAATTTAACTGGAAAATTCACCACGTCACCCAACAATGCAGGGAAAATAAGGTATTGTTGTACTTGACCTTTTTGAAAGCTCAGTCCTAGGATAATTTTAAAAAGTTCTCAGATGATGTGGGTATTCCAGCTCAGGAAACAAATTCTGAATGATTCGGGTGCAAGTAATACTGGCATAGACGGAGTACCTTCTGTAGATATAACATATATGCTCTGCTATGAGTGTGGTTTTAGCAGAGCTGTTTTCCGTCTTCATCCATGAAGCATGCTGGAGCCACCTAGCAACCAGAGAAAGATGATTGTGAAATTTTCGGTCTGAGCACTTACATCTCAGAAATTTGCAAAGCTGCAAATACAGACTTGGTTCGTTGTTTGGTTGAATATCTAGACTTTATTAAGTTATGGGAAAATGTTAATAATCTAGATTAAACTTTAAGATGTGTCTTCCATACATTTTCCTTGCTGGAGAGCTGATTGTTAAACATTTACTGCAACACTTTAATGATAACCTACCAAACTGATCAAATATATTTGGGGATTCTAGCACAGCATCCTCCATACATTTACCCAACATTCAATCATTTCCCAAAACTGGCTGCCATCACCTCTTCTTCCATAACAGCTAGTGTTGTGTTTCTCTCCACTGTTTGAGAATGGTAACCTCTGAAGAATAGGATTTTTCAGGAAGGATATTGCAAAATCTGACAGCACCAATCTGTTGGGCTAAAACATTTTTCCTGGAGTTCTTTCAGGAATGTGTCACAGAGGGTGGGGAGATCAGTGGGGGAACAGAGAGTACTAGGCACCAATGACCAGGTAAAAAAGTATTTATTTGTACATTCCTTTTCAAAACACAGTCAAGACCATTAATCTCCATTTAAATCAGATGCTGGATTAGCCACAGCCCATCACAGTATGTGCTTCAAAAAACTAGAAACATTCTGGTCAAAATATAAGCCATAGGTCAGCGAATGGGTGAGGATGGGTGAATTCTAGAGAAAGATAATGTCTGTTTTCAACCTGCATCCAGTCTGCCAGTAGTTATTATTCCACAAGAGAATAGCACAAACTCATATCTCAGTATCAACAAGGTAGGGGAGGGATCCTGAAATAGATTCTGGAGGAGAGGTGCTAAAGTTGAGTTTCCGTGTGAACCACTGAGTATTTTTATATATAAATATATAAATATCAAGAATCCTTTGCTTTCTGATTCCAAGTTCACCTTCCTCAGATGGCCCCTTGTTTCCTTTAAGGGGGATGTGGAGCTATGCTGCTGTTGTATAGAGAGAAGCTTGAGGCATTGTTGTGTCCAAATAGTATCAGGTTGTTGACTTTTCCACTAAGAGTTTCCCAGGCTCCACCAGAGTGGAGGATGCCAGCAAGAAAGTCATGTGCCCCTACAGAGAGTATCCTGCAGGGCTCCCAGTACTCTGCAGGAGCAGGGGGCAAAAAGCTGCTCCCCACTAAGAGGAATTTTACCAGACTTAAAGAATCTTAAAGAAAGTAACTAAATTTAAGGAGCCAAGAAATAAGGGGAATGATTTCTTTCTTGTCCCTCCCCACCCTTCCCTCTCCCAAAGCTTTTTTTTTTTTTTTTTGCTTTGTGGAGGGCAATTGGGGTTAAGTGACTTGTCCAAAGTCACATGGCTAGTAAGTGTGTCAAGTGTCTGAGGCCGGATTTGAACTCAGGTCCTCCTGACTTCAGGGCGGGTGCTCTATTCACTGTACCACCTAGCCACCCCTCCCAAAACTTTTAAAAAAAGAAATGGATCAAATATGGCACCATGAAAATATTCATCATTCTGAGTATTCTAAACCACTGTTGGTTTTTAAAAAGATTAATGCTTCTGGTTAAATGCCCCCACCCTCATTCATTATTTCCCATTCAAAGACTCCTTGAGGGGTGGAGACTTTGCTTATGGTTGACTGTAAAGAAACATCTAGGGGACTGCTGTGGAGACTTTGGCACAAGGTTGGTTAGAGGCAAATTTTCTATGAAGTAATGACAATGGCACATTTATATAGCATTTTCAACTGATGCTCTATATCTTGAGCTGGAAGGGACCTTAGAAATCATTATTCCAATAAGATATACAGGTACTGGGATATAGAAATCCATCTTGCCTTACTAGAAAGTTAGGGGGTATGGGAGAGGATATGAGAGAACAGATTGAGGAAAGGGGTATTCAGTAGGCTAGCTATTTTGGAGTGGGGGTAGGGGAAAGATCGGGAAAAATTGTAACTCAAAATCTTGTGGAAATGAATGTTGAAAACTAAAAATAAATTGGGAGAAAAAAGAAAACAACCCCCACAAAAAAAGAATTTTAAAAAATCATTATTACAAACTCCTCCTTTTATAGATGAGGCATTGAAGGTCAGAGAAGATTAGAAGCTTGTCTAGGTTCCCATATAGAGTTAGTGACAGAGTCAGGATTCAAACTCAGCTCCTGGGATTTCAAGTTCAGTACCATTTCCAGCTACCGCTTCAATAAAGTGCCTACTATGTTCAGGACACTAAGCTAGGCACTATGACTTAGCACTATAGCGCTAGGACTATGAAGACAAAAAAAAAGTTAAAAAGTGGTCTCTACACTGATGAGGTTTATGTTTGAAGGGGAGGTGAAAAAAATACAGATACATAAATATGTTGGGGTTTTTTTAAAATCTGGACTTGTGATGTCTTTTTTCTTCTCTTTTTCTTTTGGAAGCAATCAGAGTTAAGAGATTTGCCCAGGGTCACACAGCTAGTAAGTATCTGAGACTAGGTTTGAATTCAGGTCCTCCTGACTCCAGAGCCAGTGCTCTATCCATCTGGATGCCTCTTTGTGATTTTGTTAGTGAAGGAAATTCCTGGTGAATAAACTCCCTCAACCAAAAGAGATCAGCAATTGTTCTGTAACTGATTTGTTAGATGGCCTCTGAGAGTTATTATGGCCCCAAACCTCATCATCCTTTAACCAATCCAGTACTGAATCTCTCTGAACCTCAGCCAAGAAATAGACAGATAATCTATATGTGATCCTCTATAGCCAAGTCCTTCTCATGCCTCTTCACAGTGTGGCAGTAAGCCTGGGTTCTCAAAGGTGTTACCCACAGAGTCTAAGCTCCAGCAAGTTCTACCAAATGGGAAATGTCCTTAACATGAGCCTGGGGATGGCAGGAAGGAAGAGCTAATAAGATGTTCTAGAATTCTTGCCGTTTATAGGATGTGTTCTCCTGCCTCCAAGCGGGAGTTGATTTAAATTGTTCATTTCAGAAAGGTATTTCTCTTAGCTTTAAAAATCTCCAGGGACTCAAATTTTAAAAACGAATGTTTAAAATATTGTTTTGACATGCAACAGGGAAATAAGACACACAGGCAATGGGGCATACAAATCTATCTTGCCCTATAATAAAGTTAAGGGGGAGATGGGGTGATATAAACAAAGGCAGATTGGGGGAAGGGGTGTTCAGTATGCTTGCCATCTTGAGTTGATGGGTATGGAAGAAATGGGGACAAAATTTGTAACACAAAAGATTGTGGAAATGAATGCTGAAAACTAAAAATAAATAAATTCTGGGGAAATAAAAATAATGATAGTTTTAAAAATTAAGATAAAAATATCCAGGGGAAGATTCTGTAGGGTCAGAAATGCATTTCCACTGATACATAATAAACAACAATTCAAGGTGATAGACGATGGTGAAAAGGGAGGGGGAGGTAGTTCTGCATTTATGGAAGTAAAGGGAAGTATAGAAATGAGAGGAGAAGGAAAGACTGGAAAGTTGCCAGTGATAGCTCAAGTCACTCTGTCCTGTCCAGGACCTTGTTGCTCCCATCTATGGTCTTCTAGGTCACTCTCCCTGCTCCCCAGTATGTTCTGTCTCTGATCTTAATTCTATTCAGTCCCTATCCCTTTATTTTTTTTAATTTAGTTTTTATTTGTTTTCTTGTTTACATTATTCATTTTCATTACATTTTTTGAATTACACATTCTCTCCCCGTCTTGCTCCTGCCCCAAGCCCACAACAGCAATCCCACTGTAAAGCCCCTCCCCTGCTCT
>CM053601.1:102731914-102758772 GCA_028646575.1 Pseudocheirus occidentalis | reverse complement strand
TATGTATATATATTCCCTTCAACTATTCTCATACTGAGAAAAGTCTCATGAGTTACAATGATCATTTTTTCCATGTAGGAATGCAAATAGTTCAACTTTAATAAGTTCCTTATGGTTTCTTTTTCCTATTTACCTTCTCATGCTTCTCTTGCTTCTTGTATTTGAAAGTCAAATTTTCTATTTAGCTCTGCTTTTTTCATCAAGAATACTTGAAAGTCCTCTATATCACTGAATGACCATATTTTCCCCTGAAGCATCATACTCAGTTTTGCTGGGTAGGTGATTCTTGGTTTTAATCCTAGCTCCTTTGACTTCTGGAATATCATGTTCTAAGCCCTTTTATCCCTTAACGTAGAAGCTGCTGGGTCTTGTGTTATCCTTATTGTGTTTCTACAATACTCAAATTGTTTCTTCCTGATGGCTTGTAATATTTTGTCCTTGACCTGGGAACTCTGGAATTTGACTATGATATTCCTACAGGTTTCTTTTTGGGATATTTTTCAAGAGGCAATTGGTGAATTCTTTCCACTTCTATTTTGCCCTCTGGTTCTAGAATATCAGGGCAATTTTCCTTGAGAATTTCTTGAAGAATGATTTCTAAGCTTGTTTTTTGATCAGGGCTTTCGGTTAGACCAATAATTTTAAAATTATCTCTCTTGGATCTATTTTCTAGGTCAGTGGTTTTTCCAATGAGATATTTCACATTGCCTCCTATTTTTTCATTTGTTTGGATCTGTTTTGTAGTATCCTGATTTCTCATAAAGTCATTAGCTTCCATTTGTTCCAGTCTAATTTTGAAGGAATTATTCTCTTCAGTGACTTTTTAAAATTTCTTTTCCATCTGGCAAATTCAGCCTTTTAAGCCATTCTTCTCCTCATTGGCTTTTTGGCCCTCTTTTGCCATTTGAGTTAGTCTATTTTTTAAGGTGTTATTTTCTTCAGTATTTTGGAGGGTCTCTTTTGGCAGGCTGTTGACTCACTTTTCATGATTTTTGTGCATGATTCTCATTTCTCTTCCCAATTTTTCCTCCACCTCTCTTACTTGATTTTCAAAATCCTTCTTGAGCTCCTCCATGGCCTGTAACCAATTCATATTTTTCTTGGAAGCTTTTGATGCAGCTGTTTTGCTTTTGTTGACTTCATATTTTGATCCTTTTTGTCTGCAAAAAAGGATTCTATGGTCTGATTGTACTTCCTCTGCTTGCTCATCTTGCCAGCCAATGATTTGACTTTTGAGCTCTTTGCCATGGTAGAACTCTGCTTCCAGAGAGGAGAGCTTTGTCCCAAATCCCTGGGGCTTTCACAAATGTTGTCAGAGGTCTGAGGAGGGTGCCTTCTCTACAGCCACCACAAGCTCTGGCACACCATCGTTTCTCACCACAAGACCACCACCTGAGACTGCGATCCAAATCCAACCACGTCAAAGCAAGAGTGATTACCCTCTGAATGGCTGCTTGGTCCCCCTACAATCTGCAGGCCAGGAACTCTAGAGGCAGCCACACAGCAGCAGCTGTAGCCAGATGGAGCTCTTCTGTCAGCAATTTCCAACAAGTTCCCCACTGACCTTTTTACTTTCTCTTCGGCATTTATGGGTTAAGATGTGTAGAAACTGCCACAGCTGCTGGTGATTCACTCTCATGAAGTCTACTCTGGCTGATCTGGGCCACTGGTCTGGGCCACCCCAGGTCTGGGCCAGAGTAGCTCATGTGGCACTGTGCTGGGCTCTTAGCCCAGTAAAATAGACCTTTCCTGTCAGCCTTCCAGGCTATCTTTAGAGGGAGATTTGTTTCTCTCTGTCACTTTGTGGGTCCTGTAGCGCTAAAATTTGTTTAGAGTCATATTTTACAGGTATTGAAAGTAGTTGGTACAGGAGCTCAGCCAAGTTCCTGCTTTTACTTTGCCATGTTTGCCCCGCCCCCCAACAAAAAGAATTCTATGAGATGGAAATGAGGAGAGAGCGTATTCCAGGCATGGGGAATGATGACCACTGCACAAACAGGGAAATATGTAAGGAACAGAGAGAAAGCCAGTTTGGTTGGATCACACAGCTAGGGAAAAGGAGTAATATAAAATGAGACTGGAAAGGCAGGTTGAAAACAGATCATTTAAGGCTTTAAAAGCCGATTAAAGGAGTTTGCATTTTATCCTATAAGTCACTGGGAGCCATTGAAGTTTATTGAGTATGGTAGTGAAATGGTCAGGTCTGCACTTAAGAAAGATCACTCTGGAAGCTGCATGGATGATGGACTAGACAAGAGTAAGAAGAAACTAGAGGCAGGGAGACCAATTAGGAGTCCATTGCAATGATCTAAGCAAGAAGGAATGGGGGCCTGAACTAAATTATTAGCTATATAACTATAGAGAAGAGTTCGGAAGCAAGAGATGTTGTAGAAGTAGAAACAGCAACATTTGGCAACACGATATGGGATAAGGGAGAGTGAGGAATCAGTCAAGGAGAGTACTAAGGTTAAAATAGAGGTGGCTAACAAAACGGATTAGAATCTAGAATCCAACAATATGTTGTTTACAGAAACACTTGAAAGAGAAAAGACAGCATTCAAATAAGGGGCTAGAGCAGAATCTATCATGCTTCAGCTAAAGTAAAAAAAAAGGATAATATCAAAGTTATAAATCTGAGTGATTGGAAAAATGGTGGTAGCTTCATCAGAAATAAAGAAGTTTAGAAGAGATTGATTTGAGAGGAAAAAATAATGAATTCTGGTTTGGATATGTTGAGCTTGAGATATCACTGGGACATCCAATTTGGAATGTCTACTAGACTAATGAAGAATAAGACCAAAGCTCAGAAGAGAGACAGGATTCACAGATACTATCGATCTGCATATAAATATGCATATAATATGCTTATATGCATATAAATGCTCAACAAATCCATGTGAGCCAATGAAATCACTAAGAGAAAGAGAGAACAGAGAAGAGGGCCCTGCCTGTGGAAAAAAGGTCCATTGCTGCAAATGTTAGTAGAATTGGGAATAGGTTCCAGCTATTCTGGAACAATTTGGAACCATATTCTCAAAGTGACTCTGTCCATACCTTGTGGCTCAGTGATCCCCTACTGGGTTTATACCCTTAAGAGATCTAAATCTGTGGTCCTTTGAGCTGTTTGTAAATAGCTATGATTAAGTGATACACAAATAAAAAATAGATGCATTAATAGGGCGATGGGACTAGATGAGGTGAGGTGGGGGGCGTGACTAGGAATTCCAAGTTTATTCAGAATGAGGTTGGATGGATGTGATTAATTTTCTTACATGTGAGCTAAGAGAGCTTGGTAAAGTCCAACATGAGTGTCTTCTGAAAGCTCCAGGTATCCAATGTGAGGTTGCAAATACTTCCCTTAACCTCATCTGAGTTTTAACAATTTCACCTGTTATTTCTTCTCCCTGGAGCTGTTGTTTTATAAATTTTGTCAGTCACTGAATTGTGCTGACAGGATTAATAGGCCAGAAACGCCCACCCCACCTCCATCCTACCCCCCCCAAAATTCCAGTCTTTTCCTCCCTGTCACCTTGCATGGACTAGTTTGAAAATGTGCTGAGAAAACCCTGCTCATTAACTACCCTTCCTGTCTTCTAAGGTGGAATCAATTAGTACTGAAGTTGTCTACTTAAATCCTCAGATAGAAAAGACCTCCCCCACAGAAACACCTCCAAAGCAGTGTATCCCCTGAGCTGTTTGTGCATATGGAGGGTATTAGTTACACAAACACTGGCCGAGAAGATAGTATTACAGATCAAGTCCTCTGGTTCTCCATTGAAAAGTGAATTTCTTTCCCTTCCTGTTTTTCCTTCTGAGACTTAAATATTCCACTGTTATTTGACTTCTGTAAGAGCTATGGTCAGAACTGCCTTTTGCCTCCTATCATTACACAGAGTATATTTTCTGGTTTTTTGATGTTTTTAATAAAACATTTGCTCCAGACAGTTTGTGTAACCACATTCAGAGGCGGGCCTCAGCAACCCTGAAACCAAAGCCCTTCATGGGCTAGTGAGCAGAATCAAACTCCAAAGTAGAAAGGAAACCCAGTGCTTTCGAAGAGAAAAATAAGTATTTCTTTGAGTTTTCTTCCATTAGATAACCTTTGGCTGGCCCCACTTCAGTGGTCCTTTTTTTTGTTTTGTTTTAAGTAAACACGTTTTTTAAAAGTGAAAAAATATACAGTGTCTGAGTTGTCCCTTCTGGAACATATACCAGGTGGGCATTTGCTTGGGATCTAGTCAAAGGAGTTTTATACTCAAAAGCATGGGGAAGAAAGAATGCTAGGTGCATCCACCCAGCTGGAGAACATAGAGACTATCTGTGATGTTAGAAGAACACCCAGAAAGACACCCAGGATTTCACAGGAAACAAAAATCTAAGAAAGCAGTTCAGAATCAAACCCATTGCTGTAGACATCTACACTCAAATGCTCCAAGCATAGAGATGTAGCAAACAAGAATTTGAGATGTTAATGCAAGAATGGCAAATCTGACCTGATGGTTCTCACTAAAACTCAATAGCCTGAGACCTAAGTGAAAACATGATTCTGGAAGGTTGCTATACCTTTATCCCTTTCCTGAAACCTGGACTGCCCAGATCCCTGGATAGAAAGAGCAACATTGCCACTCACACAATTTTCATGAGCTAGGACCTACCAACTCCAGTCCTTCTCATAAGACAGAAAAGCACCAGGCTTTCTTAGTATCCACCCTTCTACTGTTTCCTAATTTCTCCTGGGTCATAGCAGCTGTCCTGCCACCACACCCTCATGACCCCCAGGTGCTGCCATATGACCCACTAATGTACCCTAAGGATTCTGGGCTTTGCCACTGAACTCCTAGGACTTGCCAGGCTTCCCATCCACCCTGTAGATACACTTCTTAACATGCATTCTTTCTTCATATTAGAGCGTGAACTCTTAAAAGCAGGGACTGCTCTGCTTTTTTCCTATTTGTACCCCAGTGCTATTGTTTGGCATGTAGTAGACTCTTAATTAATGTTCCTTTGTTCATTCATTCAAAAGAAACTGGATAGATAAAATGGGGGTGGCAGTCTATATAGTAAGATGATTTATTTATGGGAAGAAACCCAGTAACCAGAGAGGAGACACAAGATGAAGAATATTTGGGGGAAGAGACAAAAAGGTAGAAACTGAAATAATATTGTCATTAGAACATACTCCAGCTCCTATGAACCGAGAAATTTAGGAACAAATCTCCAACCTGACAGAGATTCCACAGTACTGGTGGGCAACTTCAGATAGAGGGGCATCTGCTGGAACTCTTGCAGATAGAGGGAAGAGCAGCAAATAAAATTTAATAACATGATAATATAAGCCTTTGAAACACTGGGCAAGCAATAGAGGACTTTTCTGGATCTGATTCTCAGAAAGAAGCAGGGATTAGTTATTACAGTGCAAATGACAGCAAGCATGAAAGGGAAGTGTCCACTCCCTCCTAGAGTTTTTGATAGAGAAGAGAAAAGCCAGACTGTATATCTAGTAGGACACGCTTCCTAGATTTGGAGAAAGCAGATTTTAAGCATCTATTAAGCACTTAGTGCCAGGCACTCTGGGGATACAAAGACAGGCCAACACATAATCCTAGCCTCAAGGGGCTCACATTCTAATGGTGATGATGACATGCAGACCACAAGGTAGGGAGGATCCCCTGAACTAAGATTCTTCAAGAGCAGTCATCCCAAAGGGGGTTGAAAACTCTCCAGAATTTCATTCTGGAGGAATTCCAAAGAAGAAGAAAAAGAAGATTTGCTTGAAGAGTCAGGTATGGAGACTTGGAAATACTCCAGCCAATTTAGATTTAGGGGAGTTATGTAGAGAAAATGAAAGCATAATAAGGTAACAGGCTGGATAGCAGAGTATGGAATAAGCCTGTAAAAAGTGTCAGTAGAGCTAAAACTCAGAATAATCAGAGGCAGGAGAGGAGAGCTAAGGACAAAAAAAAAGGCATTCCTTTTAGATACATTGGGGAAAAGAGGAAAATCAAAAGAGAAGTCGGATCCAGCTTGGAATGGATGAGAAAATGATAACCGAGAGTGGAGAAGAAGAAGTACTATTCAATCTTTATTTTGTTTCTGTTTTCCCTGACAGGACTAATGACCTTTATGCTACAAATGACAGAATAAACAATGATGTGCCTGCTAACTTGCTAACTTGCCTTGGAGGCAGGACCAGGTGATGCGATGGATAGAGTTCTGGGGCTGGAGTCAGAAAAAGGAAGAGTTCCAATCTAGCCTTAGACACTTACTAGTTGTATAGCCTAGGACAAGTCACTTCACTGCTCTTTGCCTCAGTTTCCTCAACTGTAAAATGAAGATAACAGTAGAACCTACCTCACATGGTTGTTGTGAAAATCAGAAAAGATATTTGTAAAGCATTAAGCACATAAGTGCCTCGCACATAGGAGGTGTTTAATAAATGCCTATTTGTTTCTTTGATGAGATCAAGTCACCTGACCCAGATGATCTACATCTTCAGATACTGTAAGAACTGGCTGCTATGATTACTGAGTCACTGTCAGTGATATCTGAAAAATGTGGAGAATTGGAGACATAACAAAGGACTGAAAGAGAACAAGTGTTAACCTGAGTGACAAAAAACAGAAGAAAATAAAATCTATGTAACTCTTGACTCGAAACCCACTGGTATGGGACTCTCGTTATTGATGGAGTTGAATGGATAGAGCAAAGTTGGTAAAAGGCAAGAGCTTCAGTTCTCAGCCAGTTCCCCTTTGGGGTCTCATCATTCAAGTACTTTTGGATTCCAGCTTCAAGAAAGAAGACGGAAGAGCCCAAGCCCACTTCAGGTTGCTGAAGTAAAAGACTCTGGGAAGATATGAGAGGAGTGGGCAATCTCTTTCGTATCCCTATTCCCAGTTTACTAGTCTAGAAACTCTTCAGTTTCCCCTTGGCTGAGATCTTGGTTGAAATCTCATTCCCAATGGGAGAGTTCCTTCACTCTGTACTTTCTGGTGTATATCCTCCTAGGTAGACCTTCTCTGAGTTCTGTTTTGCTACAATTTGGATAAATGGGTTTCTTTCCTATTATTTATGTATATTCATTGTGGAACTGGAGTTAGATAGGAAAGGAATCAAACCTCAGATTTAGAGGTTTAAACTCCTTCCCTCCAAAATGTGAAAGCAATTAGAATTTAGGAACCCAATTGTATACCCTAGACAAATAATATTTAAGAGAGCAGACTGATAGACTTCTAGCCCAGTACCCTCTCTCTCTCTGTGAGAAGAGCAGAATGGTGGTTTCCAGCCCCAGCCTCCTACTTGTGACAGGTCTAGAGACTTGGAAATTCTCCAACCAATTTAGATTTGGTGCTGGGAAAAGAAGTTGGAGATATCTATTCTGCCTCCCTTTAACCCAGATAAGTACAGCAGCCTTACCACAAGCCCTCTCCTCTCCTTATACTTGTAAACTACAGACCAGAGAACTGAACTTTGATTCCTGGGAAAACTCTAGAATGGATCATTAAAGAATGAACCTCTAGGAAAGCAATTAGTGTGTACAGAGAGTCAGCATGGCTTCATTGGGAACAGGTCATTCCAAATTAACCTTTTTTCTTTTTTCTGATAAGGTTACTAAATTGATAGATCAAGGAAATGCTGTAGATATGATTCATCTAGATTTTCGGTAAAATATATGCTAAAATGAGAGATGTCCATGGTATAGAAAGAGATAGCTTTTGAGTCAGGAAGAGCTGGATTTTAAATTCTGCCTCTGGTTTCATTGGGACCATAAGACCCTGGGTGAGCGGCATCCCAGTGCCCTAGGTGCTAAGACTATAAGTGGAAGAGACGGTTATGACCTTAAAATGGTAGAGGGAGTTTCCTCATCTGGGAATTTCTTAAATCAATGAAACCACAAGTCCAGTCTATATCCCTATCTGATAAAACATCTTAAATTACTATTGTGGGAAAGTTATGTACTAGTTAATAACACAATCACTTTATCATCCTTGGTTTTCTTCAACTCAGCTGTTCTGCGCTTTAACACTCCTCACATTCTTACAATATTATGCTATGATTTTCTATCCATTCTCTCTTTTCTGCTCTTATTTCCATCTTATTACATGTACTTTAGAAAATCTAATTAGGTTGCTGAGACTCCTATACTACAACCTGGGTCTCTTATAACTGTTTTCTTTTTCACAAGCATTTTTTTTTGTCTTTCAGATTTCATTTTTGAGAGTTTTCCATTATTCCTCAGCTCGTTTCCCACATTGCATTTTTGTCTCTGCAATCCTACTTTTGTTTCTCCTGAACCCTGTGAAATATGTCCTTGCAGAAGTTAGGGGTATGTCAGCTTATGCCCACCTTTCTTCTCCATCACAAACTCTCAGAGGCAGCATGCAGTATTAGACAGAGAGCTGATGTAGGTGTCAGGAATTTCTGGGTTCAAGTCCTCCTTCTGACACCAACCAGGCTACATGACACTGGAAAATTTATTAACTTCTCAGTGTTCATGGCAACTCTCTAAAATTATCAATGCCAGAGTAGTTGCTGATATGCACTGGTACAGGGAATTTCTTCACCTAGAATTCCCTACACCAATGTAATCACAGGTCTGGACTGGAAAAAAATTAAACCTAAGAGGAAGGAGACACTACACACACACACACACACACACACACACACACCATTTCCCAAATTTCATACCCAAACCCAGTTCTTCCTTTTTGAAGAGAATCAGAACCAAAATAGAATTTCCTCTTGATGACTCTTCTGCCTTTTGAAGGATGAGAATATCATTAAATCAAGAAATTATTAATTACTCTGGCTTTGGTGAAAAGGGAATCCCAGCATATGTACAAATAACTGAAATCACATTGCAGAGGAATTGTGGGAAGATAGTGGGATAAGGTAAGAAATTACCTGACTCTCCAAAATTCCCCCCAAATAAAATAATGCCTCACAGTAAATTTTAGAGCAGCAGAAATAATTAGAAGTCATGATAAAGCAATTGTCCAGCCTAAGACAAGTTGGGAGGGTGTTAGGAAAGATCTCACCTCCTGGGATGGCCATCTGGCCTGAGCTGAGTGCAGATACTGCTGAGGCATAGTTGAGATAAACAGCAAGTACTGGGGGCAGCTGTATTAGTGACAATCTCCCTTCAGGAACTATTGCTCCATGGACACTGTTGGGGTTAGGCAACTGATCAAGGGAAGATTGCAGGGGCCCTCCACTGGCACTGGAAGTGGGGTTCAGGAACATGGACCAGAAACAATCTCAGGCTGTGGCTGTGGGCAAGGAGGAGGAGGAGGAATAAGCACAGGATGGTGAGTGTGTTAGGATGGAGCCTTACTGGTTGTAGTTGTTGGCAGGAGAGTGGAAGCTCTAGTTTGGGTTCCAGGGCAGAGGAGTGAGCTGATACTTGTGGCCACTGGCGGACTGCAGAGAGCAAGAGCATTTGTGATGGCTGGGGTCCCTAGTCATGTCTCAGAGGCAGAGAGGAGTATCTGAGGTTACTCACAGACCAATGGATGAGCAGAAGAAGTGATCACACTCAGCTTTGGATTATAGAACTTTAGAAGAATAAAGAGGTCAAAGGCCCCCAGATAGAGCTCAGAAAACAACAACTTGAAAAACCTGAAGCCTGAGATATTATCCCCCCACCCCAGGAGTGCAGCCTAACCCTAACATAAATTAATAATCAAGAAATAGACTGTTAAAATGGACAAGCAACAGAAAAATAACCTGACCATAGATAATTACTATGATGATAGAAAAAAATCAGGGTTCAAACTCAGAAGACAATGAAGTTAAAACAGCAACTTGTAAAGCCTCACAGAAAAACGTGAAATGATCACAATCCAAAAAAAAGTTCTTGGAAAAGCTTAAAAAGCATTTTTAAAATCATATAGAAGATTGAGGAAAACTTTGGGGGAAAAAACAAGAATAATGCAAGAAAATCAAGAAAATTATGAAAAGAAAATCAACCAACTGGAAAAAGAGGTCCAAAAATTTATGGGAGAAAACAAGCCCTTAAAAGTTATAATTGGGAAAGGGGAAGCTAATGACTTCATCAGACATCAAGAAACAATAAAAATAAAATCAAAAGAATGGAGAATGGAAGAAAGTGTAGAAAAACAACCTAAAAACAGATTAAGGAGAGATAATATAAAAATTCCTGGAGTATCTGAAAGTTATGATCAAAAAAAGGACTCTAGACACTTTATTTCAAGAAATTATTAGGAAAAATTGTCCTAAAGTTTTAAAACTAGAAGGTAAACATTTGAAGGTCAACTAATTCTAATATTAAATAAATGATCCGCAATAATAAGCAAGGAAGAAGTCCTACCAAACTTCTTTTATGAAACAAATGTGATTCTGATACCTAAACCAGGAAGAGAAAAAAGTTATAAACCAATTTTACTAGTGAATGTTTACTAATGATGTAAAAATCCTAAATGAAACACTAGCTAGGAAGCTACAACAGTATATTACAAAGATTATCCATTGTGACCAAGTGGGATTCATATCAGGAATGCAGGACTAGTTCAACATAAGGAAAATTATTAACATAACTGATTACATCAATAAGAAAAATAACAAAAAATATGATTATGTAGAGGCAGAAAAAACTTTTAACAAAATACAACACTCATTCCTATTAAAAACACTTGAAAGAATAGGATAAATGGGTTTCCCCTTAAAATGATAAGAAGCATTTACCTAAGACCATCACCAAGCATTATCTATATCAGGGACAAGCTAGAAGCCTTCCCATTAAGATCAACAATGAAACAAGGATGCTCCTTATTACCAATATTATTCACCATTATACAAGAAGTGCTAACAATAGCAACAAGAGAAGAAATAGAAACAGAAGGAATCAGAATGGGCAATGAGTAATTTTTTTTTGCAGTTGATGCTATGGTATACTTGGAAAATCCTAGAGATTCATCTAAAAAGTTAATTAAATAATAATAATTTTAGCAAAATAGCAAGATACAAAATAAGCCCACGTGAATCATCAGTATTTTTATGTATCACCAATAAAAACCCTGCAAGGAGAGATAGTAAGAAATATCTCATTTAAAATAACTGTAGATAATATAAAATACTTAGGATAACGTAAAATACTTGCCAAGACAAACTCAGGGACCATAAGAACATAATTATAAAACCATTTTTATTCAAATGAAGTCAGAATTAAATAATTGAAGAAGTATTCCAATATAATAAAAATGACAATTTGGGCTGCTAGGTGGCACAGTGAATGGAGCACTGGCTCTGGAGTCAGGAGGACCTGAGTTCAAATCCGGCCTCAGACACTTAACACAAAAAACTAGCCATGTGACCTCGGACAAGTCACTTAACCCCAATGGCCCTACCTTCCCTCCTCCAAAGGGAATATAAAAGAATATAATTCTTTTATATGACTCCAAAATGATGGAGTCATTTTCCCCTTGATAATTGGTCAAAGGATATGAACAAATCGTTTTTGAAAAAGCTATACATAGTCATATGAAAAATACTCTAAATATGCTAGATCATTATGGATTAGAGAAACATGAATTAAAACAACTTTGAGAAACCATCTCACAGCTAACAGATTAGCTAAAATTATAGAAGGTGGAAATGAGAAACATTTGAGTAGGTATGGAAAAGTTGGAACACGAATACATTGTTGGTGGAACTGTGAACTAACTGATCCAACCATTTTGGATAGCAATCTGGAATCATGCCCAAAGGGTTATAATACTGTGTATGCCCTTTGACCCAGCAATACCACTCACTGTTAAGCCTCTTTCCCAAGGTGATCAGGAAAAAAAAAGAAAACCTATGTGTTCTAAAATATTTATAGTAACTTTCTGTAGGGTCAAAGAACTGGAAATTGAGTGGGTGCCCATCAATGGAGGAATGACTGAATAAGCTGTGGTCCATGATTGTGATGGAATACTACTGTGCTGTAAGAATGATGAGCAGGTTGATTTTAATTTCTCTCAGCCCCAGTTGCTTCATGTTTAAAATGAAAGTAATAGCATTTATATAGCACTTTAAGATTTGTGAAACACTTTCCATTTCTAATCTCATTTGATCCTTATAACAATCCTGGTAGGTAGGTGTTATTACTATTATTATTCCCATTTTACAGACGAGGAAACTGAAGCAATATCATGCCCAGGTTCACACAGCTTGTAAGTGACTGAGAAAAGATTTGAATTCAGGTCTTCCCAGCTCCAAGTCCAGTGCTCTATCCACTCGCTGCTTCTGAAATCTATCACACAGAATCAATAGGCTCAAACGAGATAATCAATGTAAAGTAATATGTAGTTATTATTAAAAGTTTACTGACAAATCATAAAAATCCATCTATGAAATACATTTCATTTACTATGTTAAAAATGTAATACAGCTATATATTTGGTCTAGTCTAGCAATGGTAATTGTATCTTTCTCATAATGCCTGGGGTAGAAGGTGAAAAGCTAATGAGTAAAGCAAGCTGCTCCCACTTGATGGCACTCTTTGGTAAGCAGCACCCCTCTTCCCCAATGCCTCCCGTATGGGTCTAACTTGAGTTTTAGATGATGCCCTCAAACCCCACAAAGTGGACAAAATTCCTTAAGCATCACCATAAATACCAAACACAGCTTCCACCAAACTGTTGAGCTCATTCTAGGAACAGGATATTCCAGATTCACTGCTTTTTCTCTTATTGTTATTATTTATTTATTGTTTTGCAGAAACAATAAAAATATTAATCAATAAAATCTTCTGCTCATCTTAAGCCCCAACTGGAAAAGTTCCAGTGACTAGAATTCCCCCTCTCCTTCTTTTCTTTTCCCTCTTTCTTTCGTATCTTTGGCTGGATGACCCAAACACCTCAAATGTGTTTCCTCTACCCCTCAGCATTCTCTTCCTTGAAGTCCCTCAAACACCATCTTCTGTAGGAAATCTTTCTTGATCTCCCACCCGCCCAATTGCCAGCATCCTCCCTTCTAACTTAGCTTGTAATTAAAATAGTTTGTATATATTTCTGTTTATTCTCTTTATGCTATAAATATTTTTATTTATTTGTTCACTGTATGTACTACATACATTTATATATTACATTCTCTGAATGTAAACTCACGGTGAGTAGGAATTATTTCATTCTCTGGACTATAATTGTTTACCTAGTGCCTAACATATAAGAAGTGATTAACGAATATATCTCAATTGATTAATTGCCTTTCATTACTCCAGACAATTAACTCTCTTAGGAAATAAATTGCATAGCAGTAACCAATCAGCATTAATAGAGGGAATTTCCTCGTTGGGTTCTCCCTCTGACAATGCTAGGTACAGTGGAATCAGGAAGACATCTTCCCGAATTCAAATCTGTCCTCAGACACTTACTAGCTGTGTGACCCTGGGCAAGTCACTTAACCCTGTTTGCTTTAGTTCCTCATCTGCAAAATGATGAGTTCATCGATTTGAGAAAAACATGGATAGATTTACACTAAATGATGAAGAGTAAAATGAGCAGAACCAAGAGAAAGTTGAATACAGTAATAGCAATATTGTTTTAAGAACAACATGGAGCAAAAAAAGCCATTTTGACTATCATAAATACCCAAATTAACTACAAAGGAAAGAAGACACTATCTTTCCAGAGAAAGAACTGATAAATAGAAATATGTATAAAATTATTTTACATATATACATAGTAGCCATCTCTAGGGTGGGTGGGGGGTAGAGAAGGAAAAAAAAACAAGAAAATTTACATGATAATTCTATTATATATTTAAAAGAAATAGCAAGTTGTACATAATAGATCTGCAATTTTGTGTGCAACTTTTTTATTCTACTATGTTATGGAAATGCTTGTTTTATTTTATGAATTAAAAATAAAATAAAGAATTTTAAAAAGAATTTCTATTTGAAATACAAACATGCAGAATGCTAAAGGGCATATAACAATAATTCAAGTGGTCTGAAGTATGTAAATAAGGTTCAGAATAGCACATTATTTTGAAAATTGTCTTGGTGCACTGTCACTTGCAAACATTAATTCTATTATACATTAAGAATGAAGATGCCATGTCAAGAAAAGTATTAAATTTTGTATTCAAAAATGAGGGGAAGAAGAAAATGACAGATCGCTCCAATAGCCTTGCCAAGAAAACCCCAAATGGGGTCAAAAAGAGTTGGACACAACTGAAACAACTCAACAAAAACAACAACAAAGACAACAACACAACAAAGAAGTCACAGATCTGGAACAAAATGGTGGGAAAGATCTATATTTTAGGCAGATGACTTGCTAACTGTGTGAAGGTCTCCAGAAGGGAAGCAACAGAATTAAGGAGTCTGATTGGGAGGCTCTTACAATAGTCCAGCCAAGAGGCAAGAAGAATCTGAACTAGAGTGGTGGCCACATGAGCAGCAAAAGGTAACTGGATGGGAGAGATGACATAGAGGTACAACTGACAAGATAAGTCACTTGGTTGAATATCTTGGGACAAGGAAGAACAAAGAAGAATCCAAGATTGGTTCCATATCTCTTTCCTTTAGCTGTTTTCAAGGTTTGCTTCTCTTTTCAAGCACTGCCAACATTATCACAATTTCTCATACTTTTGGTTTTTGTCTCCTGCACTCGTTTCCATGACTCCACAAAATCAAGTTCTCATTTCCTTCAATTTTCCTTTGGTTTGGAGAGCTATATGAATAATGTTTATAATTATTATTATTAGCATATGATAATGCATTCAACTTCTAAAGATCTTTTTCTCTGAAAAGCTGAAACCTTACACTGTCATCTCAGAGGGTTTCGGTTTTTAACTCAAAAAATTTGAGGGTATAGATCAACACATCTCCAAGAAATATTCCTCAGAAGCTACAGGTAAAATATTAGCTCCAAGTCTGACAGTCAAGGCCACCCACAGTTTGACCCCCAACTTTATTTCCAAGCTTGCCTCCCACTACTCTACATTCCCTTCTCACTCTTAATCTAGTATCCTATTCTCCAGCACAAACACAGTTAAGTCTACTCTTTGTCCCCTGAATACCCTATGTCCTTACCCACCTCTTCAATTTTGCTCATGCCTGAAATGGCTTCCTTTTCCTCTCTAATCTAAATCCTAACAATTATTTAAGGTACAACTGAAGTGCTACCACCTATGTCCAAAAAGATTCTGATATGAGATCATTAATTCCAACTCATCAGTAATTCATGACCTTTTCATGGGGTGACCTCATCATGGCTAAATAATTTGGGAGGTAAGCAAAAGACATTACAGAAGTGATTAGATATATCTTGCCAGTATACAAAGTATTTATTCAACTGACAATATACGTGGGTTTGTATAGTACAAATAGATGTGTGTGTGTGTGTGTATAAAGAAAGAGCGAAAATGTGCTCGTTTATGTACATGTTCTTTTCTTGCAGTATAAAGTAAGTGGTTTGAAGGCTGAGATATTACTTTTTTCATTGTGTTTATTTTTTTAGCACCTGGTACAGTGCCTATGCCATAATAGGCCCTCAATAAATTCTTGTTGAATTGAATTGCCTGTGATACTTACTTTACTACCTTTAGGACCTTGGACAAGTCATTTAACCTCCACAGGACTTAGTTAACTTACCTGCAAAATGAGGGGTTAGACTAGATGAAATTTTTCTATAAACAGGGCAGTTCTACTTCTATGGATCTTATGAATTATATTTTAGCACTAAAGCAATAGGAAGCTTCTTGGAGGGGCAAGTGACTTGGTCATATCTACACTGTAAGAATATATGGGGTAAGAAATCAAGGATAAATAAGGTGTTCAGCACTCAGTAAACTCTTAATAAATGTTTTTTCATTCATTCATTTATTCATAAATAACATAAACATGACTAACGTGGAAAAATGTATACCTTAAATATTAGGAAATAAATGCCAAAGAAATCTAGATTAAATAAGAAAGTATTTCTTCACTAAAGATAACAACAAGGGGCAGGTAGGTGAGGCAGTGAATAGAGCACCGGCCCTGGAGTCAAGAGGACCTGAGTTCAAATCTGACCTCAGACACTTAACATTTAACCAGCCATGTGACCTTGGGCAAGTCACTTCACTCCAAATTGCCCTGTCCTCCCTCCTCCAAAACAAAAAAGACAAAAATAAAAAAAGATACCAATACTACAAAGCATTACCTACAAGAAGTTACAGAATCTTATTACTGGATAATACCTAGAAGACTTAGTCTCCTGAGATTGAAGCACAAAGAATTGAATGTCATGATCTCCTAGGTTCTGGATTCATGTAATTGTGATTCTAAGAGGTGCAAGTGTGATTTAATTATAATTTGATATACTAATGGATTTGTTCTGTCATCAGTCCAGTCATTGCCTCCAATATAGTCAATCACAACCCAGTCCTATCTTATCATTTTATATCATTCTTGGCCTAGAGGATTTCACCCACCTATTGGAAGTTTTCCTTTGGGTCATTTCCATTTCTCTTGGCAACACGCACACAAACATAGCAGCATAGTATCTTACAAATCAGAAGACCTTATTTGGTGGGAGGAACTCACTAGCCTACAAAAATCGCTAGGAAAACTGGAAAGCAATCTGACAGAAATTAGCTTTCCAACAACTCATACTGTGTATCATGACAAGATCCAAATGGATACAAGATTTAAATATAAAAGAAAATATTACAGAAAAATTAGAGGAGAGAAAAAGGGAAATGCATTTCATAACTATGGGTAGAAGAAGAATTCATGACCAAGCAAGTGACAGAAAGGACCACAGAGGATAAAACTGCTCATTTTAATTACATAAAATTTAAGTTTTTGCACAAATAAAATTAATATTGTTAAAATTAGGTTAACAATTACGTAGGAAATGGCTTGTAGCAAATTTATCTTATAAACATTTTATATCTGTCATATAAAAAGAACTCATTTCAATATATAACAAAAGCTATTCCCCAAATAGAAGAAGGTATGGACAGCAATTTCTCAATCCATTGTAACATCTTCCTAACTGGTCTCTTAACATCAAATTTCTCCATTCTTTGATCTTTCCTGCATACAGAGGCTAAATTTATTTTCCTAAAGTGCAGTCCTAACCATGTCACTCCTCTACTCATTAAACTCCAAAGGCTCCCCCCTGCTTTGAGAATCAAAAAGAAGGTCCCTTTGTTTGACTTTTGAAGCCCTTCACACCTTGATCCTGAAGTATCTTTCCAGCCCTTCTCGCATTACCCACCTTTGTATACTCTCCAGTCTGGCAAACTCAGCTTTCTTGCTGCTGCTCATGCAGAATATCCATCTCCCATTTGCCTTTCTTTCTACTGGCTGTCCCCCATTCTTAGAATGTACCACCTCCTCACCTTCACCTTGTAGAATCTCTAAGTTTCTTAAATATTTAGTCCAAGAACCATTTTCTACATAAATTTTTCCTGATTCCCCCAGGTTGGTTGTATCCCCAAATTAACTTGTCAAGTTAACTAATTTTATACATACTTATATACATATGGGTGGTATGTGCCCAAGAGTGCAAGTTTCTTGAAGGTAAAGACTGTTTCATTTTTGTCTTTCTGTCCCCACAATTCCTGGCACATAGTAGGCACTTAAAAATGCTTAAATACTTGTTGATTGATTCATCAGAGGAATATTGGTGCTAAAAAAAAAGATCAGCCCAGTTTTGGGGATAAGAATTCACTATTTGACAAAAACTGCTGGGAAAATTGGAATGCAGTATGGCAGAAACTGGGCATAGACCATCATCTAACACTGTACACCAAAATCAAGTCCAAATGGGTCCATGATCTAGGTATAAAGGCAGTTACTGTAAGTAATCTTGGGAAGCAAGATTTTACCTGTCAGATTTATGGAATAGGGAAGACTTTATGACCAAAGAAGACTTAGAGAGCATTATAAAATGCAAAATGGATAATTTTTATTGCATTAAATTGAAAAAGTTTCTGTACAAACAAAGCCAATGTAACCAAGATTAAGAGGGAAGTGGGAAATTGGGAAAGAATTTTTACAACCAGTGTCTCTGATAAAAGACTCATTTCTAAAATATACAGGGAATTAAGTCAATTCTGTAAGAATACAAGTCATTCCCCATTTGATAAATGGTCAAAGGATATGAACAGGCAATTCTCAGAGGTAGAAATTAAAGATATCTATAAGCATATGAAAAAATGCTCTAAATCACTATTGATTAGAGAAATGAACATCAAAACAACTCTGAGGTACCACATCTCACCAGTCAGATTGGCTAAGATGACAAAACAGGAAAGTGACAAATGCTGGAAAGGATATGGAAAAACTAGAACACTAATGCATTGTTGGTGGAGTTGTGAACTGATTCAACCATTCTGGAGAGCAATCTGGAACTATGCCCAAAGGGTTATAAAAATGTGCATACCCTTTGACTCAGAAATGCCACTTCTAGGGTTATATCCCAAAGAGGTCATACAAGTGGAAGGAGGACCCATATGTACAAAAATATTTAAAGCAGCTCTTTCTGTGGTGGCAAAGAATTGGAAATCAAGGAGATAGCCATCAGTTGGGGAATGGCTGAACAAGTTGTGCTATATGAATGTAATGGGATACTATTTTGCTATAAGAAATGAGGGGCAGACGGATAATAACCTGGATAGACTCATATAAATTGATGCTAAGTGAGGAGAGCAGAACCAGGAGAATTTTGTACACAATTACAGATACATTGTATCTGTGATGAATGACTTATAAGACAACTCCTTATAAGAAGTTATAAGAATCATGATGGAAAGGAATATTTACATCCAGAGAAAAGAACTACAGAGTCTGAATGCAGATTGAGGCAAACTACTTGCTCTCTCTCTCTCTTTTGTGTTTTGTTTTGTTTCGTTCCTTCTTTCTTGTTGTTCACTCCATTGGTTGTAATTCTTCTTTGCAACTTGACTAATGTTTAATGTGAAGGTATTTGAGGAACTTATATCAGATTGCATGCTACTGTGGGGTGGGAAAGGGGAGAGTGAAGGAAGGGAGAGAAGATTTGGAACTCAAGAGGTTGTGGAAGTGAAAGTTGTGAACTAAAAGTAAATAAATAAATTTTTAAAAAAGAATGATGAAAAACAAACAAAAAAGAGATCAGCTTTTGTGTCTGAGTGCAGCTTGGGATCTATTCTGGTCTATTTCAGATGTAAGGGAGAAAAGCAATTAAGTCTTAGAGAGAAATCACAAAAGTATAATTTATTGATATAAAAACCAATAATATAATTGTCTGGTCCTGCATAGTAGGTTAGTGGTAGGTGCTTACTGAGAAAGTGAATACCTGCATACTGAGTGATAGAATGGTCCTCCTTACCAAGCAGGTGCTGAAGCGTTCATGCAACTGTGAGCTGCTGGCAAGGCAGTTCAAAACATGGTGCTACCAAGAGATGCCATCTTGCGTGTGCAAAGATCCTTTCAGGAAAGTGACAATTAAAATGATTCATCTTCAGTATCAACAAGAAGCTATACAGAAGAATGTGGAGAAATCACCAAATCTGGCAGGACCAATTGAACCATTTGCTCAAATACGAAATGACATCTTAAGGTTTCAGAAACAAGTTATTTGACATTGATAGGGGGAGGGAGATTCAGAAGGGACGGTAGAGGAAGAAGTGGGATGGGGACTAATTCCTTACTTGGAGCTTCAGAACTCAGTTGACCATTTTCTATTCTTGCAGCTCAATTAAAAGAGAACTGTAATAACCCGCACCTTGGGAGGGTGCCTAAGAATATAGGGCTTTCTCTCCCTATGTGAGAGCATAACTCAAGGCAAAACACACACTGCTATATGGCTCAACTCAGAAGTACCACTTAAATTTACTGTCAACTCTCTCTCACAATTTACTGTTTTTGTTATAATTAAAGCAGAATTGAGAGAAAGAAAAAAAACGAGGCTATAGTAAGTGCATATACAACCATACATGTATACATATAGCCACATTAGATCCTCTTCTCCTGATTTGGAATATGCCACTGCAAATATAGGTCCAACCAGGAGCTAACCAGCTCTACCAATATGGCAGACTGACCATGAGTAGCCCTTGACTTATACTCAAGAATAAACAAAGGTATCTGGTGCCCTTTATAAAAGAACCAGTCTACAGAAAATAGGTCCGAGGTGTTACAGAATACACTAGCTAAAATAAACCCCAAAAGATGGAGATTTGTACAACTTCTTTGGCAAGAAAGAGTTACTCTCATGGGTTCATCAGCCATCCTGACTGTTTTTGTCTATAAGTGCTCCCTTCATTGGAGAGAGTAACCACATGGAGAGGATCATGGATCTCTTAAAGCATCTCAATTGTCATATCATGCAGAACAAACAATAGAACCATAGAATGTTAGAGTTGGAGGAGATCTCACAGACATTCTAGTTCAAGCTCCTGTTTTTTAGGAAGCTAAGGCCAAGACCCAGGAAAGGATTTACCCAAGGACATAAAGTTAGCCCAGATTTCCTGACTCCCAGGCTGATGCTGCCCCTTCTAAACCAGACTATGCCAGCCAAAGAAAAACACTCCAATTCAAATCCGCAAGCTTATTGTTTCCTTAAGTATGAGCTTCTTCAATTACTTGAAGATCTTTATCAAGAAAAGAGATTGCATTTCACAAGCTTGTTGAAGTTTCATACCAAGAAACATACCTTATCAGTTTTTTTTTACACTATTCTCCTTCTCTTTAATGCTTAAAGCCTTAATTAGGTCAGAAGATTATTAATCCTGAGTATGGGTGTAAACACCAAAGTACAATTAAATAACTGGCTACTGGCTGCTCCGTGTTTGGTCCTAGCCGCCATAACCTATAAGCCAAACGTGTTCAGTGTATTTGAGTATAAGTGTGTGTGCGTATATCTTACTGACAGCTGCACTAAGTGCAGAGCTGGTTGGGACCATCTTGAGAACTGTTACAGTTGTGAGTGCTGCCTCTGATAACATTGTTTTTGACATTTTTTGTTCCCACCAACAGCGGAATGGTTTCCTGACTCATGGTCCCACTGCTTTGGGTCTGGAGCTCAAAATGAAGCAGACGTGAGATCTCAAACACCACCATGGGTGTGAGCACGCTGACCATCTCACAGACGTGGGCTGCTGGATAGCTACAGGAGAAAAATGGCATGTCCTACACAACCCACTAAAAATACCCAAGGGCTTTGATGACATGGGCTCTTTAGTGAGAATATACTAAGGCACACATAAAACAGTTAAATGACTAAATATGGAAAATATAAGAGTTTTAAGTGGGAAAAGGATATAGTGTTTTATACCTGTCCCATGTGACTTCAGGCAAATTGCTAAATATTTTTGAGTCTCAGATTTCCATTTATCAAATGGTTAGACCAGATGACTTTTACATCCCTTTCAGTTCAAATTCTATGATCTATATCCAGTTATATCATCCTGGTGATTCAAGTCCTTTCTAGGAGTTAATCCTCTTCCATGTGGTATAAGTTAAGTTTTCTCCAATGTGTATAAATAACCTTTTGCTCATTCTCCACAGTGAATTCTTCCAGGGAGAATTTTTACCAAGAGACTAATAAATAAAACTGACATGAATAAATTAATGAACAAAAAATGATTAAGTACTTAATAGATGCCAAGTATCATGTTAAGCACTGGGGATACAAATAGTTTCTTCTTTCCAGGAACCCACAGTCTAATGGGGGGATACAACAGGACAAAAGGTTTTAGCTACAAGTCAGACAGTTGTGCTTAGAGACTAAGTGCAAAGCAATTGGTAATGCATTTTCTATAGTGTCATTTCCACTCACAAAACCATAAAAATTTCTGATTTTGAGTTATTTAAGAACACCAAGGACTTTGGAATTAAGAACCTCCTCTTCTGGGTCTTCAGGAGACGTGCCTTCTGAGAAAGCAGAGGTTGCAGCAGCTATAGTGGGGATTGGCATGTCTGGCCTCTACAGCTATTGCTTCCCAATAGGAAAATGGTAGGGCCTAGTCTTGCAGTAGAGCTAATAGCCTTCATGGTTCCCTAACTGGCAGATGCAGAATCCTTGGCTGCCTCCACCATGGTTGTAGGGAAGGTAGCGGTCAAGGTGGTACTAGTGATTTAGTACATGCTGTCTCCTGTCTCTCCCCTTGGCATACCATCAGAGCTAGGGATGATGACCTCTAGTTACACATGGAAAAGGAAAACTTTCATCTTTATTTATCCAATTAATTTGATTAGTGAAGAAAGCCAATCTGAATAAAGTAGACACCCAAAATAAATCCAAAACTGTACCAATAGAAGGTTTTGGCTTTAGGACCGGAAATTTCTAGAATCAACTTTCTGACTTATTTTATTGCAGACATGTCCACAACAATGACCTTGTGACCTGGCATGACCAGCTTGTCTACCCTTAGAGCACCTCTAAAAACATAATACACTGCCAGTTCATTCTTGCTGCTGGGTAGCTTCTCTTTCATCAGGGAGAAAAATAACTGAAAAGTACCTTATATTATTCCCTCTCCAGTGGAAATCATTCCTCTTCCTGAGCAAAGCGGGAGTACCTCCTCTCTAGGATGTTTCTAGAACACGCACCCTGAGTCAGAGAGAGTGGTCAGTCCTCAGCTAGCATGGCCATTCTCCAATCCCGGGTGCCAAATTCTTCCCAGGTCTATCAAACTGACACTCAGGCTTTGCTCACTGTTGGTCCAGACCCCAAAGGCACTGTGCATATTTCTCCAGATTAAGTGATTTTCTTATTTTATAAAAGTAGGTGGTACAGGGTCTAGAGACCTGGAACTACAGTGAGGAAAATCTGACTTCAGATCTGGCCTCAGTCATTTGCTGACTGGATGACCCTAAGCAAGTCACTTAACCTCCCTCTTCCCCAGTTTCCTTATTTGTAAAAAAAGGGATAATAATGGCGCCTGCCTCCACGGGTTCTTGTGAAGATAAGATGAAATAATATGTGAAATAGTACTTGTAAAGTGCTTTGCAAATCTTAAAAGGCTACATGTGCACATGCACACACACACATAAATGCTAATTATTAAAATGTTAAAATGTCTCTTTTCTCTTGTCTCTCAGATTTTAAGTCTTTTTTTCAATTGATCACTAGAATTCATACCCTGATAAAAAGTCCCAAATGTGGGCCAAATTCTCAGTGACTCAGACATTGAGCCCAATTTCTCATATCAGAAATAAGCCAAGAGGGGTTCATTGACCTCCCTACAGTTATATAGACAGTGACAGAACCAGATTTTTAACTGGTTAAAATGGGAGCAAAACAGATAGAAACAACAATAGAGCCTGCAAAGGAAGACAAATGCAACACTCACCAGCACCAGCTGGTTGTGGTGGAAAAGGCCCTGGACTCAAGATCACGACAGACTCTCATGACAAGGGACCTCGGGGGCCTCTGAATAGCTGACCAAGAATGGCTCCAGCAAAACCTCAGACCAGTGGTCATCCAACTTTTCCTTGAAAATCTTGAGCCAGAGGGAATCTACTAACCCCCCAAACAACACCCCTCCCTTGGGCACCTCTCCCTGCTCAGAAGTTTCTCATTACATGAACCTGAAATTTGCCACTGTTCAATCTCCCCACTGCTTTTAGTTCTGCCTTCTAAGGCCAAGTGGAATGGGCCTAATCCCTCTTCCACACAAAAGCCTTCCAAACACCTGAAGACCGATATCAAGTATCCCATCTTTTTTTTCTTCAAGCAAACCATCCCCAATTTCTTCAACCGATGCCCTTACCGCATGATCTCAAAGCCCTTCACTATCCTAGTTGTCCTCTTCTGAATGCTCTACCACTTATCAACATCCTTTCTAAATGAAGTGCCCTAGACCTGAGTTCCAATTCAGGTTCTGTCTCTGGGTGGTTGTTTGTGGTAATTTATTTAATGTCTTTTATTTTTTATCTTGGTTTCCTCCTCCATCAAATGAAAGCAATACGACCATTGTGTTCTAAAATCTCATTCAGCTTTGACATTCAGTGACAGGCACCATCATTAATTTGAATCTTGCAGAAATCTTTGAGTAAGATGACATTTAAGGGGTTATGGCTTAAATTTCTTAAATAAATTCACAATAACAGCAAATACAGTATCTGTCATTTACTTAGCAGTGACCCTTTTCTTTTTCTAAAGTAACAATATTTGGGGCATTTTGTATTAATGTCAAAAAGAACATTGGATTTAGAATCAAAGAACTTGGGTTCAAAACCTGGCTCTGTAACTAGCTGTGTAATCTCGGGCAAGTCATTTCAACATTCTTGGTTCATCTGTGAAATGAGAGTTTTAGACAAAATGACTTCAAGTTCCCCTGCAGTTCAAAATCTATGATCTGATTCCAAAACATATTTTTTCCTTTCATGTAGGAAAATCTGAGTAATATCTCTTAATACTAACAAAAATAAAGTTGTATATTTAGACAGTGTCTTTGATCTGAGTTCTTCCCGTATAGTCTTTTTATTAAGTTATGGCACTCTATTACTGTAGGTTATTTTTTTAAGTCCCATTGAACTCTCTAGGTTGACTAGACCACTGGCATTATAGAAGCCTGACAAAATAATGGAATGCAAATAATGATAAACTGGACTTTTTAGCGCTTCCTGGATGTGAGGCATAATAGAAGCACAAAAGTTTTATACAGATTAGTTCATCACTCTACTTAGGTAAGTTGCAATTATTACTAGTCCATTTTCCTGAGAGGAAAATTGAGTGACCCAGATGTCCTAAGTGCCCCCAATCCACAACAGAAACAATGGTGGAGACCAAACTTAAGTCTAGATTTCCCTGGGCCTACCAAGCTATTCCATAGACTACTTTTGTTGTTTTTTTTTAAAAGTAGCCCATCCTTCTCCTAGAGGGGCATTCTTTATTTTTGGCTATTTGACCTTAAATTGCTGTTCTATCTAAGTAGCTATCAACTAGATTTCAGTCATCCATAATATTGACTTCCATTTGTTATTAGAGGAATCATTTGGTATCAAGCTACCCACTTGTCTCATGGAAATACATGCCAAAAAAGACCAATATTTACACTAGTCTTCACTGAGTTTCATGTCACACACTTCATCTGCTCCCCATATATTTTCTAATAACTTTCAAGAACATATTCTTATTTTTCTTATATATATAAAGATATTGAGAATTACTAGACTTTACTCTAAAATGTGAATGATTTCATTCTACACGAATAGGGACTAAAACCCCTTTGTGCCTTAGTAAACAATTTTATGAGTCATTCTACCTCCTTCTCCTTCCCCTCTCACCCCCCTCCAGATTATCACTAATTGGCTAAATATCTGTACTTCATTAGGCTGGTATTGAGAAGAAAGATATACAGTTTTTTCTCTGGGCTCATATTTGTACCCTTTGGCTATGATCTCCTCCCTCTTTCCCACTGTAGATCTCAAAACTTCCTGGCATCATCCCCTACTCCCTCTTTTTTCTCCAGGTTCTTATGAAGAAATGACCCTTCTCCTTGTGAAGGTCAACTCTTACACCCTTGACCCCAATCTACTCATGTCTCCTCTGCTCCAATAGTCAGCTTCCCTTCACCCCTAATCTCCAATTGTTCCTCATCTACTGGCTCATTCCATGCTACCTACACATACTCCCAGCTCTTCCCTCTTCTCAAAAACCCTCACTTGACTCTGCCATCATTCTCTCTCTCTCTCCTTCCCTTCACAGTCAAACTCTCCAAAAAAAAAAACCTCTCCTTTTGTTGCCTCTACTTCCTTTCCTCTCACTTCATGCCCTTTTGCAATGTGGCTTCCAACCTTACTACTGAATTGAAACTACTACCTTTAGTCGCCAACAATCTCTTAATTTCCACATCTGATGGTCCTTTTTCAGTCTTCGTCCTTCTTAGCCTCTCTGTAACATTTGATACCATAGACTACCCTCTATGTAATCCTTCCTCTCTAGGTTTTTGTGACTCTCCCTTGGTTCTCCTCTCGCTTGTCTGAACTCTTCTCAGTCTCCTTTGCTAAATCATTAACCACATCCAACCACCTAACTGTGGTCATCAATTAAGCCTCTGTCCTGGACCCACTTCTCTTCTTTCTCTAAACTCTCTCGTGGTGATCTCCTCTGTTCCTATGGGTTCAATGACTTTCAGATCTATTTATCTTGTTCTAGTCTTGAATTTCAGTCTTACATCAACTATATATGATACATTTTGAGTTGGATATCCTGTAGACATCTCAAATTTAATACATCCAAAACAGAACTCATTATCTCTTCCACAAAACTCATCCCCTTCCATATTTCGCTATTTCTGTTAAAGGCACCATAATTCAGATTTACAACCTCAAGGCCATTCTCAGTTCCTTACTCTCCTATACCTAACATATCCAATCAATTGTCAATCAATTCCTCATCAATTTCACCTCCATATATCTCTTCCATCTGTATTCTCTCCATTCAGATAGCCCTCATATCTCTTCCCTGGATAATTGCAGTAGCCTCCTCATTAACCTCCATTCCTCCAGTGTTAGGTCTCTGATACCTCACGTGAGGAGGAGACTCCTAAAGAGGGTCATTGATACTCCACGTGAGATGGACGGGTTGAATCGGTCCTCAGCTAGCAGGAGTACAAGTGATCACCTGGAGGCAGAATGAAAAGGCTGCACCTGCTTACAATAAGCAGGATAATCTCTCTGCCTTCGGGGTGAGACACATTGGCTCGCTGTGGAGGACATGGCCAGGGGAGGGGCCCTAAGGGTCCCTGGAGAAAGGACTTAAATACAGGCTACTTGGAGGCAGGGGGAGTCCAGCCAGTTCGGTGGAGCCAGGCCAGTCGAGTCCAGCCAGGCCAGAACAGTCCAGCCACACTAAGATAGAGGATGAACTCTCAATAAAAGCTAGAAGCAAGTCCTGTGTCCTGAGTTTCTCTGTGCAGCTGTTTCTCCC
>CM053601.1:102696600-102731414 GCA_028646575.1 Pseudocheirus occidentalis | reverse complement strand
GAGTGGACCGGGAGCTGGGGACACCCGAGGCCTGTTGAGGTGGGTATAGGTAAGCCCTATACATCCTGACCCAAAAAGATAACCCTCACCTGAATAAAAAACCAGTAACACTCCAGTCTCTCCCCTCTCCAATCCATCCTCTGATCAACTCAAGGCCTATGACCTCTAGTATCAAAATACTCCTTTATTTGTCGTTTAAAATCCTTTACAACTTTACTACTCAAACTACCCTAGAGATATCAAACTGACCTCAGAGCCAAGAACACTTGGGTTCAAATCCTAATTCTGACACTTATTTTCTGGCTATATGACCTTGGGTAAATCTCTTAACCCCTCAACACTCTAGCCAACTCTTTAAAACTTAAAAAAAAACAGTTACACACCCATAGACCCCTCACTTCAGCAAAGAAAGAAAGGAAGGAAGTACCTTTTCTCATCTCTTCTACAGGACAAGGGTTAGGCATTGATTACACTGTATTCAATATTGTTTTATTTCTTTGCATTTGCCTTGTTGTAGTCATTGAAAATACTGTTTTCCTGGTTCTACTTCACTTTATATTAGTTCATCTCGGTAGTCCAGAGAGCCAAAGAAGGTAGTGATACAAAAATGGTTAAGAACCTCTGCCCTAGTAAAATAGTAATGCTTTGCAGACAAGGATAGTTATTTCATTCTGCCTTTGTATCTCCAGCATGAAGCACAGCTCTTTTGCACATTAGGTGCTTAATAAATGCTTGTGGATGATCAGGCCAGCCACGTCTTCATTCCTTTCGAGGCAACACTGTGACTCTCTGGACTTTATCTGTCCCAGCTTCAACAAGCCCTCCTAACTCCCCTAATAGTCCTGCTTTTCAGCTTCCTTTTATGTGTCATCTCCCTCCACTACAATGTAAGCTCCTTGAGGGCAGGAATTATCTATCTTTCTGCTTATATTTGCATTCCCCCATTAGCACAGGGCCTAGCACAAATGCAGATGGACAATTTGACAACTTGTAATTGTGGAATTGAACTGAGTTGAATTGAACAATGAAAAGCTAAGAGTAGAAAAGGGATTTTCTTTCATGGACTTCTATTTTTGAGGGACTCGGGAGGCCTGTCTTCTTCCTTTCTGCCCAAATGGACTAGCTTCAGTTTTAGGGATTTAAAGTTGCCCAAAGAAGCTGAGGTCAAGGGAGACTTGTACACAGGCATGCTGAGGCAGAGAGATTTTATAAGCATTCCTTCCATAGGAAACCAGGCTAAAGAGCTGATTAACTCAAATCTCTTTTCACAGCTTGACTTCAGGGGCCCCTTAATGCATCTCCCTCATTTGTTCATCAGCACTTTATGAGAAAATAAACAAAAAACATGGCCTGTTTCCTCATTGTCAGCACACACATCTGAATACTTCCTGCCCAAGAAGGCAGAGATCCCACCCTAAGAGCAAAGGAGATCACATCTTTATTTTGTCTCAACTTTTTAACAGTCTATTTTCAAAGCTGGAATCCAAGGGGGTAATCACAAGTGAGGACCCCTCTGGGTGCATTAAATGTAATCAATACCAATACACTGAAGGCCAAGAGTGCTCACTCCTGCAAATCCTGCTGGAACGGGGTTCTCTACCTAACCTTTTGTGTGTGTCCTGTACCCCTTCAGCAGTTTGGTGAAGCCTGTGGACCCCTTCTCTGAATAACAGTCTAAAATGCATAAAATAAAATACATAGGATTATGAAAGAAATCAATTATATTGAAATAGAAATATTAAAATATTTCTTTAAAACCCTAGCCTGAACCCTTGATCTGGAGGGAACACCAAGACTCATCAGAAATTCTTTTAGTCTTCAAGTCTTTTAGAATGGATTTTTAAAAATGAGAATTGGGGCTGGTTGAAGTGCATTGAAATAGTAAGTTTGTTGCTAAACCATCCTTTCTACCAAGGTTGCAAAAATGTTTAATTTTCTGTAATACACCAACAAACCCCACGGAGTTTACACTCAAGCTGCTCCTAAAGAGGGAGTAAAGAATTAGTGTTAAAGATGTGAGGATTAGAGTATTAATTATTAATTATCATAATAATCAATAATATTAATGATTAAATTATTAAAATAATGGTATTGATTATTAAATATTAATTCTACAAATTATCATTAAAATAAGTAGAAATAGAAGGTCTATAAAGACTAGACATAACCAAAGGGAAGGAAACAGAACTAGAAAAAGAATATACCCAATGATCAAAATAATGTAATCAGAAAGAACCACAAAACAAAATGAATGTTGTGAAATTAAATGACCACACTTGGCACCAAAGAACTACAAGAAGGCCCCTCCCCCAGAAGGGGGAACAGAGGTAGGGAACTATGAGTGCGAAACACTGAAAATATTTTTTTTTATATACTGGTTAGTTTTACTAAAAAAAATTTTTCCCTCTTTTTTGTTATAAGGATTGCTATCTAGGAGGAGGAAGGAGGAAGGTACAATGGGAAAAGATAGGGGATATAAAAACAAAAAAAATCAATAAAAATTAATTTTTTTAAACAAGAATGAGCTTTAAAATTCCCAGAATTTAAAAGGATTGTTGTTCAGACAAATCTGATTCTTTGCCACCCAATATGAGGTTTTCTTGGCAAAGATCCTGGAGTGGTTTGCCATTTCCTTCTCTAGTGGATGAAGGAAAATAGAAGTTAAATGACTTGCCTAGGATTACACCGCTAGTAAACGTCTGAAATTGGATTTGAACTCAGGTCTTCCTGATTCCAGGTCTAACACTCTATCTACTAAGCTATCTAGCTGACTGAAGGGATTATTTCCTTTTAAGTAGTTCCCACTAATTTTAAAATTTAATGCTGAAAAGATCGAGTGAAGTTTTCTGAAGTTCAAGGAGGTGCAAGGACCCTGACAACAGCTGACAGTAAATGGTTAAAAGGTTTCAATAGATTAAAGATAGTATACCAGCGAATGTTCATCTCTAGGAGTTCTGGGAACTTCAAAGATAAAACTAGAGTATTTAAATTATATTTGTTATTAAGTAGCATTGACAAATGTCCACCTTTTGCTTACATGGCAAAGAAGTGATTTTTCTAAAGTGTATAAACAAACATGTGACCTCCTCTGCTCAATGATCTCTAGTGACTCCCTATTATCTCTAGGATTAAATATAAGATCTTTTGTTTGGCGTTTAAAGTCTCTGATAACCTGCCCCTTCCTACCTTTCCAGTTTCATTACACTCCCCTCAACTATATTGCGCCACTTGTAATTGCTTCAACACAAGACTCCTTCTTACTTCTGGTGCATTTACACCGATCATCTCCCATGTAATGAGTGTTTTGCCCCCTTATCTCCACTTCTTACTTTACTTGGCTTTCTTTAAGATTCAGCTCAAACGCCAGCTTTGTGCAGGGCTCCTTTCCTGATCCTCCTTGGCTGCTCATCTCTTCCCCTTTCCCATGACCTTCATCTCCTCTGTACACGTCTTTCAGGCACCTGATTATTTACATGTGTTCTCCTTCTTTAGAATGAATGCTCCTTGAAGGCAAGACCATTTTTTGCCTTTGCTGCTCACTGATTAGCACAGTACCTGCCAAATAGTAAGTGCTTCATAAACACTTGTTAATTGACTACACAGGGGAAGCAAGATGATATAGTGCATAGGTTCCCAAAGTGGGAGAAGCAGCCCCCTGAGGGGCCCTGGAACAATCTAAGGGGGCAGTAGTGGCCTCAGGAGCAACTGGGGGACTTTGAAGAAAAATAAGGGGCAGGTAGAAGCACGAGGATAAACATTTCTGATAAGAACATTTTGAAAAACCATTCATATGTGTTTCATCTGTTGTGTAACAGAGTTAAAGCTGTAGTGATTACATTATTTTCCAAATAAATGCACAAAAAGCAAGCTATAACCAATTAGTGGTCAAGCAGGCTCAATCAAAGATCTTAACAGGCAAGTATGCTGAGCATTGTTGGGAAGTCCAGCATGCATATGCAGGAATATGAGCGCATAATGACTTGTTTACAGTACTATACAATTATATGACATAATAATACATCATCAAAATTGCAATGCAAAAAACCCCACAAATTTACAATAAATTATTAAATTTAAGATATGTCATTAAAAAACATTTTTTTTTCAAAAAATAAAGTTAAAGGGTTAAAGAAAATAGATTTCCAAGGGGGCGCTGAGTAATTTTTTTTAGACCAAATAAATTTGGGATGGTTTGGGGAACAGAAGGCTTAATCTAGAGTCAGGAAGAACTAAATTCAAATCCAGCCTCAGACACTTACTAGCTGTGTGATCCTGGACAAGTCACTGAATATCACCTCTGACTTAATCCACTGGAGAAGTTAATGACAAACCACTCCATAATCATTACAGAGAAAACCCCATGGACAGTAAGGTTCACAGAGTCATGGAGAATCGACACAACTGAACCACAAGTATAACAATGGACCGTATATTTGGTCTTTTTTAAAAATGTTGTCAATTGTATTTGAAGAGAGAAAAATGCAGAAACAACAAGAAACTCACTACTAATGATGTTAGCCAACATATATATAATGTTTTTACATATGATTTAATAGACACAATAACTACAGGTGGGTTTTATGGTTATTATTTTTTTTTGTTTTTGCTTTTTGGAGGGCAATTGGGGTTAAATGACTTTCCCAAGGTCACACAGCTAATATTTTTTGTGGTAAGAGTCTGAGTCTGGATTTGAACTCAAGTCCTCCTGACTCTAGGGCAGGTGCTCTATTCACTGAACCACCTAGCCACCCACTGGGTCTTGTTCCCAATTTATAGATGAGGAAACTAAAGCTAAGAGAGAGTAAAGAGGCTGGCCCAGGGTCACATGGGCTAATAATTATCTGAAGCAGAATTTAAACTCGGAGCTTCCTTTGTCCCAATTCCCCTTCAAACTACCTGCCTACTGGTCTCTGCTCTTCCTGACTCTTCAGTATAAGGAGGGATCCGAGAGGGTGCTGGTGGTAGCTCCTACGGGCTTGGGCATTTTGTCGCTGTTGTTCACTTGCCTCTGACTCTCTGTGACCCCATTTGGGCTTTTCTTGACAGAGATACTGGAGTGGTTTGGTTTGCCATTTCTTCCTCCGGCTCATTTTACAGGTGAGGAAACTGAGGCAAATGGGGTAGACTGACTTGCCCAAGGTCACATAGATATTAAACGTGTACGGTCACATTTGAACTAGATCTTCCTAACTCCAGGCTCCTGGTTCTATCCACTGCACCACCCAGCGGCCCTAACATAGCCTGGGAAGCTGACATTTAAAATGTCAGTGTGAGTATTTATACCGCAGGAATCAGCAAATGCTACACATCAAGGCTTACTTTATTGTTTTGTGGATAAACTTAAGAAAGCAATGGAGAAAATGTGAACGATGCTATTGCTGTTCCTCCTTTGATCACAAGGGTGACGTCTTGACTTAGGTGAATTGGATCTAAATCAGGCAGAACCGAACCAAGCAGATTCCACTTAAAAGTGGATCTTTCCTTCCTACTCTGCCCTGCCCCCCAGAGAGCTAGTTGTTCAACGTTTAAGAGGGTCTCTATGGGTCCTCATGCCAGAAGAAGAAGGGAGGTCCACATTAACAAAGAAGGGACACAACGATCAATCAATGAGTCTCATTTCAGAGGCCATTCTACAGTGTAGTCTCAGAGGACAAAGTTCTAAGAAGGAATAATAAAGAAATAAAAACTTAGAAAAGTACAAGAATTCATCATCTTATAGAAGTGATCACTGAAGAGTAGGTGTCCATACAAGTCAGAGGGGTCGGGTCTGTGCTGCATCCTCCAGAAATCCCTCCAGAATCCATTTCTAAGACGCTCTTGCTGGCTCTCTAATTGCTTTAACACCCATTAGGGTTTGTTTCCCCAACCATATCATAAACTACCTGAAGACAGGAACAAGGTTTTAAATGTATAGGATTTAAAGCTGTGATACAGCTCAAAGATCGTGTATTCCAACCCCCTCATTTTAGAGAGCAGGAAATTGAGGGCCACAGAAATTAAGTGACTTAGCCAAGATCACACAGGTAGAACGTGGCTGAACCTGGATGTAAAGCCAAAATCCAAAACCAAGCTCTTTCCTCCAAGCCACACTACAATGGCAGGGATGAGCTTCTGACAGTAATTCTTGAGTTAAACTTCCATTATGGTAACATTGGCTTGAAAGTCACATTTCTGAAGTAATGGTCTGGAAAAGTTTTCCAGCAAAATCTCTATTTTGGATGTGAATACCGACTCAATATTTCTTTTGTATCTCTCTCATAGACTAAGCAAACCAAAAGCATTCAACAAGCGTACTGAAATAATAACACAGCCACACATAGGCCTTGTGGCCTTAGAGCAGGGGTTCTTGACCTTTTGTACATCACAGACCCCTCTGGCTGTCTGGTGAAGCCCACCAATCCATTCTCAAGAATAACGGTTTTAAATGCCTAAAATAGAATAGATAAGATTGCAAAGGAGACTGATTGCATTCAGTTTGGCTATAACAATTTGTTTTAAAAACCACAATTTGTTCTAACTCACTAAAATGATAGGGAACAAATTAAGCATCTCTCAAATTTTGTATCTGCTTGTTTAATATAGAAAGCTGCACCACCTCACAATAGTCCGCAAGCTTCAACCCTTCTACAAGCAGACTTCAGATCTCTGTCAAGGTAAAGGACCACCTTTCTCATGCATTTTCTGGTGCAGTAGTTGCTGTAGGCAGAGGAGGATTGGTCCAAACTCATGAACTCTTTTCCCACTGCCCTTCTCCCTTCCTCCACAGCCCCAGAGGCTCTGGCCTTGTACACAGCTGAGGCTGCCCCTCTGCCTCAGCCAGCAACTTGTTGGCTTTGCCAGCCCCAGTCCAATGGGAACCCAAGTGCAGGCCAAGCAGAGTCATGAGGTGGGCTTTAGTATGTTCGCATTTCTATGTTTAATAACCACTTAACAGGTATGAAACTGTGCAAATATTTTTATCAAGTTCATATCTATTTTTTATGTGTCAGGGATGAAAATTTTGAGTGTTGTTCTCCAAATCCATTTGTCCCCCATAAACTCTGTGGTTTTTATTGCATGATTTTGCATAGCACAGTGATTTTTAGGAACAGAAATGTTGCATGATGGCAAAACTGACTATATATTGGAATACAGTTATCAAAAACATGCATGTATACATATATAGTGTGTGTATATGTATATATGCACACACATATGTAATGTGTGCATATATACACATATATACATATGTCCTTATAGATAGATAGATAGATAGATAGATAGATAGATAGATAGATAGATAGATAGAAAGAAAGAAAGAAAGAAAGAAAGATCCTGGGTTCAGAATTCTTACTTCAACTTGTATATCATGAAATGCCACCCAAAATAGGCATTAAGTAGGATAATAATATTGCTTGCATTTCCTAATACCTTGCAATACCGAATAGACTTTCTTCATGAATCATTTCAAACACTACCGTTTGTAGGAAACCTTTCCTAGCGTCCCCCAAATGCTAAAGCATCTGGTTATCAGGTTATCATCCCTCTATTCTTTATGTATCTTCTATGTCCCTATTTCACATATATATCATCCATCTCATTAGGATGTGAAGTCAGGGCCTATTTTTGCTCTTTTTTTATGTCCCCAGAGCCTAACACAGTGCCTGGAACATAGCACTCAGTAAATGATCATTGACTAATTGATTAATGGATTGATAGGTATAGTTTAAGCTAAAAAGTCAAACTATTCTCTATGCCTTTCCTCTTCCAAGCCCTTACAACTAAAGGGGTCTCATTCCTTTTGATGATTTCTTGGAAGATTAATAGGTCACATGGTCCAGGGCAGTGGTTCTCAACCTTTCTAATGCCATGACACTCGTATGTGGGTGTATCTGCATGTGGGTGTACTCACCTGGAGATGGATAGAGGAGCGGTGTCTCAATTCATAAGACCATCAGAAATATGTTTTCGTTTTTCCGACCCCTGTGACCCCCGTGACCCCCGTGAAAGGGTTGTTCGACCCCAAAGCAGTCACGACCCACAGGTTGAGAACCACTTCAGAGAGTTCGAGTTTTATCTAAAATAAAAGGCAGATTTCCATATTTTTAAACAAACTTCTTCTATTATTGAATTTAATATTTTCTGAAGATTCTATCCATAAGTTCATTAGCAAAATTGTTGTAGATGTTCTTAAAGATGACCAATGACATCACTAGGGGGATGTCTTGACCTGGGCATGAATTAAATCTAAGGAAGGCAGAGCTGTGCAAAGTCGTCAGCCTCACTCTCTCCTCCAGAGCCACAGAAGTCCAGTGGCAAGAACCAGGATGTAGTGGGTGACCTTGGCCTTTCTAAATTAAGGTCCTAATCTGAGGCAATGCTCATTAGATCGACTATGGGCTAGGTAAAAACTGAGACATAAAATGACCTAATTTACTATCACAGAATATCAGTCTGGGAGGGGAAGACTCTCAAAGTTTCTGGCCACAGAAAACAATTGCTACTTACACTCATTCTAAGTCATCAAAACCTAACAGTGATCCACAGAGGTTTGAGTTGGGGCCTATTAGTAGCCATTCAGTGAAAACCACAGTGATTTCGGTTCAAAAACTCAACAGGCTTTTTTAAAGTCTGTTTTTTTCAGAGCTGTATTTCAAGAGATCATAAATGAAAATTGCACAGGACACAAAGTAAATTGTAACCTTTAGATTATAGGCTCCGAGTGCTTACCCTGGCCTATGGAAGTTTGTCCTGCCCTATCACTGCTGTAGATAACATTACCTATGTCAAAAGTTAACCAGATACTGAGGACTTGTAATAAACCTAGGCTGTACACAAAGAGAAGTTTATAAGAAACGCGTTTTTATGGAAAATTCAAGTTTGAAAAAAACCACCATCTGTGAGTATTGTATATAAGATCAGATTTTTGATGTGTTGCTTAGCTCTGTGGAAAATATTTCTTCTTCTTTTATACACTTTAATATAAAACCTGGCTCTTTGGCAGGTTTGGGGATGAATACATAGGAAATATATGGGACTATGGAGAGTGATAAGAAGACTAAAAAGGTAGAGAGGGAGTTAGGTAATGAAGGGCTGTGAATGCCAGACAAAAAATATTATATTTGATCTCAGAGGTGATAGGGAGCAGTGGTGTTTATCGAGTAGTAGAGTAACATGGGACTCCAAAAAACTGTAGCATGTACAGCGGCCACACCCTGGTAAAACCATCTCAACAGACAGGCTAAATCAGTTTAAGAGTAACCAAGGCATCTCGAACCCATCAGCTAGTTGGGAGCAGGAGTGAGGAGTATAACCTACCCCAAGCATGTGAAGACTTATACCAGCAGAATGGGCATATGAGAACAAATCTTCCAGTAGCCATGAAGATGGCTGAAGCAGGTGCTATGGAACACTTAGAGCTTGGTCAGACAATCAAGATGCCAAGATCATCACTGCATCCCAGGCCATCACCAGTTGTCCTGACTTTTGTCCTGCCACTGGACTTCAATGACTTTGGAAGACAGAGTGAGGCTGATGACCGAGCTCAACTCTACCTCATTTAAATCCAGTTCACAAAAAAGTCAGGACATCACCCCATGATGTAATTGGTCCTATGTGAAAATGAAGGACAAACAACACACACAACTGGACCACACTTCAAGAAAAGGTCCTTTATGACTCTGAATCTCTGCCCCTATGATCCCATGAGAAGAACCCCAGTTTTACCACTAAGAACATACTACATGAGCATCGTCAGACCATAGAGTTTCCTCTACATCATTTTAAAGATCTTCCATGAAAGAACATTAAGTACCTAACACAGTGTCTAACTATCCACAGTAAGCAATCAGCAAATATGTATTGAATTGGAATGTAATGGAAAAAGATAGGTTGTAAGTCTTCACTAGCATTTATTTACAATATACAAGATTTGGCATCATGATTTTTAAAAGAATCACCTGACCAAAGTAAATGACCCAAAATCCATCCTCTGGGAAAGCCCTCAGCTTATGGATTTCACAGAGCAACGGCGATTTTCTGTACCATTGGACGAACAATGAACAAACTGATGCTCTGAAATAATTAAGGTTCAGGGAAAACCCCAAGAGGTAATGTTTCCCAGGAGGAAGCAAGAAGGATGAGAGGCTGACTCAGATTAAGAAATCAAATTTAATTTCACGCCTACCAGGGAAACCATATTCCCTCAGATCTGTTCGTGCTTTAAATTCTGCACAATACCATCTCTCTCCCACCCCCTATTGAGTTTTTATTCATTACTGTCAAACCCGTTTTTAATATTACTTACTAATAGTGAGAAGGGTCAAGTTCAGCTCCTTAGGCTTTATCCAGAAAAGGAGATACAAGTTGACGTGTTTATCTTCTCTATGCCCGCTTTCTGCAGCTGTCGTGTGCCAGATGTAGCAGCAGCTGCAGGAAGTTGTTTATCTACCCTCTTGACCTTGGAGAAGTGTTAGGAGATGGTAAAAATCAAGTTTTTATTATAGGATTCTCCTTGTAAACTAAAATCTTCTTAAGACCAGTCAAAACAGTGCACCAAAGGCCTAAGAAGGTCAAGGAGATGTGATTATAGTTTTGCTCCACTAATACTTGTGAAAATATAATTGTATAATGACTTGAGGAGTCCCAGAGCTTCTCTGCCTAAATCCGAACTCATTTAAATGACTTATTTCACTGAATCTCAATCTCTCTGACACCTGCCTGCCTTCCGTTTTGCATTTCCACATATTTCTATTGGCCTATTTAAAGTTAAACTTTTAGAGTCCTGAACAACTGAAGGCCCCATCCAAAGGGATTCTGCAAAATCTTTAAGTAAACATTTTAAGCAAACACTATTCTTTGAGTTAACTAGTCTCTTTCAACTGCAACCAAGTATAAAAAACGAGAAGGCAATGCTGTGTCACCCGTGTTTTTTGAGAGCTGTATCAGAGTATTAGGGCCACATTACCTTTTAAGTGCTAGGTTCAGAGCTGTAGCCTAAAAGGATTAGACTAAATGCAAGTGGAATGGATCTATTATCAGCCTTATCACTCATGAGAAATAATAACAATGTCATTAGCTAAGTTTCCAAAATAGCTCAGTTCCTGCCTGAAAGTCAATCCCTCAGAAACATGGTAAACCTTTCTTTTGTTATGACATTTTGGTGAAGTCACAAAAGCTTCTTTGGTCTTTCTCTGTCAACATCAAAGTACCCTGGGGAAACCATTGTGGAGATATTAGAATACAAAAGAAAACAATCCTGTGTACCAGAATAGAAGGGACAACCAATAATTTTATTAAGAGGCCCATATTTTCAGGAAATGGATGTCTTCATTTTTGTAAAAATCTCTTTGCTTTCAGTTCTCACTTTTGTTCGAAAACGGTTAACAAATTTTGTCTCTTTCCCCCCCAAGGAGCCAAACTTCCACTGGAATCAAGATTTATTATCTTGCCATGAATCACATTTTTTTTTTAATTTACCAGACTTCTCCAGGCATTGTAAAATGCTGGCTTGTAAATCCCAGACATTCACAGTAGCTCTGCTTAGACTTTTTTTTTTTTTTTTTTTACTATTTGCACATGAGAAAATTATAGAAATAAAGACAGTTTTTTTAAGGGGCTAATGGAGAGGTTAAATCTAATACAGATTAGAACTTTGGAAGTGTACAGTAGACAGTCTTAGAGCTGAGATATCAATTGAATTCTTTCTGGCCGACTCCATTTGTATGGCAGAAGGACCTCTGCTTTAGAGATTTGCTATCTGGGTTAGAGCTCCAAAACTTCAGCTTTCCAGTTCAGGCTCTCTCACTCCCCAACTCAGCATGTTACCTGAAGTCACTTGTTCTCTTCCCTAGGCTCCAGCTTCCTCATCTTGAACTACCTTGCAGCGTTGTTATGAGGATTCACTCCATCACAGGAGCAGTTATAAAGTACTCTATTTGCTCTTAGATAAAATATTTTTACAGCACTGGGAATTGCAGGTGCTCTGAGCCTAAAGAAATGAAGTAACAGATCTAAATGAACTGCAATAAACTCTGACAGGAATCTGTGCAACTTCTGCAGCACTGGCTTCATCAGGAGATTCATAGAGCCCCCTCTCAGCATCAGAGGGATAGCAGGGGGTCAGCTAGTCCAACCCTGATATAAACAGAAATCCTCTCTGTGTTATCTTTGATAGATAAATGGTCATTCAGGGTCCTCTTAAAGACAATCAGTGAAGACAAACCTACTGCCTCCCAAGGTGGCCCATTCCACATTGGGACCACTTTTGGTAGGAAGATTCTCTTCATGTTGAGCCTAAATCTGCCCTCTCTGATACTTCTTAGTTCTTCCCTCTGAAATCTAATGGAACAAATCTTGTGTTCCCCAATGTAGCCCTTCAAATACTAACAAATTCTCTCAAGTCATATTAATGGAAAGACTGAGAAATGTGTGCTAAACAATAGTACAGTTAGGTGAATTCAGAACTGGTCGAATGACAGGGACTCTGTCCTGTTTCCTCAACCCAAATCTCTTTTCAATAAATCAATAGGCATTTATTTAGTGCCTACTGTATGCCAGGTTCTTCTCCAGGCTAACTATCTCTAGTTCCTGCAAACAGTACCCAGAGAGCCTCATTCTGTTTGTCCCCTCAAGGATGTGCTGGAATTGATCAATGTCTATACTAAAATTTTATGTCAAGAACTAAATACAATACTCATGGATGCGGTCTGGGAAAAAAGGTTACATCAGGATTATCATTCCCCCTTCCCCTGGTTCAGGACATTCTGCTCTTCTTAATACAAACTAAAATTGTCTTACTCTTTTTGGTCACTGTGTCACACTATTGATACATATTGAGCTAGAGGCTTACTAAAAACTCCAAATCATTTTCCACACTGTGGTCTATGGAGGCCTACCCTAGCCCATGCAGCTGATTTCTTTAACCCAAGCATAGATATTTTTTTATATTTGTGAATATTACATGTAATCTTCTTATGTTTGACCCATTGTTTTAGCCTGTCACCTAATGCAGTAGTTATCCCTCCTTAGGAATGCCATCTGCAATTTTTATAAGAATGCCATCCATGCCCTTATTCATCACTGATAAAAATGCCAAATATCACAGAGCCAAGGGCAGACCCTTAGGATACTCTGCCAGAGATGAACCCAAGTTGATATTGACCCATTTGAGTCCCAGTCATTCAGCCAGTTTTAAATCTACCCATCTGCATTGTCAATTAGTCCACATTTCTTCATCTTTTTCCCACCAGAACAATGGAAGAGGCCTTGTAAAGCGATTTGATGATATGTGTATGTGTGTGTGTGTGTGTATGTATATCTTTAGCTTTCACCAATCTACCAGTATAATCAATTTATCAAATGTGAACATTAGGTTAGTTTGTGTCTTTTCTTGGGGAATCTATAGTGACATAAGTGATCATTATATCCCTTTTTAAACACTGATGATCAATCCCTTCAAAAGTCCTAGAATACTGCCAAGAAAAAAGATCAAACTTAGCAATCTTAAATTGCCAGATTCTTCATTCTTCCCTTTTTTGAAAACTGGGGAAACATTTGTTCTCAGTTCTCCACTGCCTGATCACCAAAATTTTTCAAAAATTATTGACAGTGATTTAATATTTGCCAAATTTTTCATTTCACCTTAGAATCTAGGTCAAGAAAGCCTAGTACCTTGACCATGTTCAAAACACAAAGTCATCTCTTCTGACTTTATTTCTGCTTGTCTTGGGTTCCAACTCCTTGCTAACCACTTTTGTTCTACCTTTCACAATCTGAAAACAAGGAAGTCTTGGCAGAAAAGGAAGACATGCATTCGGAATGTACTGGTGTATGAACTCCATATCAGCAAACAGTAATGACAGCCAACCCCTATATAATTCTTTAAAGTTTGCCAAATGTTGCACATCTATTATCTCCTTGATCTTCACAGCAACGTGATAAGTTAGCCACCACCAATATCATTATCCTCATTTTTACAAATTTCAAAACTGAGCTCTATAGATTTCAAGCAACTTGTCCACCGTCACATAATAAAGGACTGCCCACATGCATGACTGTGCACATTGTTCCCCTGAGTCCTTCCTACAGACGAGAAAGGAGTATAGGTCAGTATGCCCCAGCTGGTGGTGGGCTGAACTTTTTCATCAAGGCAACTCATCAGACAATGACAGATTCAGAACTGCCTTCAGTCCTGTGCAAGGGACTTCCAGGGAAAGGTTATGAGCAGTTTCTCTAATGAAACAGTGGGAATTAGTGGAAGGAAAAGAAAGTTTAAACAAACCTTGGCAAGTGACAGCAACGAAGCATAATCTGAGAGTATTTAAGGATGAATTGGAAGGAAGATAGCAAAAAAAAAAAAAAGAAAAGGTCTGCAAAGACTTTTATAATAAATTCATTCCATTATCAAGAACAGTGAGGCCACCACATTTGGATTCACACATCAGATCTCCAGATGTGCTTCTTGAGGAAATCAATGGAATACTGAAGAAAATAGAAATGGGAAAAGCATCAGGGCCAGACCAGTTACATACAGGAAGGGTCTGGACAGGAGGCAAGACACCTGAGGGTGCCAAGGGATTGATTTTCATGATTTCTGAAGTCGAGGAAAATATCAGGGCATGGGGAAAAAACAACTTGTACCTTGTTATTACAAAGTAAAACAAGGTGACAGAGAGTAAGACATGGATAACTACCAACCCCACTGGCAATTTCTCATTTATATAAATTTTTATGAGGATTATCTACATATGCATGAAGCACATCCTTGATAAGGGTATGGGGAGGCAAAATATAGACTTTTGTAAACCATAGCCACAGTAGGCACACCTCTGCTAGAACACAATGAAATGTAGTGACTGAAACAGTGAATGTGAGTTTCTAATGTGCTTCTAGTCTGTTGACTATAAATAAAATCATTTGATTCTATAGACATCCTTAAAGTGTCTCATATATATATATATATATATACATATGTCAAAATTATACAAAGTTCCTTTAAAGCAGAAGCTCTTAACTTTTCTGTATGTCAGGCCTATGGAGTCTTTCTGAGAATAATGTCTGAGAAAAATGCATAAAAATTCATAGGATTACGAAGGAAACTATATATTGAAACACAATCACCAAAAGATGTTTAAATGAAGGATATAACAATAAAATTAATCTTATTCAATACTGCTATGATTATTAACCTTAAGTGATGCAAGACAGAGACATTTGTTCACCAAAAGTGTTTGTCATTGTCATACACACATATACATATATGCATGCATGCATATACATTGTATATACGGTCTATAGAAGAAGAAAAGGGAAGAATCGGAGAGAGAGAGAATAGATGACCTATAAAGCTCCGATCATCTGAAGACCTCAAAAGGTTTTACAGAATTTCAAAAAATTCCCCAGACTGAAAGAAAATAGAGTTAGAAGGGGCTTTAGAGATCATTTAGTTTATTTTACAGATATGGAAACCAAGGCCTTCTGACTCTAGAGAGGGGCACAGATGAGACTAGAGCCTGATTCTCCTGACTTCCAATCCAGTTCTAGCCTAAAAACAAGGGATGAAGGTAAGACCTGAGTCCTACTCACAAATAATTTGGTAACAGGATTCACATAAATATTTTGATGAACTAGAAATTAGAGATTTTAACATTCAGTCCAGGCTAGAATTCACAAGCCCAGGAAAGAGGAATGTTTTAAAGTACTCCCTCCTTGCCTCATCCACACCCTTGACATTACTGCTTCTCATTTTATCTTCCAAAAGCAAATAAAATAATGAGTATCACAACATGGGTACCAGGCAGAGAAGGATCTGGGGCAAGGTTATTGAAATGCAGTGATGTGGTAAGGGAAAGGAGTAGAAGAATAACAATAGCTTGATCAATTTTTTTTTTATTTTAGTACATAGGTAGGGGGCAGCCAGGTGGTGCAGTGGATAGAGTGCTAAGCCTGGAGTGAGGAAGACTCATCTTCCTGAGTTCAAATCCAGCTTCAGACACTTACTAGCTGTATAACTCTGGGCAAGTCACTTAACCCTGTTTGCCTCAATTTCCTCATCTGTACAATGAGCTGGAGAAGAAAACAGCAAACCACTCCAGTATCTTTACCAAGAATACCCCAAATGGGGACACAAACAGTTGGACATGACTGTAAAAACAACTTAACAACAATTGATCAAGTTATCGGATAGAAAATGGCAAGGAAGGATTTGTGTAATTAAAATCAGATGGCACTTGTTTGTTTGTATCCTTTGCCTCAAAGGAACAAGTAGTCTGTTCAGCAATGACTTCATGGTGTGGGGGAAATGATTTATTATATTGTTTGGGGAAAATTATTGTACTGTTTAAACACAATGTGATTAAAGGTTGATTATACCCAGAATGTTACCTGACCCAAGTAACTCTCTAGGAATGGTATATTTCATTCTATAGCCACGTACATGGCTATAGGGTATTTTGTGTTCCTCCACATCCTAGATCTACTGAAAGCATTCTTGTTTGGGGTTCCCCCAAGTGTACCTGTAATAGGCCCACCTTAGCTTGTGTTTTAGACTCACCCAAATTTTATTAAAAGTTTCTGATTCCTCATAACTATCTCAATCTACCTTGATTTCAAGTTCCTCTCTTGACAACTTTACTTAACTGTATACCTGTGGTGTATGTGCAGGAACCCTTGCCTAAATCCTATATAATGTAAACCTTCCAGAGCTTGGATGAGAGGAAATCACCTCCTCTGTTGAATGACTCAATAGATCTCTAAAATTATTTCAGATTTTAAGGTCTGTTCTCATGAATAATGATGGTTTTAGTCAACACACATCATCCTTGTGTTCAATTTCACAAGAAAGCCCACTTTGAAAGTCTTTCACTTCTATGGTTTACTGCTCCCACTCATGTGGAATTTGGGAAATTTTAGTTTCTGGAACTTTTCAAAGGGTAGTCATCAGCTCCTCTTATAAGCACATGGGTTCATAAAGCTTCAGCATAGAACAGTTTAAGGATACAGAAGGATACAGAAGCGATGTGTGTATGTGTGTGTGCATGTGTGATTCTATGAAAAGTAAAAGACTGCCCATCATCCACTCTATTCCAGTGGGTCAGTTTGTCCCTGGATAGTTCCTATGATTTACATTACTGACCTAAGTAGAATCTCACCAAGGAAGAGAAGAAAGATTTTCCTCTTCTACATCTCTGTGCTCTGTGTGGCTCTTCTACCAACAGCTCTCTCCTAATCACTGGCTCTCCATATCAGCCTCCTTTTTTGGAAGATGTCATGGGTTCTTCTTACTACAACTATAAGCTCTGTTCTGTTCACTGTTCCCTAGTCTTAAACTCTCTTTCAACAAATGATGCTCTGAGCATCTCTCCAGTAACTAACTCTTCAATAGCTGACCCATGGAACAGTTTACCTTGTAAGCTCAGACGAGAATATTATAGTACCTACTTCCCAAAGTTGTTGTGAATATCAAATGAGAAAATAATTGCAAAACACTTAGCCCAGTTTCTGGCATACAGTAAGTACTATATAAATGTTAGCTGCTGCTGTTGTTGTAGTAGCGATTTTCATGTCTGCGACCTAGTTAAGCCTCCTATTATTATACACTCAGGTCCCATAGCAGCTCCTTCCACATAAAATTCATCTCAGCTAATGAAATGTCTTTTTCTTAGACTGCTCAAACACATCCTTGTTTTCTACCCCAAGTTAGCTCATGGTGAGTTCATAGCTATTTGCTTCCTGCTTCTAATAAGCCTCCTGATAGCATATCTTCTACCCTCCCTCTTATCTCCCCCATCCCTCCTCCTATGGAGTCTTTAAAGTTTTGAGAAAGATTCATATTCTCTTCCTTTTTGTTTTTCTTTCTCCTATATTCCTTTCTGGGATGCTGGGCAGTTGCACAATTACCTCAGGACTGCTTATTAGAGAATTTCCCCAAAAGAGAAGAGAATATCCAGGCTAGTGGTTCCTGGAACAACTCTTGCTACAGATGCTGGTGACTCAGAAGCTGAAGGGTAATCCCTAGTTACATACACATAATACTTCTATTAAAATCAGTGTAATATACGCTATAGTATTGGTTACTAAAAGTAACTTTTCATTCAACATGAAAATGAAATGCTCCAATTTTTTAAAATTGCATAAAGCAACCTCATAAGACAAAAGGCCATTCTCTCAGCTAGTGAAATCATAAAAACAACTAAATAATTGTTGGGTTTCTTTGTCATGGTCAGCCTCACAAGGCAAACTTCAAAACTTCTCCCAGTCTTCTATAAATTGAGTCCTCCTCCTCCCCCAACTTCACTCTTTGATGCTTCACATGCCAAGATATAGTTACATGGAAGATTCATTGGGTCAGAATTTCTTTCATGTGTAAACCCAATGCTTAAATCTGATATTTCTAAACAAAATTCAGAAATAAAGCAGTATGAGGTATAACAAGATTATTCTCTATCAGCTTTATCCATATAATCTGATCTCTGGCTTGCATAAAAATTCCAGATAGAAGACACAAGTCTTCTTTCAAAAACATTTTCAGCCTGAAAAAAATAAACAAGGAAACAGAGAAAGAAATATTGTCTACTACAGGGAACAATACAGGTCATCAAAGAAAGAAATTAATGAACCCCAATGATCATAATAATGTAAATGAAAAGAACACTAAAAAGAAGCTAAACTCTGAATAATTATAAGGATCAATCATGCCTCCCTTAAGTCTCAACTAAAATCACACCTTCTATAGAAAGCCTTCTCTAACCTCTCTTAATTCTGGTACTTTCTCTCTTTTAACTATTACCTGTTATTCCATATATAGTTTGCTTTGCATAGCTTTGTTTGTATGTCTTCTCTCCCATTAGATTGTAAGCTCCTTGAGGGGAGGGACTGTCTTTTGCCTGTTTTTGTATCCACAGCCCTTAGCACAATGCCTACCATATAATAAATGCTTCATAAATGTTTATTGAATGAACGCATGAATTTTCTAGCAAAGAGATGGGGAATTACAGGGACAAAATGTTGCGTACTATCAGAAAAGATCACCTTGATGCTAGCTTTTGTAGAATCATTTTCTTTTGCTAAAATGAGGTTCAATTCAAGAGAATAAGAAAGCTATGTGATTATTTAATAATTTGTAATTATTCCAAATAATTATAATTGTTGTAAATATAATTATTCAATAATGTTTAATAGCTATATTCTATTATTGTCACTCAAGAAAATAAAGCTGTATCCAGAAATGATTGTGATATAAAAACAAAAGATACATATCAGCAAATATTTATCAAGTGCCTACAAAGTGTCAGGCACCCTACAAGGTAAAATAGAACATTTTAAAAAAATAAATGATTGAATTGCATTTCTCAGAGGTCTAAGAGTGATATTTATTTATGCGTTGAAGCTCAGAATATATTTTAATTTGAGAGATGAAGTAAGTGTGAGAAGCTGAGAGCCGAAGTAGAAAGAATGCCAGACGTGGTGTCAGCAAAACCTGGGTTTAAATCTGGGCTCTATCATTTGTTAGCTTTGAGACCCTGAACAAGTCACTTAACAGCTCTATGCCTCAAGAAACTCCTTAGGAATCACTGGCCACCATCTGCATTGGCAGAGGGTGTTCCCAGATCTTTCTTGTGTTCTGTGAGAGGTGACTGAATCCTTCATGGTCATGGTATCTCTTTTGTAGGGCTTCCCTGTTAGTTGTACACTGCATTAATTTAATTACAGAAGCAGAAAATGGTCATACAAAAATAGGTTGGTTCCAAAAGAAGTCATTCATTCTGACCCTTCAGTAGCAGGGGAATTCTTTTGTGCGGTGGGGCAGCAGCCCTTCGGTTAGCCACGAGTCATTAGAAAGCTAAGGAGATCAATAGAAATGCTGGCTTTCCTTTTTCTCCTAAAGGCTCCTCCTTCTTGGCCTCTTTATTAAAATGAAGCTTGTCATTTGCAGGCTCTGTTTGCTGAGTCTTTCAGAGCAAGAAAAAAACAGTTCCCCTGGGAAAGACTCGAGGGAAAAGACTGTCACCAAAAGTTATCACTGAATGGGACCCCTGGGAGGGGGGTGAAAAGTCACAAGTGGAAAGTTCACAGCCTTCCACAGGCCAACAGCCGACATTGGACCAATCCTGACACTGCTGATTAGCCAGAGAGATATTGGCAGAATAATAAATCACAGATGCAGTTATCCAGTGATTTGATGTCCAGGAGAGCTCTGCTGACTCACTGATAACTCAGGAAAGATGGACAAGAGGCAAAGGCCAAAACGATGGAAAATATTAAAGAAAAAACAGATTAGGAAAATTGTAATGATGGTGAATTTCGGAAGACTGAAAGGAAGCTCCATAGTTTGAGATAGACACCTTTCTTGGTCCCAATAGTAAGAGAGGTTTAGGCTCCATTTGCCGTTCTGTAATGTTTGTAAGAAGTTGCTAGGTGACTGAGCAGATAGAGCCCTGGGTCTGGAGTCAGGAAGATGTGATTTCAAAACCGGGCTCAGACCCTTACTAGCAGTGTGACCCAGGGCAAGTCTCTTAACCTCTGCTTGCCTTAATGCACTGGAAAAGGAAATGGCAAACTATTCCAGAATCTTTACCAAGAAAACCCCATGGACAATAATGGCACGGGGTCATGCACGAAGAGTGAGACACAACTGAACGACAAGGACAACATCTACAAAGTATGTGAATTAGCTGGAGATTGCTTGGGCTTAAAAAGCAACAACAATTCAGATAGTGCAGAACAGCAAGAAGTAAACTTTTCTTGAGCAAAGTCTTTAGACCCAAAGCAAGTCTAGAAGACAGAGAAGAGAGAAATAATGGGTTCTGCATGTAATGGACCAAGCTACAAATCCCAAACCAGCTTTTACAGGTACAAAGCATGGCATATATTGTTGGTCATGACTGATCTTATAAGACATATTCAGACAGTGATTATACTGGATGTCTGGGAACTCTTGATATGGGAATACATTGTATCACTGTAGGTTATAAGGATTTAAATGTTAAGGCCATGATCATCCAGCTACTAAGTCTTGGTGTTGGGATTCAACTCTAGGTCTTCCTAACTCCAAGCCCAGGACTCTCTTCACAACATTACCTTTCTCTTCCTTTCCAGTCTTCTTGTACCTTACATCCCATTTCTTACTCCGTAATCTCATGCCACTCGACTTTTTGTTATTCCATATACAAAACACTCCATCTCCAGACTCTGGGCATTTTCATTGGCTATTTTCTCATGTCTAGAATATTCTCTGTCCTCATTTCTACCTCCCGGCATCTATGGCTTCCTTTAAGTTCTGGTTAAAATCCCACCATCCACAAGAAACCTTTCCTGATTGTCCTTAATGTTAGGGCCTTCCCTGATTTGATTATCTTTAATTCATCATGTATTTATGTTGCTTTTACATAGCTTGTATGTTGTTGTTCAACCATGTCCAACTCTTCTTTTGAGGTTTTCTTGGCAAAGATACTGGAGTGGTTTGCCATTTCCTTCTCCAGACAATTTTACAGATGAGGAAACTGAGGCAAACAGGGTAAAGTGACTTGCCTAGGCTCATACAGCTGAAGTCAAATTTAACTCAGAACCTTCTGATTCCAGGCCCCTCACTCTATCCATTGCACCACATAGCTCCCTAGTTTACATGTAATCTCCCCATTAGATTGTGAGCTCTTTGAAAACAGGAATTGTCTTTTGTCCATTTATTTGCATCCCTAGAGTTTATCATAGTAACTAGCACATAGTAGGCACTTAATAAATGCCTACTGACAACACTATACGGCTTCTATATTCCTTAACATCATCTTCAAATATTGGCTAATGATGTTTCTTTCTGCATACATTGTCTCTTGAGAACTTCAGATTAAATGCATAATGATGATCTCATAGCTCTATATTGTTTGATACTTACAAAATACTTTCACATACCTTATGTTATTTAATCCTCTTAACCATGCTGTCAAGTAAGTAGTTCAAATATTATTAGCATGATTTTATGGATGAGGGAACTAGAACTCAGAGAAGTTAACAATTGCCCAGATGATGCAGCCAGCACCTTAGAGCTGGGAAGAATCAAGAAATCATACAGAAATCAAATCTCAACTGAAGTATAAATGTCATCTAGGACATACCCAGCAAGTGATGTTCCATCCTTCGCTTGAAGACTTCCAGCAATAATTCATGAGGCAATCCATCCATTTGGGGAAAGTAATAACACTTAGGAGGTTCCTCCTTGTATTAACCTCAAATTTACCACCTAGTGGCCTTAGTTCTGTCTTCAGGGTTCAAGGAAAATTAATCTAATCTTTCTTTGGTATGATTTCTTTTAATTTTGTGTTAGGGCCTACTCTAGCCCCAGGTAATCTCTTGCTAATCCTTACTATAGATGCAAGAAACACTGTGCAAAATGCCCCATGTGACTCTCTACCCCTTCACTATACCTATAACAAGCTTTAGAGTTAAGGGTTAAATCAGAAATTCAGGCCATGAACAAAACTTGGGCATCCTTTTTCTCTGAATGAGCTCATGACCACCTGTGCAGGGGAGAGTTTCTCAGCATCCGGTCAAGGCCATGAAGAGCAGGTTCCTATCTCTAAGAAAAAGGTCCAGAGTCGGGCAAGGGATGAGTCGGACCCACTTCCCCCTTCTTTTTCTCCTTCTTTGTAGCTCAACCAATTACAATGCTCAAAGATCCCAAATCATAGATATGGGAATGGAGGTAACAGATAACATCTTGTTTTCCTATCATTTCTTGCCCCCAGGATCTCCAGGAAGCTGGGGTGGGAGTGGGGAATCTTTAACATACTTTTTCCTGTACAAAGAGGGACAGCTGGTGTGACCATCTCCACATACATGCACATGAATTGTCCAGGATGTTACTTTGGACATTTGCAGCCCCTCCCACCTCCATTCCTCCTCAAGTGTTGGTTGGTTGTACAGAATATTCCCTCATTAGATATCGTTAATACATATTGTGTGTGTGTGTTTCCTTTTCCTGTCCTACTGCAGATGCTAACTTATAATAGAAGTATTTGTTTAGAGAAGAATTTGCTGCCAGCTAACCATGGTTGGGGGAACTTGATTAATTCTTCATTTCATTTTAAGAAAAAGTCCTTTTTTGCAGAGTTGAGGGACTACGGGTTTAAACTGTCTGATTTAGTGGATGTGTTAATCAACAACTCAATAAACTTGGAAACTTCTTGAAAGCAAAGACTGCCTTTTGCATTTTGTATTCCTGGAGCTTAGCTATGTGCCTGGTCCAAAGTAGGTAATTAATAAATGTTTATTAAAAGGTTGATTGATATAGCTAATGTGGAAATATGTTTAACATGACTGTACATGACAATGTGAAAATGTTTGCGGATCCTATGGATGATTGTATGCCACCATGGGGGGGGGGGGAAGAAGGGAAAGGAGAAAATCTGAAACTCAAGTGATTCTGGAACTGAATCTTGTAAACTAAAAGTAAATAAACAAATTAATTTTTAAAAAAATAAATAATTTTTAAAAATATGACTGTACATGTATAATCTATATCAGATTGCTTGCCATCTTGGGGAGGAGGGAGGGAAGAGAGGGAAGAGAGGGAAGGAGAAAACAATTTGGAACTCAAAATCTTATAAAAGTGAATGATGAAAACTATCTTTACATGTAATTGGAAATGATAAGATACATTAAGTGGGGAGGGGGTGAAGAAAGGTTGGTTGATTAAGGGCTTATTATGTGCCAAACATTGTGCTAAATTTTGGGGATGCTAAAAGAAGCTGAATGAAAGACAGTCCCTGCCCTCAAGGAGTTTACAGTCTAATGGAGGAAGACAACACATAAAAGGAAGCTGAAAAGCCAGTAAGTGGAGTCCTGGGAGGAATGAAGAGGTGACTGGCCAGGGCACTTTCCTTAAAATAGGAGAAGCTGACTAATCAGAGGAAGGGGCAGCAGGGGCTATGTGGCAGGGTAGAGAAAGTCTGAAAAGTAATGAGAGAACCTCAGAAGGGAATGAAGTATTATGTTGATTGGTTTTTCTGACTCTTTTTTTCTCTATCTATCTGTCTATCCATATATATATTCACATGTATATATATATATATAGGTTTTATACACACACACATATACACATACTCTCCCTCTCTCTCTATACACACACACACACACACATATGTACATACACGTGTGTATGCGTACCCCCTCTCTCTCCCTCCCTTCCCCCTCCTTTTTATTCTCTGTTATAAGGGATGACTTTGGGGAGATATATTTGGAAATGAAGGTGATAAAAAAATGTATCAGTAAGTATCAAAGGATGAGCTTGAACCCAAACTTCATGGTTAGTTCTCCAACCACAATGTCACACTTCTCTCTATTTTGTATTTGTAAAGAGGAGGGCTAGAGCTAGATGGGGAATCAGAGTAGGCTTTCAGAAGCTAGGGAATGTACAAAGCAGAGGTGAAGAGGATATTCATTCCAGACATAGAAGACTGCTCTTTAAACGGCCAGGAAATGGTAGATGGAATGTCATGAACAAGGGATAGTGAATATGCCTGTCTGGCTAGAAGAAAATTGACTTGAAGGACAACCATGAGCAATAAGCCTGGAGCCAGACTATGAAAGGCTTTACATCCTAAATAGGGGTGTTTTGTTTTTATCCTAAAGGCAAGAGGAAGTGTTTGTAACTTCTTAAGCAAAGTTGTTACATGCTCAGATTGTGTTTTAGGAACATTGATTTGGCAGCTGTGTGGAAGACAGACAGGAGAGAAGAGATTGGAGAAAAGGAGATCAGCAAGGATTCTGTTGAAATCCTCCAGGTGAGAAGGGCTGAAAACCTGAAAAATGGGCGGTGGCCATGTAAACAAAAAGAAGGGTTTAGATGTAAGAAATAGATACGAAGTCAATAAGACTTGGCAATTAAGTAGATATGATGGATGAGGGAAAGGTATGAGTTAAGGATAATTCCAAGACTGTGGACCTGGGTGACTGGGTGCCCTCAACAGAAATAAAGAAGTTCAGAAAAGAGATGGTTTGGGAAAGGGTGGCAGATAGAATGAGTTCTGTTTTGCATGTGGTGAAGTTGAGATGCCTATGTGACATCCATTTGGAGATGTCTCACAGACAACTGGTAATACATGCTTGGAGTGCATAAGATATGTAGATCTCAGTCATATGCATAGAAATGATAATTAAACCCATGGGAACTGATAAGTTGGAGGGGCAGGAAAAGGAGAAGTGGAGGGAAAAGGGAGAGGGAAAAGAGAAGAAAGAGAGAGAGGAAGGGGGAGAAAGTGGAGGGAAGAAGAGAGGAGGAGGGAAAAGAATGAGGAAGAGGAAGGAGAGAAGCCCCTGAACAGCAGCCATATATAGTGGGTGGGACATGGATGATAATAGGGTGAGTAAATAGAGGGTTTGGCATTAGCAAGAAGACAGGCCACTTCTTCCAAGCCTGGAACAAAGGAGAAGAAAGATGGAAATGACTAGATGATTTGAACTATAAAAGTGGGGAGAAGTGGAAGCTAATGGTTCAGTTTTCTCAGTAGAACATGGGGGGAGGTCTTCCACTGAGAGTACCAGGAAAAGAGTGGTTCAGGTAGTCTGAGGAGAGAGGAAAAGGTTTGTGATATATAGTGTGGGAAGTGGGATAGAGAGTCCATCAAGAAAAATCATAAAGATTGGGGCATAGTCAAGATAAATGGTAGTAGTAATCCAGGGCTGAAATTTGGAAAAGGATCAGCTGAAATAAGATAAAAGGACAAGGGACTCAAAGACAGATGCCCTTAAATATTAGGTCAAGGATTTAAAGGGAGGAGACTAAAAGCAGAGTAGGGGTGGGTGGGAAAGGACAGAGGACTATAATGTGGGTGGTGGTTTATGAAGAATGAGAAAGGGAAGTAGGAAGGAAGGAATGAGGGAGAGGAGGGGAGAGTAAGAGAGAAAGAGATTTTTCCAAGTGTGGGCTATTTCAGTTTCCATTCCACTCACTGAACCAACTCCTGCCTAGGAAAGAGGATGAGACAGAACCATGAATTTGCCATTCTCACGGTTGTCCTCAGTTCCAGTAGATATCTTATAGTGTGAACGTTTTCCAGAGCCGAATGTAATTCTGTAATCACCTCTTGATTTTAACTTCAGCTATCTATTCATTCTGATTGAACTGGTAGAAGTAATGAGACACAAGCTGCCCTTGCTAGCCTTCTAGTCAGTTCTAAGCCTCCTGCTGTGTTGACACATTAACTGTGAAATCTTTTCAAGATAAATTTCAGTTTTCCTGCCTGCTTAGTCTTCATCTGTTTTGAATTTCTTCTATTTGAAGTCCTGGTTCCCACCTTAATTTTGATTGATAGCTTAGCTGGGTACAGAAGAAATAAAATTTATAGTTAATTGTTCATTTTAATAGCTTCTTATTTGTATTTTGAATTAACAAGATTTATTTATTGAGCAGTTTTTTAAAATGAAAAATAAATTCCTCCATACATCTCTACATAGTACTGGAAAACAAATTCCCACTTTGACCATGCACAAAAATGTCTGTCTCTCTGCATTTTAAGGGCATCACCTCTCTGGTAGATGAATAGCATTCAACATAAAGAGAAAGGTAGGACAGCACATCTTACAGCATATCTTAATTTTTTCAGCAGGCTGCATCCAGACTTTTCCAGGATGACCCTAGTTCTTTACCTTTAGAGCTGGGTTGCTAAGCTTCATTTTATGTATTGCCTTCTCTGTTAGAATACAAGCTCCCTGAACTGCCTTTCTTTTCATTTGTATTCTTATTAGCACAGTGACAGGCACAAAGTAAATTTTAATAAACAATTGTAGACTTAACTTCCCATTTTCAGTTTTTGTTAGTGGTTTCTCCATCAGTTCACGTGGTTGGGGGCCAGTCTTTCACCACTCCCTCAAATAAATGCATCATCATCCCAGGGCTACCCAGGATTAAAAAAGGAACTGGAAAAAGAGACTGATTTCTTCCTCCCCACTTCAATGTAGGGCTTCAATTTGATTCTTCCCAATGGTTCTTTTCCTTTACTCCCACACTTGCTATAGAATACTTAAGAGTGAGAAATAGAGAAAGAACAATACAAGCTAATTAATGTGGTCTTCTGGACCACAAAAGAGTTAGACATGGAGGTCCTTAATCTTTTTTGCATCATGGACCCCTCTGACAATCTGTGTGATAAGAAATACTGAGATGAGGAATTTAGAGAAACATGGAGGGATCTGGATGAACTGATGCAGAATCAAGTAAATATAACCAGAAGAACAATTAACCCCCCCCAAAAAAAACCAGAAAAAAACCAGGAACTACAATATTATACATGAAAAGAAACACTACAGGAAAGCCCAACTCTGGGTGACTGTACTAACTGACCTTGGTTCCAAAGAACAAAGTGAAAAATAAAGAAATTGTATCTCTCTTTAGCTGAGAAGACTGATGGGAAGGAAGGAAGGAAGGAGGAACTGTAGGAAGAAAAGAAAGGAGTATTCAGCATCTACTATGTGACAGGCACTAGGCTGAGCACTTTACAGATGTATCTCATTTGACCTTCACAACAACCCTGGGAAGTAGGCACTATTATTATACCCACTTTTACAGTTGAGGAAACTAAGGCAGACAGAGATTAAGTGACTTGCCCAGAGTCACATAGCTAGGAACTGTCTGAGGATGGATTTGAATTCAGCTCCTGCTCATTCCAGGTTCTATCTACTTTTCCACCTAATCTATAGGACAGAATGTCATATGCTAGGGGAAGGTTCAGTTCTGGAGTGGAAAGAAGAAGGGGTCTTATTCAGAAACAATTCTGATGTCCAAAAAAAAAGACATTCACAGCCTAGGGTTAGGGACTGGACCTATCATTTCATTGTTGTAATGAGCTTTCAGTGAAGAGCTTCCTGACCACAAGTTGACATGGCCTCTACAACCTAATGGGCAGGTAAGTGGTGAGGTAGATAGAGCGCTGGGCCTGGAGTCAGGAAGATTCATCTTCATGAGCTCAAACCCAGCCTCACTTACTAGCTGTGTGACCCTGAGCAAGTAACTTAACTGTGTTTGCCTCAGTTTCTTCAACTGTGAAATGAGCTGGGGAAGGAAATGGCAAACCGCTCCAGTATCTTTGCCAAGAAAACCTAAATGGAGTCATGAGGAGTCAGATGCTACCCAACAACAACTATAACCTATAGTCATAGAGAGCTGCTTCGAGCAGAGATGAAGGCCTGCTAGGTCCCCAACCTAATTAAAATGCAACTGGGAAATATTTAACAAAATAAATTTAAAAATAAATATAGTTAATGTTAATGTGTGATTTTATTTTATTTTTTGGAAGGGGGAAGGTAGGGCAATTGGAGTTAAGTGACTTGCCCAAGGTCACAGGGCTAGTTTTTGTGTTAAGTGTCTGAGGCTGGATTTGAACTCAGGTCCTCCTGACACCAGGGCCGGTGCTCTATTCAGTAGCCACCTAGCCACCCCAACATGTGATTTTCTAAGTCACTATGTAGCCTGCCAGGGATCCTTATGGACTGTTTGGTGTCTCTCCTTTCTTTTTGTGTTTGATGCCAATGGAGTAGAGGGCTTAGAGTCTAATTGACTTGCCCCGTGTCACATAATCAGGATGTGTCAGAAGTAGGACTTGAATCCAGTCCCTCCTGGGTCTGAGGCCAGCTATCTATCCACTATGCCACACTGCCTCTTCATTAATATGAATCAATAAAATATTTTTAAAATTATTTTATATTACCAAGGAAGTCAACCACAGGAAGAAAAGGTCTCATATATGTATATATTTCTATACATATATATATATATATATATATATATACACAAAAAAAAACATTCATAGCAGGACTTTTAGGGGAGCAAAGTGATGGAAACAAAGTGAGTACTCATTGACTGGGGAATGGCTAAACAAATGATGGCATATGAATATTATAGAATATCATATTATACAATAAGAAAGTGTGAATGTGAGGAATTCACAGCTACGTGGGAAGACTTTTATGAGCTGGGAGAGAAATAGTGTACTATAGAGAATTGAGTATTAAACTTAGAAATAGAAGTATTGGGTTCAAATCCTGCTTCTGACATTTACTGTGTTACCATGAACAAAGAGAACATTTTCTGGATCTCTTAATTGGTGGCTCCCTCTATGCCAAATGATTTTGGTCTTTATTTTGCATCCTGGCAGAATGCAAACTCCTTGGATGCCATTTCCAACACTTGGTAATTTCTAAAGAGTGAGTAGTGAACTTGGCAAGCACTCTTATGTTAGTTAAAGTTGCTTCCAGGGTCCAGACAAAAACCCAGATGACTGGTAGTCAGAGACTGCCCCTCATCTTACCTTTCCAAAAGTCTATTTGTCTGTGATTTAGGCTCTTAATCAAATGATACAGCGGTTTGACTTAGGATGTACTCATTTGGTAAGAACTCCCCAGGATTTAAATCACATGAGACCACATAAGAACTCAAATCCAACATTTTCTCCCCACAGGCTCAAGGGTCATTCAGTCAACCAAGAATTCTTTGAATACATGTATGATACATAGCATTGTCTGATAACCTGAGACCAAATGCTTTATCACATTTTTATAAAAATTGGAAGAATTTGCACTTGGTTTTTGAACTGTACTAAAGGAGAAATGGATTTTTTTTTCAAACATACCAAATGTTACTTGTCTTCATGCCAACCAAAGCAGCATTTTCCCCCAGTTTCCCATCATCACCAGTTCTGTATAATCCTTCGAAGCACTGAGTATCACTGACACTCACTCTAAAATCTGACTTGGGTTTTTTTTTTCCTTCATTTTATAAAAATATGACCTTTGCCCAGGACATGGTATAATGGAGAGGAAGGAGATGAATGATGAGCGTTAACTGAAAACCATTTCACAGTTTGGGCACTCACTGTGTCTCTTCCAAGTGGGTTTATAATCTAAAAAGCCTGGAGTACAGGCAAGGAAGACATTACACATATAATCCATGTAACAAGTTTGTTGGACTCTCACGGCACTATTTTTAGTGGGAGAGAAAAAAAAGATCTTCCGTGATGTCTTAAATGGCAGTTTCAGACTCGAGAGCAGAAGGGAAGGCCAACAAAGTTGGCCTTCTGCACAAAATGGTCTGCCTTATGGAGCCGATGACTCACCATCCGCCCCTTCAAAAATAACTCGGGTAACTCTAACTCAGTAAGGCCGTCATTGTTATGTCTTGCTTGTTTGAAAAAGAGATGGTCTTTAAGATGAGCAAAAAAGTATACATATCAATAGTTATTTATATATACCCATGTATGTTATAGGTTAAGTCAAAAATAAGCCTTATCTAAGTGTGGTCGGGCAGAACTAGCTTCACCTCCAAAACAACGTTAACATTGTGTCTATCTAGAATGGCTTATCTGGGTTGGGGTTAGTTTAAGTAAGTTACACTGTGATTTACTGTTTCAGATGAGATAAAAAAATAATTTGAAGGAAAAAGGAGAAAAATCAGTTTTTCAAGAAATTTTGTATTTTGAGAACTTGAAATTTTACAAAAACTCTTTTTGTTGCAATAATTTAGAACATGAAGTTTTCAACTGCAAGCTTTTATAGTCCATTTTCAAAATGTGAAAACATATGAAGGAACAACTGAAAATATCTAGTTAGACTAAAACTAATTTCATATGCAAAAGCAAAAAAGATGACATTATTTTAATTGCCTCAGCAAAATTCTGAAGTAAAAAATGCATCTTATTTAGTTCATAACATTTTGGAAGAAAGAATCGGTCTCAAATTTCCCAGTATAGTTGAATACTTTTAGCTTTGTCTCTGTAGTTACACATATGGTAAACTCCTCGTTATCTGACATTGCCAGGGAAATCATATTATGGTTGATTGAAAATTCTATTTAATTGAGAACTTCCAAATATACTGTATCTGGATTACTAGTGTTGATAAATTAGAATACAGTGAGCTACTCTTAACATGATTCAATTGGTCTGATTGTGACGCATCCTCAGGATTTTGCAGCACTTTGGGGTAACAACTATGAGAAACAGTGGCTAGAGCATGGGACCTGCAGTCAAAAAGACTTTTAACTAGCTGTGTAATCACAGCCAAGTCACTTATTTTACCTCTCTTTGCCACAGTTTCTTCCTCTGTCAAAAGAAAGGGTTGAACTCAATGATCTCTGAAGTCTCTTCCAGTTCTGAATCTATGCTCCTAAGACCTGTCCTAAGAGCCTAGTCTATGGTCCTAAATCACAAGACTTGACCATTGATTAAAGAGAGACCCAAGAAGCAAAGATGATCCCAAGGTGACAAGCCTGGATGGTTGGGAGTATGGTGGTGCTGTTAACAGAGATGGAGAAGTCTAAAGGTAAAGCAAGTTTAGAGGGAAAATATGAGTCTAATTTTAGAGAGTTTAAGTTGTTAGTGGGACATGCAGGTGGAGACATCTAGCAAGCAGTTGGAAATACAAGACTGGAGCTGTAGGATATATGTGGAAATAGAGATTTGGGAGTCATCTGATTCTAAGAGATTGATGAAGGTTAGATTAATGGGCTGAATATAAGAAACCGAAACTTAATAAGGACAAATATAAAGTTCTACACTTGGACTTTAAAGAGTCTACAAGGCTGAGTTGACCAAGGAGACATGCAATATAACAGCTCTCTGATAAAAACAAACACACATGCACAAAGCTTGGGGTTATGGTGACTGTAAGTTCCATATAAGTCAACAATGTGATAGGGCAGTTGGAAAAGTGAATATTTCATTAAGGGGTGCATAGGTATAGACAAGGGACTGTAGCAGCAATCACACAGGCATACCCAGGATGGCTGCTAGCACAGGTTTGTATATCTGCTTTACTAGGAAAGACAGCTCTATAAGGAGTCAACAATCTTTATAAAAATCATTCACTAGTTCAGGGGGAAAGTCAGCACCCTGAACTTCAAAATACAAACAGAGAAAACACAAGCAGAGAAATAAGAGCAAGAGACAGGTCTTCTAACTGTCTGAGAAATTTCACAAATCCAACTGTTGGACCAAGGCAATACATACATAGTTACCAGAGAGAGAAGCACCAACATTTGGGTTTTTCAAAGCTGGGGGACTCCTTAACGGCTACCCAGAGTCTCATCTGGTCAAATCATAAGAAAACTCTTCCAATGAATGAACCCATAGCAAGATGCTAACCTCAGAGAATATATAGTCTTTTTAGAGTCAGAGAGGACCACAACCCTCTTGACGCAGTGCCTAATTAACAAAAGGTGTGAAAGCCTTCCCACAAGCAAGCCTCCCCTAAACCAGCTTCCCTTAATGGGCTGCTTGTGAGGCCTATTAATGGGCAGAGAAGATCTTATATCCCAATAACATTACAGGGACATGCTGAAATTTGCAAAAGACATCAAAGCTTGAAGCAATAACAAACCACATTAGTTGGCACAGTGAGTGCTTAATAGAAACTTTTTCATTCAGTCAGGTTCTTTAAAAAGCTTGATAGACTAGAACATTAGGCCAAAATCTGATGCGACTGTACAGGCAGGTGGCACAGAATGTAGAGCACTGAACTTGGAGTCAGGAAGACCTGAGTTCAAATCTAGTCTCAGACACTTACTAGAGGTGTGACCCTGTGCAAGTCATTTGACCTCTGTCTGACTCAGTTTCCTTATCTGAAGAATAGGGATAATAATAGCTCCTCCCTCCCAGGGTTGCTATAAGGATTAAAGGAGACAATTGTAAAGTGCTTAGCACACTGCCTAGCACGTGTAGTACATATAGGTATTAGTGATGGTGAGGATGATCAGTCAGAAGAGGAAAGAAAAAAGAGAATGCTTCTCCTGTCACTGGCTGGCTAAGTTATCAGTGACTGTAAGAACCAATTAAAGTTGACTCTGTCTCTCCTCCTCTCTGAAGACTGCAAAGGTCCAGAACTGGTTATCAAAGCTGCTCATTTCAGAGACTGATCACCCTAACTACTTCAGGCACAGGAAGTCCTCCTTGGGGCAAAAGCAGATCAGAATCAGCCCCTTGGGTCCACAATTGTCCAAATTTCTGCCTTAAGAAAATTACATTGGCTAGAAGGTATCAGTGAGCTCACCCATGTTTGACTATTGATCTATCCCACAAGAAGGTTAATTACTAAAATTAATCTAATTATGTCATTTTTTATCGCTCATCTGGAGTAAGGCCACTTTACCCCAGTGTCCACAGGACAGGTTTTAAACGTAGCGATTAGAGTCCATCAGCATTGCTATTCCAAGGCTGCGCAGGACTTGAAGGGCTAAATCCGTTTGGTGTTCTCACCTTCAGCATTAGGGCCATCTTTGCTATTTCTTCCCCTTGGTGTGATTCTTGCATATGTCAAAGAAATAATTTGTCAAGCTAAAGAAAACACTACTTTCAATACTGTTGTCAGTAATACCTTATTTCTATTGAGACAATACGGTAAGTAACTAGGGTGCTACTCTGAGTTCAAATCCCACATCAGACACTTCCTAAGCTCTATGACGTCACCTCGCTGTACCTCAGATTCTTTACTATAAATTTTATAGTATATAGCATATTACAGTATTTTTAATAGTATAAAATATGAGGGTTGGGCTCATAGACCTCTGAGATTCCTTCCAGATTTAAAATTATAATCTTATGATCTTTGATATGTATTAGTTCTTGGATTAGGATATGAAAATATCACTACTTCTCTTACAAAAAGACAGACTACAACTATATGGGAAGAGCAGAGGGAGAGAAAAGGAATCCTATTATCTTAGCAATAAAGAACAAGCATGATACTCAAAGTGTAGGTCTGTTGCCTCCAAACACGGATGATATGCATGTGAAATTAAAAGCTACCTAAAAGTGGAGCCTGATGAGAGAGTTTATTTTTCTTAACTACGAATGTTTATTACAAAGGTTTTGTTTTTCTTTTCTTCCAACTAGGAAGGGAGAAGAGAGGGAGGGGGAGGCTAGGGATAGGGCTCCCCTCAAAAGAGAAGAAAACAGAAGAAAGGACAAAAGGAATCACACACAAGCACAACAATTTTTAAAATCGTATATGGGATTTATTATATGGTTAAAAAGAAAAACAAACGCCATGTAATGAAAAGGAAGAGTGGGGCGCACATTTGAAGTGTCCCATCACTAACTCTGGAGCCCCATTAACGCCCACAGCACTTTACAGCTGTAAAGCATTTTAGATAGATTATGTCAATGGAAAGCCCCAACAACCTTATAAGGTAGAGGCTATGGGTATTATTATCCTCATTTTACAGATAAGGAAACTGAGGCTCAGAGAAATTAGATTCTCCTCTCTAATATCCGCAAAGAAGTGATCATCCAGTCTCAGTTTGAGGACCTCCAGCTAGATAGAATTATGTTAGACGGAGCACGGGAGTCAGGAAGATCTTAGTTCAGAACCTTAGACACAATAATTACTGTATGACCCCAGGCAAGGAATTAAACCTCTCTAGGTCTCAGTTCCCTCATACAGAAGAAACATGTAACAATAGCAATCTATATCCTCAGGGGGGGTGTTATAAGGATCAGATGAGAATATATATATATATATATATATATATACAGTGATCTTGCAAACCTTAAAATGATCTACAAATGGCAGCTAATATTGTTTCCAAGTAACTTGTTCCAATTTTAGACAACTATGATGGATAAAAAAAATTTTCCCTTACAATGAGCCAGCATCTAGCTCTTTGAAATGCCCAACAGTTCTTTGAGTCAGTTCAATTCAATTCAACAAATACTTATTAGGTACCTACTATATTCAAGACATTGTTCTAGGCACTGTTGATACAAAAACAAAAACAACAGTCCCTTCCCTCAGAGTACCCACATTTTATGGAAGGGAGAGAGGAAGGGAGGCAGGGAAGGAAGGAAAAGAGGCAG
>CM053601.1:102679205-102696100 GCA_028646575.1 Pseudocheirus occidentalis | reverse complement strand
AGAAGCATTGCATTGCTGTAAGCAGAAGATGCCAGTGTCAGGGACTTGAGTTACCCTTCCATATGTAAGTTTTGGCCATGTGTTTTCCTTATATGTGCCTACTCTTTCTGTTGATAGGAGATATGTTTGTGGTGGTATGTGCTCCATTTTTATAGGGGAGAGGCTATGTTTTATTATTTTTTATTACTATGCTATTTCATTAAATGCCTTTGCTTTGAAATAATCAGGTCCTCTGACTAATTAATAAAGGCAACCACATTTTTGGGATCAGGGGAGCTTGTGAAACCTGGTTTTGAGTGAACATAGATCCTCAGAGGACCCTGAACCTGGAATAGCTTCATTTTTAGGGAATTATTTGAGTTGGTGGGGGAGGAAAAGGGAAAACAGGTGTTAAATGTGTGTGTGTGTGTGTGTGATGTCAATGACGTTTCTGAGGGAAGCTTCACTTTTTGCTCTTTTTTAGTATTGATGACAATATTCAATTTACATAATCTATTTCACTCGAGTTGCTTAATATTCCTGGCACTGTAACATTGGTTCTGAAAATGCAGCATATTGCCTACAATAAAATGGGAGGTGGGGGCAGGAAGAGGAGGTTGCTGTTACAGATTAAGGCTTAACACAAAGTGCAATGCGGGTGTTTGATGAATGTTTATTAACAGCACTGACTCCTGAGTTGGTGACTTCTCTGTAACCTCAAGAATGAGCGACATTTGCACAGGAGACATCAGGGGACAATTGGGCATGGATCTTTCCTGTATCCAGCGGCCTCCTAAATGCAGAGCTTGAGGAAAGCCTCGCTGGTGCTAAAAACAAATCACACAGTCTCCAAAGTTGTTGCTCAGTTTGTCAGAAATATTGTCCCAGGTGCTTCCCTGTGGTTTCAACCACAAGATTTCAACTAATTGTTTCTGAAATGAGGCCTTAAATACCTGCAAGAGAGCATTTACTGCTAACCTAAGGTGAGTTTATTGTTTGGGCAGCTTGCATGGTCCATTAAAGTACATTACTCCTCCCATTAAAAACAATTTAATGGCTGCTGTATTCAATTATATTAAAAAGTTTTTCTTTTCCTATAAATGAATGAATCACTAATTTTGACAGTACGTTGGTCAGATAACAAACAAAACAAGAGTGCCATCTTGTGTCGGTGCTTGAAACCACCAGTGTGCTTGGGCAATCTTGAAAATATAAAATAATTTATGAAAATAAAGTATAATCTTGAAAAATAATTTTCCCATCGCCCAAGATTGGAGTCTGGCCTTGAGGCTGCCAACTGACCATTTAATGGGAATGACTTTTATACCAAACTTTGCCTGCCAATGATATCTGTGTTTTTAATAACTAACTATTGTTCAGATCATGCCAAGACGGAGCAAGCTATGGTAATATGTAGAGTGAATTTGGAAAGAAAGGAATTTTAAAGGAAAAAAAGAATAAAGTAAAACAATTCTATTTCCCATGATAGGTAAGTGTATAATCTTCAGGCAATTATTTATATAGTTTCAAGGGGAAGAGAAAAGAAACACTCATGTGCATACAAACACTTGTATCTTGAAGTACCTTTTCTTTTAATTGTGAGATACTGGAAAGATATCATTTAATCCTTGGTTTGGGGAAAAACTTTAAATTCAAGATTAAAAGAATTTTCTTTGAGATTTATATTGTCTCTTTCAGGAAACTGAAAATTAGATTCCTTTTTCTCATCTGGTAGAAGGTCGGTATCAATTTGTTCCTTTCCTACCCTGGCACAGACTTTCCCCCCCCAAATGAACACCTTATAATTTGAAAGAGGGACTAGAAGCGGTATAAGAATAGAATGGTGAGAGAAATGAGGAAAAGCTGATGGATTGGAAGAAAAAGTCTTAGGATTCAGAGTAAGAAGAGATCTTAGACACGATATAATGCCACCCCTGCATTTTACAGAGAGGGAGGCTGAGACCCCAAGACATGAAGCCATCCATTTGGTATATAATATAGCAAGAACTCAAGCCCAAATTGTCCTATTCCAAATACAGTGAACTTCCTGTGATAGTACATTCTCTCCCCTTCATGGGAATGAGTTAGCAATCATCCTGGACTCTACCAATACGCTGTGAAATAAATTCACCTTTTTCTCATTAATTACAATCATCATAATAGCAAATATTACATAGCACTAAGAGCTTTACAATTATTTTCTTATTTAATCTTTGTAACAATGCTGGGAGGTAGGTGCTATTACTATCTCCATTTTACAGATGAGGAAACTGAGTCAAACAGAGGTTAAATAAATGTCTCGCTCAGGTCACACAGCTACTAAGTATCTAAGGCTAGACTTGATCTTCCTAACTCCAGGTCCAGAGCCAAAGATAAAGCTGAAAAGATGAATGTATGATCTCTGTACACTATGCAAGTCCAAAGCTAGGGCAGAGGCTACCACATTCCCGAGGGTGACCTCTTAGGTTCACTTTCATCCTCTGCAGCTGATCAAAAGGCATCCTGACTCATGGTCTGATAACCAGGGACAGGAGATCAGTGCTTTGCTTTAGGACCCCAAATGTAAAGGGTGCTGAAAACTTCAACAGTTTAGAAGCAAGAAAATGTAGCACCTGGTTAGCCAGGACAACCCCTTAAGCTAGGATGTTTCTGGATGCAGTATTGGAGTTTTTCCTGCCACTGGCCTCTACCTCCCTCCCTCCCTGGTAGCCTCCTACTGGGATCCTCAGATCTTTGTCTCTTCCCATCCAAGGGTGTCATTGGGTGGGAAAGCCTTGGATATAAAGCTTCCTCCAAACTGACAAAGCAATCGGAAGTAAGATGTAGCCTGCCGGATGATATCCCCTAGACAAGCAGTATTGAAGGGGGCAGGTAAACCTGCCCTCTCAGAGGTGGGGACCTCCATCTCCACCTCCTGCTCCTCCTCTTGGCAAGTCTTCCTTGGAGAAGGATGGGGGGAGAAGAGGCCAGGGAGTTCCACTCTGTCTGCCTTGAGCCCTACATGGAGCTTCACCACACATATGGGGCTTTCAGGTCTCCTATTACGGCACAGATTTTAGAAAGAACACTGCCAGGCTGCAGAACACCAGGGGAAAGCCATGGCGGGGAGGGGCAGGCAGGAAGGACTCACCACTGTGCTGAAAGAAGATGGGGTGAAGAAGGTGGGGATGTTTAGCTAGAAGAGGGGATGGGGGGATGGGAAGAGATGCAATAGCTGCCTTAAAGTACGTGAGTGGTTGTCATATGGAAGAGAGATTAGACTTGTCCTTCTTGATCCTGGAGGGGCAGAATTAGGACCATGAATGAAAGTTACAGAGTTCCTGTTCAGTAGAAGGGGAAATTAAAAAAAAAATACTTACTGCTAGGTAAATGTAGACAGGGCAGCTAGATGGTGCAGTGGATAGAGTGCTGGCCCTGGAGTCAAAAGGACTCGAGTTCAAATCCATCCTCATATGTGACTATGTGACCCTGGGCAAGTCACTTAACCCTATTTGCCTCGGTTTCCATATCTGTGAAATGAGCTAGAGAAAGAAATGGCAAACCATTCCAGTGTCTTTGCCAAGAAAATCCCAAATGGGGTCATCAACAGTCAGACACAAACTGAAATGACAACAGCAACAAATGTAGGCTGAGTAGAGAATGTTTTCCAATGGAGATCAGATGGTCATTTTTTTCTGTAACATTAAGGGGGATTCCTCCTTCAGAATGGGTTGAAAAAATGACCTCTGAGATCCATTTCAGACTGAGACTCAGAATTCTATTATTCTATAACCTAGGAATACCTAATGGGCATAAATCCTCATTTGTACTTTCCAAATCTTAATGTCATCAACCAGTCAATAAGCACTAATTAAATATTACTCTGTGATTGGCATGTTCTGGATGTATATGGGGGGAAAAGTCTCTACACCTAATAAGCTTCCATTCTGTCAGAAGTATTCAAGGTAGATGCAAAGTAAATGGGAGGTCATTTGGGGAGGGGGATGTAACAGTAACTGAATGGAGGTTCCAGGAAAGGACACATGTAGCTCCCAAGAAACTAGGGATTCTGAGTGGAGGAGGAAATGCCTGGGAGACAGAAAGAGCTATGTGAGGAGCAGTAAGGAAGCCAGGCTGGCTGAACCTTGGAGTGCATGCAGGAGAGGTTAAGCCTGGCCTGTGAAGAGTTCTAAAATACTAACAAAGGTGTCTGTATAGGTATAGGGTCCTGGAGATAATGGGCCACTACTGGAGGGGCACAGTCAGCCCTGCATCTGAGGAATGACTTTGGCGGCTGTGTGTGGGATGGCTCATTACAAAGACTTGAGGCAGGAAGATCAGATGGGAAGCTAGAGGTGATGAAAGCCAGAACTGGACTTGGGTACCACAAGTGAAGAGGAAGGGACGGCTGGGAATGATGTTGTGAAGGGAGCATCCAGGAGGCTTGGCAACTGATTGAGAGTATGGGGTGGGGGACAGCGAGGAAGAATAAAAGGTAACTCCCAAGTTTGGAACTAGTGTGCCTGGAAGAGTGGCAATGACCTTGGCAGAAACTGGGAGGTCTGGAAGAGGGGTGGATTTAAGGGGGAAAGATAATGAGCTGATTGGGACATGTTGACTTTGAAGTGCCTGGGGAACATACAACTTGAAACATCCCTATCAGAGGAGGTTTCTAGGGATAAAATGGAAGTTCCCAAGCCATCCCCAACTGGGGACTTGGACAGCTCAGCAGCATGAAATGAGAGGACCTGAGGGCATTCTTACTCCAACCAGTAGAATGTGAATTCTTTGAGAGCAGGATTTTGGGATGTTGGGATTGTATTACCAACTAATACAGTGCCTCGTGCAAAGTAGGTGTTAAACATTGACTGAATTGAATTTTGGGGGTCCTACAAATCGTAAGGCACTCCTGGCTACATCAGATGACAGAGAAATATTAATAAATATGGGAAGGGAAGGGAAAATGAGTGATGTGTTCTACTGATTCACTTCCTGAGTGAACTAAACATCAAGGCAGCCCAATTCTAATGTTTGTCCAGCGCTCATTGGCCTTTTTCTCCGTCAAAGAACAATTATATGCAGAGAATCCTGACTTTCTACTGTGCTTTCACTTTATCCCACAAGTCTTTCTATTTCATTCTGTACCTAGAGTGCATCTCACAGTGATACCCAAGGCACTTACCCTGGGGGAACTAATCCATCAGAAGTAACTGCAGTTTAACTTAAATATGGAATTTAAGGCTCTTTCCATCACTTATGTGAAAAGCAAATATTTATTCTCCCTGAATGGTCCTCAGACCTTTGAATCTGGTTTGACATTATAATCCGGCATTGTTTTCACACCTTTTACATTTCATTTTATGACTATTTTTGCCTGAATCTTGTGAATGAAGGGAGGTGGTGTTGGCACAGTGGAGGGGCCATGAAGTCAGAGAACCTGGATTCAGATCCTTCCTCTGACATTTATTATTTGTGCAACTTTGGGCAAGCCCCTTACCTGCCCTTAGCCTCAGCTTTCTCAGCCATAAAATGCAGGGACTCAATTAGATGGTGGAGCAGTGGATCAAGGGCCAGGTGAGGAGTCAGGAAGACTCATATTCCTGAGTTCAAATGTGGCCTCAAACATTTGCTAGCTGTGTGACCCTGGGCAAGTCACTTCACCCTTTTTGCCTCAGTTTCCTCATCTCTAAAATGAGCTGGACAAGGAAATGGCAAACCATTCCAGTACTGTTGTCATGAAAACCCCAAATAGCATCACAAAGCGTTGAACACTACCAAGAGTTGGATATGATCAAAATCGCTGAACAATAAGGAGTCCCTTTCAGGTTTAAATGTATAAACCTGTGGCTCTGGAATCAAAGGAGCTGGATTCAAATCCCACCCTATGACTTTGGGCAAGTCCCTCGACCACCCTGGGCCTTGGTTTTCTCATATGTAAAACAAAGGAATTGGACCATCTCCCCTCCGAAGTTCTTTCCAGCTCTAGGTCTGTGGTTCTGGTTCCCAATATTATTTTTAACTCTGAGGTTGTTGCAGCATTTTATTTTGCTCGCTAGAGGGTGCCGTTTCTTTTCCACAAAGGCCATATCAATAACCATCTTCTAGGACTGCAGATAGGAACATCTGTTCAGATATCAAACCAAACTTAATGAAAGTAAACAAAATGGTTTGTTTAGCTGGGTAAGTATTCCTATTGTTTCGTAGGACTTTGTGCCCTCGTATAAAGAGGAATCTTAATTCTTTCAAACACAGGGATCTATTTTCTAACTGCGATGGTTCATAGGGTGCCAATCCTTCCTTTCCTTTTCTATTTGGTGGTAATATTGGAAGAGTGATGGCCAACTCTCAAAGTTCCTAAAATCATTTCCTTTTCTTCCTCCCTCCCCATCCCCATAGCATCTTAAATTATCTTTGTGAAAGATTTTAAGCAAGAAAAGAATGAAATATCTCTGCCTTTGGGGCACTCTAATAACAAGGGTCTCATAAAGGGGATATTCAAGATGGCCACAACCATTGCAGGAAATCAACTACTGAATGGTAATGCCCAAGCTAGTCCTGCCCTTTCTTACAGATGTCTCAAGACATGTTTGTACAGACTTGAACAATGACTTTAACCTCATCTTTTCAGATGAGACCCAGAGGAATGAGGTGACCTAAGGTCAGACGAGAAGGGACTTTTTGAGACAAAGTTCTATGGATTGGATTCCAAGATTCCCACTCTTTAGCTATTTGAAATGCAACTTTATTAGGATACAAACAAAATGATAGAATCTCAGAGGTCATCCAGTTCAACCTTTACCTGAACAGGAATCCTCTCTCCAACATATCCAAACTATGGTCATCCCCAGGCTTTCCTTGAAGACCTCTAGACATGGGAAACCCTGACTTTCCAAGGCAGCCTAAGTCCACTTTTGAATAACTAACAAGGTAGCAGTAAGTCAAAGAACATTTATTAAGGATCTACTATGTGCTAGGTTCTTTGCTAAGCAAAGAAAGGCAAAAATACAGTCTTGGCCTTTGAGGAGCTTGCATTCTAAGGGGGCAAAAATTGTGCAAAGAACTCTGAAAGTAATAGCAAGAATGATAATGTTATTACTATATATTGTCTCATTTTATCTGCACAGCAACACTGGGAAGTAGGTACTATTATTATCCCCGTTTCACAGATAAGGAAACTGAGACAGACTCCAAAACAGCTATGGTCTAGATTATATCATTTTTTTAACAGCCATATTCATCCCCTTCAATGTCCCAAAGACTAAGCACAGGATCTGTTCAGCCACATGATAATGGCCACCCTGCTGTCACAGTACGAGTGTCTATAAACCTGATCCCAAAGGATGGGCTTCCCCTTCCTTCAGAGTATTTTCCTTCTGAATCCCAATTGTCTAAGAAATCTATAGATCTGACTCATGCTGCACTTCTTGGGTTGGGTCCATGACAGCCTTTGCATGACAACCATTTCTGAATTGGAGTCCCCACTAGATTCTCTAGACAGTGAAAGAAGGGCATCTAGAAGTTCTAATCGCTTTTGGCTGAAATGTCATTAGAGAAGATTTTCCTCCCCATCAAAGACAGTCCCCTTAGCTTTTCTGTTCTTAAGGTCCTCATTGTTTTGTCTTAACATTTTGGGGATGTTTTCATATAATCATCCCACTAGATCTCGATTCTGGTTAGCACAGTCTCGTAACTGAATCTCGGTGTCACATCAAACACAATCACTGTCTCCACTGAGCAATGTCATGCTCTCAGATCCCCAGATTTCTCAATTTCTCTTGAACACCTATTTCTCATTCTCTACATTGAATTTAATAGCCCTCCTATTAGTACTTCATACTTCTCAAGTCCATGGGTCAAATGGTGAATTTTACAAAGGTGGTTTTCTAGTACCCCATAGGAGTAGTTAGAAATCTCAAGTGGGTATAGAGTAGAGAAATCTCAATTCCTTGGGCAGGAATCTTTTTGGGGGAGGAGGAAGGCAATTCGGATTAAGTGACTTGCCCAGGGTCACACAGCTAGTAAGTATCTGAGGTCAGATTTGAATTCTGGCCCTCCTGACTTCAGGGCCAGTGCTCTACCCACTTTACCACCTAGCTACCCTTGGGTAGGAATCTTGGTGGTTCTTCTAACATGGATATGCATCTGCATATCCATCTCAGCAAACGAAAAAGATGAGAATGAAAAAGTTGGTGGAAGCACAACTCTAGACTATATGTAAGTTGTAGAGATGTCACCTTGCATCATTGAACAGATTTCCCTCACCCGGGAGGTCCCTATATCAAAACAATCCCACATCAAGTCCCTATCCCTACCCTGTCTTTACCTCCCAATCTCTGCACAAGCTGTCTATGTAAAAGGAGGGAACATTGAACAGGGACTAAGATGGGCTTGGAAGACCCTTGGCCTCTCTTTTCAGCCCTTCCATCTTCCTCATCTCTGCCAAGGTTTAGCTCCTGTGTCTCATTTCCAAGGTGAAGCCAACAACTCATGTACATTACTGCATTAGGTGATAAAGGCTTTATAGCATTATCCTTCCCAGGAGTTCTGCTACTTTCACAAGGGCTTCTTAAAAACCAAATTCCAATGGAATGAATTCCTACTGGTCCTAGAATAGGGACCTTGTTTTTGCCTTTCTTGTATCCCCAGGGTTTAGCACAGTGCTTGGCTTCATAATGGGCAAGTAGTTGTAGCTGAGGCAGGTAGCTGAGGAGAAGGTGAGAAGCACCATGTATGTCAGGCCCATCAAATCACCACCATTTTGACTGTCATTTTCCCTTTAGACCCTGATGGAGACTTTCCAGAGCCCTCAATCCAAGAGCCTTGAGAATAGCAGCGTCTAGGCCACTAAATCTGCTTCTAGACTAACCTCTGTGGTCATCACTGAAGGGAGAAAATCATTGTAGAGAAGGGGCCAGCCTTCCATTTCACCACCATAAACGCTTAATGACCACCTGCCCCTAACAGGCAGATGATCACAAGATCCCTGGTAGTGTCAGCACCCCAGACTACTGATCCTGCTCCTACCCCAGGTCTCACAGTCATCACAAAGTGACTCTTGTGGAGAAGAGAATAACCATTCCCACTGACTTCCAACCAACTGCCATTTACCAGGCAGGCAAGCCAATCTTCCTGAAGCAGCATAAGGGAAACCCAAGAAAGAGCATGTGTTCAAACCATCACCATTTTCCCTTGGATGTTAATGGAGACATCATGGGACCCTCAGCCCCAGAACTTTTGGTACAGCAATTCTTCCTGCCCAGCATCTGCAGCCATTAACCTGGGAGACAACCCTGTGGAGAAGCAGCCCGGCAATGCACATCTACTGAAGATGTAGAGAATGAAGTTCTTGTCACCAAAAGCTTGGCCACTGAAAAATGGTTCAACGTCTTAAAGGAATTTTTAAAGTAGTGGAAATCATATTCAAGAAGCATTGGCATCTTCTCTGCTTCTACACCCTAAGGGCCTTGGAATCTTTCCATCTGTCTTGCAGCAGAAACTTTCCATGCATGTTTTCTTCTCAGTTGAAATGGAATCCTTACTTTTCTATTTGGAGCCCCAATAATTAGCACCGTGCTTTGTATATAGTAAGCACTTAATACATTTTTCATTCATTCATTCATTCGTTTGTTCATTCATTCATTCAATAAAAGCTTGTTGCTTGATGGACTGATTGATTGACTGCTCAGTCAGTCTGTGAAAGGCAGTAAGAAAGAGATTCTAAGACTGAGAGCCCTTCAAATCACAGATACCTTTTGGGGAGCGGCCTCTCTTACCTTCCCTGAAGGTTTTTCTTTTTGTCCCTTGCCTTTTCTGAGGACTTGACCAAAGAGAGGAAAGGGAAGAGGAATAAACATGAGTTCTTTCTCATCACAGCAACTGGTCCTTTCAGCCTAAGAAAGAAGCAGAGCTCCATGGGAAAGCAGTCCTGGCTCTGCTCTGTACCCTGGGCCAGGGGCTAGAAAGAGAGCAGGTCTGAAGGACAAAGCAGTCAATCCCAAGAAAGGATTTTATCCTTTCTTAGAGGTTTCAGAAGACAACAGAGAGAATTTTCTGAGAACCCACAAAGAAGATGGCAAAATGTTTCACTCTTCTATCTCTAGTTCAGATAATAAAAAACTACATGGGGGAAAGTTTGTGAAGTTTGATCTTTTTTTTAACTTAATTTTTTAAATGATAATGATAATAAAACATATGAGGGCTAAGAACCAGAGCTAGCCCAGGATGATGCTATGTAGCTACATTTAGTCATATTATAAAACAGTCCTCTTGCTGAAATGCCAAGCTGCTTTGATTAGATGAAAACAAACCAGGATGCTTTGAGGTTAACGTGCCCTGAGCAGATTTCTCCACCAGACCTGGTCCACTGGCCCTACACTTCCCCTAAGCAGCAGAGACAGCCGCTGGCTCAGCAGTCACGTGGTCCCCCCATGATGGGCTGTGATTCTCAAATGGGGCCTAGGCTGAAACCTCAGCCCCTTCAATGTGACTCATCCATCTGACTATTCACAGCCATGAGACTTTCTGGTGGGAAAAGTGAATGTGGGCAGCAGTGTGGGGGCTCTCCCTCCCTAGCACAAGGAAACCATGTGCCTGGCACCCTCGGGCCAAGTGAGGTACGATAGAATGAGGTGACATTTTTTGTCAGAGGTCCTGCAAAGACTTTTCCTGGGATCTGAGAGCTTAGAGGAAGGCTAGGCATGGAACAGAAACTAACAATTTTGCACCCAGGGTAAGCAAAGTGATGAGTAATAGGGGTGGGGAGCACCCTCAATTCATTAGGAGGGTGCCAGTGGTTGTGACCCAAGACAGGGGTGTGCTGGAGTGCACATTTGACAGCCGATAGTTAAATTTTCAGCATGGACATTCACACCTTGAAAATCAGCAAATGCTATAAATCAGAGCTTGATTTATTGTTCTGTTGACTCTCTAGACATAAGAAACTAGTAGTGAAAATGTTAATTCAGATTAAACTTCAAAGTTTTTTGAGAGTACTTTCTCCGGACCCCCTGCAGCCCCGCAGCTAGCTATTAATCATTTACTACCTGAGGCCCTTTCAGGGATGGCTGGGGTGTGGGGGGAGGGATCATGGCAGTGAAGGAGAGACTCAACTGGACTGTGCTTGGATGGGAACAGGAAGATGGAAAGAGAGCAAACTGCCAACAACTATCTTTCTATTGTAACAGGTTTAACTATTCTTGCTAATTAACTGCAAGGCTGGGAACAGAGGAGGTATTTCTAGGCTTCTGAAAAAGAGTACCAAGGGTTATCAGTGTTCCTCTGGCCACCCCATCCTGGAGACAGGCCAGAGGCTGTTTTTTTTTTTTCATTAATGAGGACATCCACTCCTCTGCCAGGTAAGGGGAACCAAGTCAAGGGTATTGGACATCCAAGATCCCCTTCCAGTGCTGATATTCTATGATATCATTTTCTAGGCTCCCAGAGAGGACACTTTCATCCATAGACTATATCAAGGCTATCAGGGCCTGTCCCTGAGAACCATTGGGCATTGCGTTACTATTTTAATTTCTAGTACCTGTCAAAGGAACGGTGGTGGTCTGTGGTCACTGGAAAGTCAGCCCAATGCCTTGGTCGGCTCTGTGGGAATTTGCCCAGACTGCTCTGGGAACATCATGCAGCTTTGCACTATAAAATCCTAGAAACTAATTAACTGACATGGATATACATACCCAGATAATGGATTATTCATCCTTAGATCAAATCATACGTTTATATAGAATCATAAAGTTGAAGGGGATCTGAACATCAAGTCATTTTAATCAAAAAGCACTTGCTGAGTGTCAACTGTATTCCTGGCACTAGACCATTCTCCTATCTCCAGGAAGAAAAATAGTTTGCCAGCTCAGACAAATGTTTAGATTCTAATTCTGGTGACCCACACGCAGGAAGAATTTTCCCCAAATTTTCTCAGTACATTGTCCTATTATTTAACCATCCTCCAAGTTTGGTCTGATATATTGCTAGAGTCTTGGATTAAAAAAAACAATTAGACCAGATTCATGATTTCATTTCATCTCTTGATGAGGAAATCTCCTCTGCCAAGTCATATCTGCACCCAATCTGCAATTCAGAGCAGGGATTCGGACTCTTTTTTTGTGTCATAGACCCCTATGGCAATATGAAGTCTATGAATGGAACCCTCCTCAAAATAATGTTATTAAATGCATATAATAAAATATCATGGGTAATGAATAACATTGAAATGTAGTCATCAAATTAAACAAGTCTGTGGCCTCCTGTCTAAGAATTCTTGTCTTGGGTCACCTGAAAGTACTACTTGCCCATGAACACAGCAGCTAGTAGTCATCACAGACAGGACATGAGCCTGAGTTTTGTTTTGTTTTGTTTTTGTTTTTTAAGACAAGTTCCTTATGCCTTCCACCACTCTGTCTTGACTTAGTCATAAGGAAACTTCGATTCTATTGGCTGTGATTGCTAAATTGTGTGGCATACTCTAATCATGAGTAAGTTTGTCCATCTTTAAAATGCCCTTATACTGACACTAGAAGGCCATGATGTCTCTGAAGAAGGAAGGGCAATCTCTCTGAGCAAAAGCATTCATCTGGGGTGGGGTGAGCGGAGAGTTCAGAAGAGCAGCTATGGAGGCCTGTTCCTTTCAGCAAACACATTGAAATGGGCCTTTGAAGCAGTCAGCTGCTGAGCCACATGAATTAATGCACTAATAATTGAGTTGTGTTTAGCAAGGACAAATTTCTTTCACTACATTGAATCAAACGCCAATAATTGTTTCTGAATAAACACAGTCTCAGAATGTCGAATCTCTAAATTGGTTCAGAGCCTTCACTTGGGTTCTTCCTGGCTTCATTCGGGACTGAGAGAAGGTAGACTAGGCAGCCGCTAGATGGACAAGCAAGCCCAGTAGAGGAAGGACGGTGTACTTCGACCAGCGGTTGCAATAACTGCAGTCATTTTTTTTTGCAGTGCTTATTTCCTGGACAATGTCCAAAGAGCAAACTAGCCAAGAACTGTTTCCTGATGTTGCTGCCTGTGCCGTATTCCTACACCCAGACTACATTCACAAGAAATACCTGGCAGGTTCCTAGCCTCCATGAATAGTTAATACAGCCCATGTGGATTTGCCAAAAAGAGGTCTAACAATATCTTGGGAGTGAGAAGTTATAAGAGAGAATTATTTCAAAGATTCACAGGTCAGACTGTAAATAAACCTCAAAGGAAGCATGTAACTGACTCCAAGCAAGAAAACAGGAAAACCCAAAAGAGGTGGGGGCTAAGAGGTGGGGTGGGATGGGGAGGAGAAAGCGCCAGAGATGCTTTTTCTCTTCTCTTGGGCTGAGGGGTGGGTTAGGGTGGAGGAAAACATCTTGTTGAAGAAAAGCAGAGCTAGGGAAATTCTAGGTGTTACTGCCATGACAATAAGATAGTTTTCCCCTCACAATGACAATATTTTATCATGCAGCTTGCACTAGAGACGCCTGCTTCCATCATCAGAATTAGGATAGCAAAGTAGGAGCAGCAGAAATCTTAACTACGGCTCTAATTTTTGTGCTCCATAGCCCTGCCTGAGGTAGCGTAGAGAGAAGAGAAAGAATGGTGACTTTAGAATTAGAAACACTGGGTTCAGGTGCAGCTAGGTGGCACAGTGAATAGAGCACCAAAATCAGGAGGACCTAAGGTCAAATCCAACCTCAGACACTTAACACTTATTAGCTGTGTGACCTTGGGCAAGCCACTTAACCCTAAAATACAAAAAAGAAGGGAAAATGCTGGGTTCAAATCCCTGACTCTGCTATTTGGGGAGAGGGGGGTGAGAGAAGGAATAAGCATTTATTAAGTGCCAGACCAACACAAATTTGGGGGCCAGCCTAGGTGACTCAGCAGATAGAGTGCCACACCTGGAGTCTGGAAGTTCGTGAGTTCAAATATGACCTCAAACACTTACTAGCTATGTGACTCTGTGCAAGTCACTACACCTGTTTGCCTCAGTTTCCTCATCTGTAAAAATGGGTTGGAGAAGGAAATGGCAAACTACTTTAGTGTCTTTGCCAAGAAAACCCCAAATGGGGTCATGGACTGAACGACAAAATGCCAGGTACTATGCTAAAACTCTTTAAAAATATTATCTCATTTGAACCTCACAATAATCTGTAAGGTAGGTACTATGATTATCCGCATTTTACAGCTGAGGAAACTAAAGTTGATAGGAATTAAGTGACTTGCCCAGGGTAACAAAGCTAGTAAGCATCCAAGGCTGAATTTGAACTCAGAACTTCTTGACTTTAGGTCTGGTACTCTATGCACTGGGCCACCTGTGTGAGTTGACAAATCACTTAATCTCCATTAACCCTGGTCTCCACCTATGAAAAATGATACATTTGATGTGTCTTCTAGATTTAAACTCATTATCTCAGATATGTTCTAGAAAAAAATAAGTTTGTGAAACAAGTATTCCATAACCAATTGCTGATTATTTTCCAAATAACTAGGTTGTTGGTTGTGTATGTGTATGTGTGTGTAGACTTGTAGGACTTCAGAGTTGAAAGGGAACTGGGATGTCATGTAATGTAACTTATTCCTCATCTCACACTTTACAATTGGGGAAACTGAGGTCCAGAGAGTTTAAAGGGTTGGTTCAAAATTTGACTAAATGCATCCCCACACCCCCACAAAGCAGTTTCTAAGGACGTAGGCAGATGTCTTTCTCTTTTCTCCTCTCCTACCTTCTCATACGCTTTCTTTCTCTCCACTCCCCCCCCCCCGCCTTAAATCCTTCCTTTTTTTCTTTAACTTCTCCCTGTGAACAGCTTGCCAATGCTTTGGTTCAGGGCAGAGAACCTGCAGCCTCGACGTCACATGTGGACCTCTAGGTCCTCAAGTGTGGCCCTTTGACTGAATCCAAACTTCACAAAACAAATCCCCTTAGTAAAAGGTGGAACCAAGGCTTGGTTCATAATGCCAGGAGTGACGAGGCTGTTGTAGATTTCCTAGCTCTATTCATTTTTTCCTGCCCATCCACCATCAGACAGGATGAAAGAAACTGGGACCTAAGAGCCTAGAGATGTTCTTTGTGATCTCAACTACCAGCTGCAGACTTGCCTGGGAGCAGTTTGATGCTGGGGATTGACTGTAGTCAGGGACATGAGAGGGAGAGGAGAGCTCTCAGGGGAGCTGTGCTACTTGACGGTCCTCTTCAGAAGAATCAAGGAATCCTACGGAGTTCTGATTTTCTAGGCTGTCGTTTGAAATGGTGACGAGAAGCTCTGAGTCATTGCTGTGGGACTTCAATGAACCAGAACCCAACCAGCAATTAACCCAAATTTATCCCTTTGCCTTATACTTTTAGGAGAAAGAATCAAATGTTGAAGAAATGCGCTGATATCAGGGTGATGTTAAACACATGCACAAATACCAAGATCCCAGCAATTTATAGAGAATGTGCTCGAATGAGGAGAGACGATTCCGGTTCCAAAAATTTTTGTATCCCTCTTTTGGGCCAACAGGACTTGAGGTTCAGAATGTTCTCTCATCCCACACCATCAAAGTCCAATTCAATTATGCTCAATATGGTGATATGACATGATATGATATGCAGTATGATGTAACTTCTGGGACGTTGTTGGTCCTTTGTTCTAGAAGAGGACCAATGACATCCGAAGGGTGACGTCTCGACTTGCAAGTGAATTGGATTTAAATGAGGCAGAGCTGTGCCAAATCATCAGCCTGACTCTCTCCTCCAGAGTGATTGGAATCCAGTGGTAAAACATAGGTCGGGATGACTGATAATGGCCCCCAGCACAGTGGATAGAGCATTGGGCTTGGAATCAGGAAGACTCACCTTCCGGAGTTCAAATCCAACCTCAGACACTTAGCTATGTGACCCTGGGCAGATGTTTGCCTCAGTTTCCTCATCTGTAAAATGAGCTGGAGAAGTATCTTTGTCAAGAACCTCCCCCAATGGAGTCATGAAGAGTTGGATATGACCGAACAATAACAACAAAAGACAGAATATACCATAACATGAATGATATGATATGACACAGTCTAACATAACAGAATAGAATAGACTACAAAAATATGATTATATGATATAATGACATAATATGATCTGATACAATATAATATAGCCACCATATATAAATCTCTTTAAATAATTTTTTAACCAAATTTGTAATTTCAATGGAATAGGGAGCTCCCAGGGAGAAATTTACTCTTCAGTGCAGGTGAGCACCTTCTCATTAACATGAGAGTTTGCTGGTGTATGAAGAAGCTAAGTGCTTTGCCTAAAATTACTTAGCTAATATGCAGCAGAATCAAAATCTCACTCTGAGGTCAGCTCTGTGTCTACTACCCCTCTGCCTTTCAGTTTCAACTTCGTACAGCAGGAAAGTGAACAAATACTTATGAGGATCGGTGGGATCATGAGCTGGAGGCTCCTTGCCTCCAGGTGCCTACACTAGGTTTAAAAGACAATTCCAGTATCACAGTTCTTCTTAGAGTCTGAATAACAAAGCTTCTCACAAAGAGGCTTTCTGTTTACTTGTGAACTATTCCCAAATTTGATCCAGCAGAATCTTTCCCTTTCCACCCTCCTTGATAGCCTCATCCCCTACCTCCATATTCTTATTTATCAGTCTTGAGGAACTGAGATGCTGAAAGCAGTAATGGAGGCAGAAATAGTCCTTTCCAGCTCTAGGAGGCAGGGATTCTGAGAACCAGGAACTATATTTGGAACCTACTTATTTCCTTCTCTTGTATTAATTATGATGCCCATTTTCTCAGGCTAAGATAAGCTGGGGCTAAAGTACAACCTGATTAGGCAGCTCGCCTGCTGTCCCTAAGATGAGTCTTTGAACTGAATGAAGGTCTTTCCTCCCTTGCTGTCACTTTGAATGAAAGTCCCTGGGTACTATGAAGTTTAGCTGAGCTCCAATTGGCTAGTA
>CM053601.1:102657738-102678705 GCA_028646575.1 Pseudocheirus occidentalis | reverse complement strand
CTTGAAGAGGACCGTGACATCAGGGAAGTGATTCCAGGACATGCAAGTGAATTGGATTTAAGTGAGGCAGGGCGGTGTAAAGTCACCAGCCTCACTTTCTCCTCTGGAGCCATCTGGCCAGACATAAATCAAAACAACTGGAGATGGCCTAGTGCCATGTGAAAAATGCAGCACCCCAAGATTACAGGAGGTGCTTAGCTTAGTGAAAGCTATTTCTCTCCACCTAGCCCCTCCCCAACCACTTTCAGGGGGAAAAAATCCATGCAATGAAAAATAAAACTGGCTGTTTTATCTATGAGCTCCACCAAAGATCCCTGATCTTTCTCCTAGTGAGAAAATGTTATCAACATTCCAAAGTACCATCTTTAGATTTCCACCTGCAAGTCAAGGATGTTTGCCTAGCAAGTTCTAATTGAATCATTGGGGTTTATTCATTGTTTCAAGATAAACGCAACAAATGGATGCTTGTGTCCATTGACTTAAAGAGGGAAAAAAAGAGTCAGGGGAAATAAATCAACTCTCCCATCCTCCCTCTGCAAACAGCAGCTGCACAGGAAGAGGAAGGCTGTTAGCCATCTTTCACTGATGTACTGTGCAGATCCCGTCAGGGCTCAGACAGAACCAGAGTGGGGCTGCCTGCGAATGAATGTATCTGACACCCTACAGGAAAAAACCTCAGAGGAAAACAAGGAGGCAGAACAATTCTGTGAACTCAACTCCCCATCTTACCCTCCAAACATCTGGTCAATGTGTGTTTCATTTCTTTGCTTCAAACCTGCTCCTGGGTTATTAATAGAGAAAATCTCCACCTGGGGTCTCCACTTGATTATCTGAGAGCCCTGAGCATTAGCTTGTCTTTCAGAGTTAAACAATGCAGCTGATTGGTTGGATACAGTATTTGGGGAAAGAGTTGGTTTGCACACTGGACAGCATTTCATCTCTGCTGGGTCTAAGAGTAAGAGTTGTCCTCATAGAATGAGCATAACAAAGTCTGGAAACCAAGACTTTAGGAAAAACCTGGAGAAAATGGACAATTTTAATTGCATAAAATTGGAAAAGTTTTGCCCAAAGAAAATCAATGTAGTTAAAATTACAAGGGAGAATTCATGAAAAAAAAAACATAAAGGTCTTATTTCTCAGATATTTAAGAAACTGAGTCAAGTTTATGAAAGTAAGAGCCATTCACCAATAGGTAAATATTTGGTCAGAGGATACAAACAAACAATTTTTTAAAAATCTATTTATTTACTTTTAGTTTACAACATTCTGTTCCACAATCCCTTGAGTTCCAAATTTTCTCCCCCTCCTTCTCCTACCCCTTTCCCCCACATGGCAGCATGCAATCCAATATAAGTTCTACAAATACCTTTGCATTTACCTTTAGTCAAGTTGTAAAGAAGAGTTATAACCAACGGAATGAACAATGAGAAAGAAGAAAGAAAAATCAAACAAAACACAAAAGAAAGAGAGCAAGTAGTTTGCTTCGATCTGTATTCAGACTCTGTAGTTCTTTTCTCTGGATGTGGATGGCCCTTTTCATCATGCAAACAAATATTTTTTAGAGGAATAAATCTCAGTTATCAACAATCATATAAAAATGCTCCAAATCACTAATAATTCCAGCAATGAAATTTAAAGAAGCCCTGAAGTTCCACTTCACATCAGATTGTCCAGGTTGACAAAAAAGAAAAAGTATCAACGCTGGAGGAACTGAGAGCAAGGAGGTGTGAATTCATCCAGCCATTCTGAAAAGCAGTTTGAAACTACGCCTCTCAGATCACTAAACTGTGTCTACTCTCCGACCCAGAGATTCCTCCAAATAGATCAAAGAAAGAGGAAAAAGCACCTGTCTCTCTCTGTCCATATAATATATGTACATACAAATACACATGTATGTATGTATATGTGTATGTATACACACATATACGTACTAAGAAATATATACTATATACACACTAAGAAATTTATAGCAGATTTTTACATAGTAGCAAGAAACTGAAAACACAGGGAGCGCCCATCAGCTGGGAAATGGCTCGACAAATTAATTAATGTAATAGAATATTATTGTATCTTAGTGAAAGAGATAGAATCAGAGGCACCTGAGAAGACTTTTATGAACTCATGAAGATTGAAGTGAGCAGAGCCAAGAGAATGGTTTATAGAATAATGGAACTGAAAAGACAAACGATTTTGAAATATTTAAGAACTCTGATCAATGCAGGGATCCACCATGATTCAGAATACTGATGATGAAGAAGGCTACCCACCTCCTGAGAGAGAGTCGATGGACTCAAGATGCAGAATGCAACATAGGTTTTGGACATGGTCAGTGTAGTAGTTTGTTCTGCTTGACTATGAACATTTAGTACATTTCTTTTAAGAAATATTTTTAGGAAAAGTGGGAGGGACAGAAGATAAATGCTTGTTCATTGCAAAAATAAATGTTCAAATAAAGAGAAAAAGAAAGAAAAAAATATGCCTAGTGCTAACTACCTGCTCTGACCTCTCATAAAGGGCAATGCAATAACTCATAATGATTTTGTTAAGACTATATCTTTTTCCAGTCCCTTTGACCACCCCACCAGTCAGTATAGCAAGTTTATAAGTAGCTAGTATAAAGGGACAATAGCAGGAAATAAGATTGAAGAGGGGAACTTGGAAGTCACATGTAAATAGTCCTAAAGACTAAAGGAGCATAAAATAACAAATTATATCATATATCAATCAAAATTCACATCCTAGTCTTATAGGCTGAATCAGCAGAAGCCACAGAGGCACTGCTGTCAAGGTTTTTGATCCTTTGATATGTACATATTAATTTCCAGACCAGTAGAATACCATGATAATTTTGAGATGATGTGAATATATTAACTTTTGAGTTTTACCAACAACTTTGAAATATTTGAATATGTTAATAGCTAACCCCAAGATAGCATGGATTAGTTAGTCTCTTCCTCACCCCCCCCACATCCTATAAAATAAGACCTCAAACTCCTACCCCCACCTTCCCAGCACCATCCCATCTCAATAGGGAACCTGCAGCCCAGTGCTCCCAACTCTCATCTATGGTTCCATGAGTGAAAGCCTCTCTCTTTCCCCCTCCCCTTCCCCTTCCCATGCTGCCTCCCTTCCTTCATCATCCTATCCTGTGTTCTCATGCCATCTGCCTCTGTACCCCCTTTGTGGCTTGTCTTGAGATGTTCTGTGCTTTTTTTTGGCCCCAAATAGTTATACCTCTGTAGTTATTAATATTGGATTGCAACTCCATTTCTCTCTGTCATTGTGGTCTTTCCTGGTGAGTGCCCAAAGATCCAGGTATACCTGTCCATATCTCACAATTTCATAAATTAATTACCAATTCAATATTATTTTCCAATTTAGGAAAGACCCATGCTCTGTAAAATAATGGGTTTATCATCATGGATATTAGGGATAACAAAGTTATTAGGTTTGTATTAGGGATAACAAGGTTCCAGGGTTTGTATCTTCTGAAGTGATACTTCATCCTTTCTTCCTTTCCCACAGGACTGCTTAACACAGGATTAATGTGATCCGTTTTGAAGTATGGTTCCTTGAATTGTGTCTGCATCCCCTAATACATTGGATAATCAATCTTAAATATGGACATAGCAATTAGCGATCAATACAACTCTCACCACTAATGTGGCCCTTCTTTAGAGAAGCAGAGTGTTTTAGTGAGAAATTTACCATATGTGTTGTGATGATAAGGTATCAATTCATCTCAAACACATTTCACCCTTGAAAGCTTAGGCTACGCTGTTTTTCAAACAACATTATCATTTTCTTTTTGGAGAATAGTATGATGTGGTAGAAAGAGAACTGGACTTAGATGATCTGGATTTTGAATCCAGACTTCACAAATTTATTGATTATATAACTTTAGCATTGCTTCTGAATCTCTTTGAGTCTCAGTTTTATTTATTGTTAAAATGGGGTTAGTGATGCGTGTAGAGCTAGGCAGCCTGGTACAGTGGTTAGAGGGGCCTTTCTGGGTTCAGGATGAAATGAGTTCAAGTTCTATCCCTGGCACATACTAGTTGTGGGAGTATGGGCAAATCACATGCCTTGGGTCACTCTGAAAGATAATAAATTACAGATGAGTATATCACCAATGGGATACCCATAGCAGCTGCTATGGATATGCATGTGTATTTCCAGGGTAAATTTGCAAAATACAAATAACTCTCTTCCTCAAAGGCAAAATCAAAATATATATTCAGATACCAGAAAGCCAAATCTACCATGGTAACAAAGAAGTTTATGCATATCACCAATCCAGGGAGCGCTGATATCCCCAAGCCTTCCCTCTGTTAGGCCTTCCCACAAACAAGCTCCCCTAGGCAAAATTCCTCTCTCTCTCTCTCACCCACGCTAGCTGCTCTCTCCCAGCCCTGCCTCACTTCTTCTTTCTGCTCCACCCATTGGGAAAGCTCCTCCCACCAAGGGCTCCAGGTGACTCAGGCTCCATCAAAACAGTCATCTGAGCTCAAAGCAGATCACATAGGCCTATTGATGGGCAGGGAAGATATTCCTATTTCATTAAGATTACAATGAGTTAAAAAAGAAAAAAGATTACAATGAGTTACTGATCTACATTGGTAGAGCAAGTTCCCACACTAGAATTAGATCCTAACAAAGGATGCCAAGAAAGGCAAAAGCATGGTCCATGTTCTCAAGGAACTCACATTCTAATGGGGGAAGCAACATGCAAATAACTATGTATATGTTTTGTATAATATACATACATACACATGCACACACATATATATTTCAGAAATTTATTGTGAGTCAAATGAAACAATATATCATCTCATAAATACTTTGCAATCATAAGATACTCTATATCAGTATTGCTTTATGTCAGGTGGGTATTATTCGGTTCCTATGGAAAAATACATCCAAGTCTTGATTATTCAGTGATGATCTACTTTGTGTATTACTTGAGCCATCTTTCCTTCTTTTACTTTCACGCGTACAGAAAGCTTTTTGAAGAAGAGATGATGAAGGAGGGGATTCTGGCATGTAAGACGGCCTACATCAGTACGTGGAAGTATGAAAGTAATAGGTCAAGATCAGAGTAGTTACATTTCCTGGAATGTGTAGTGCAATAAAGAGAGGTAGAATGAATATCTGAAAGGAAGACTAGCACTCAATTGTAGATCTTAGATATGAGGCTAACAAGTTTGAATTTTTATCCTATGTTGGAAAAAAAAGTAGATAAAGAATGCTTCTTATCTAGGTTGTGACATATAGTTGGATGGATGGTCCACTGAACTGGTCCAATAGTGTGGGGGGGAAGTCTGTGGCCTCAAGACCACATGTTCCCCCACCCCAATACACATTGAGGGCATACAACAAGTTGGGTCAAGAATTGAATTGGAAAAATAGACACAGGTAGACTAAAGACCCCAATCTTCCCCCTGTAACAAAAACCCATTTTTAAAAACCAGTATTCTTCTGGTGGTGTCACATCCCAGGGTCATGGATTTAGAGCTGGAAAGGACCTCAGGGGTCATCTAACTCAACTTGCTCATTTTATAAACAGGAAATGAAGGTATGGAGAAGTTAAGTGACTTGTTCAATGGCCCATAGTGACAGAGCTACTAGGTCTTCTTACTACAAATTCAGTGTTTTTCATGGCACCATGCTGGAAGGAAGACATTAAGAGGGCCTAAATGGAAGGGCAAAACCAATGATGATTATGCACAAGATGGAGGCATAAAGGCTGTCATCAATGGAATGATATATCATTAAAAAGGGAGAGCAGGCATGTGGCAAGAGCAAGCGATAAAACTGAAGAGGATGCATACTGTACTGATACCTCTGTGACGTCAAAAGAATGTTTGTTGGAGAACACGGACAAGAGGTGTCCGGGGTGAGAAAACATGGAAAGGTTATCATTTAAGCCAATGGAAGGAATCAGTTAGTGAGATCATAGGTCCATTGCAGAATTGAAATAAGGCTATAGGACATCATTGAAGATGTTTTTGGAGAAGAGTAATATTTCTAGATCCGTGCCTTAGGATGATTCTGTTGTCAGGTGTGTGAAGAATGGATTAAAGAGACGAAGCAGAGACAGGGAGACCGTGTGAGAACTGGTTAAAAACCTCAGGTAAGAGATGCTGAGGGATCAAACTAAGGTTATAGAAACATGAGTGCACAGGAGAGGAGAGATATGGAGACAGAAATCACATGATCTAGCTAATAATAACATAAATAGCATTTCTACCTTGTTTAAGTTTTATACAATCTCATTTGGTCTTCACAGAAGCCCTGTGAGGTAGATTCATCCATGCATTATTACATGCATTTTACAGATGAAGACGCCGTGGAGGGGAGAGCTTAGGTGATTTGTTCAGTCACAGTGTAGTATACGAGGCAATATCTGAACTCAGGTCTTCCTGACTTCAAGTAGATCACTCCACCTAGTACCTCACCTAGCTGCCCCTTATGTGGAACCATGAGCAAAGAACAAGGAAAAGGGAAGAGTCAGTGAAGATGCTGTAATGTCAGACCTGTGGGATAGGGAGGAGGGTGGATGGAGCAATAGAAAAAAGGAAGATGAGAGGAACGGGAGGTTTGAGGAGAAGGATGACAACTTGTTTTGAACATGTTGAATTTAAAATACCAGAGATGCCCAGCAGGCTGTTAATAGGTTGAATATGTAGATGTGGGAGTCATCTGCATGAAATGACAACTGAAGATTTTAGAGCTGACGAGATCCACAAAGAAAAGGGCCATGGATAGCCATACTTGGGGATAGGTAAATGAAGATCAACTATTGAAGAAGATGGAGAAGAAGGAAGAGAACCAGGAAAGAGAAGGAGGAGAAAGTATCAAGAAAAGGTATGTGGCTGACAGAGTCACACACTGCAGGGAAGGAGGATGGGTCAAGGAGGAGGAAGACTTGAGGGGAAAAAACCATTTGATTTGGCAATTACTGGAGCAATCATTAGTTATCTTATAGTCGTTTCAGTAGAATAGTGAGGATGGAAACTTCATTGCAGAGGGATGAGTGGTGAGTGAATAGAGAGGAAAGAGAATCAGTGAGTGTTGCCTAATCTTTATCAAAGTTAAGCTTTGAAGAGGGCAGAAAAAAAAGGCAAGATCCATGAAGGAGCTGTAAGGGAAGTGCTGGTCTTTCATCCACTTTGCCATTTACCACCTGCCTCATCTCAGGCTTGTGACCTTTGTGAGCCTCAGTTTCCTCCTTTATAAAATGAATTCATTGACCCTAGATGACCTCTAGGGTCCCTCCTAGTTCTCAATCTATAAACTTAAGAACTTGGGCCATTTTTAAGTAGCTTTGATAAAATGGTGAATAAGGAGGTTACTACAAATAGTAACATGATTTTTAATAGCTCTTAAAGGTTTACAAAGCATTTTCTTTGACATCACCCTGAAAGATGGGTGCTGCAAGTACTGCTGTAATATGAATCATTTAAGTGATTTGCCTGCAATCACACAGGAAGCAAGGGTTACAGCAAACATATGAATTCAACTTTTGAAATTCCAAAACTAGGCTCCTTTCAGCTACACCAATTAGAATTCCTGTTCTGTACACATTGGAGATTGGCCTCCTGGGTGTGGGGTATGTGTTTTAATCCAAACTGTCTCTTTTCTGCCATTGGTCTAGAATCTAACATAAACTGTGAATGCTAAACCAGTGCTTTGGGGAAAACATTTCTATCAAGGGCTACTGCCCAGAAAGAATGAAGGAGAATACAAAAGTCAAAACAAACACAATTTAATTTCTTAAAAAAATAGAAAATCCACCTCTGAAAATTTCACATAGGAAAGACATCTTTTTTTCAATAAATACAACAAATAGGAAAAAATGCGTACATTAGTCTATTTTATGGCCAAATACCTAGGTGGTACAGTGGTTAGAGTGCCAGATCTGGAATCAGGAAGACCTGAGTTCAAATGTAGTCTCAGATACTTATTAGTTGAGTGACCTTGGGCATGTCACTTAACCCTATTTGCTTCAATTTCCTCATCTGTAAAATGAGCTAAAGAAGGAAATGTCAGACCACCATCTTTTCCAAGAAAACCCCAGATGGGGTCATGAAGAGTTAGATAGACACCACTGAAATGACTGGACAACCACATGGTCAAGTTAGGAAGAGACACAAAGGGAACGAAGGAGGAAAAATGAATGGAGAAAAAAGACAAAAGGAAAGGAGGAGAGAGAAATAACGGTAGAGATTGAGAGACAGAGAACTAGGGAGTGGAAATAAATAGAAAAACAAGAGGGGAGAGAAAGGAATACTAAAGACCAGGGAAATTGTGCATATTCTTCATCCTGTTACAGAATGTTTGCCTGTTGAAATGAGGGTGCACAAAAGCCAAACCAGCATGTGTTAGACGAGATGGATGTCAAATCATGCACCGGAAGTCAGGGAATTTAATTTAAAGGTGAGTCTCACTTTGGGGGAGCAGAACGCAGGAGCCTATTAGGTACATTCTATGATTCACTGACTCGGATGATTCTGAAGTACAAGTGTAGGCAGGAAAAATAAACCTGCCAAAGGATGAGGAGATCTGGTTTTATATGAATTTAACAAAAATAATTCAATAATGGCTTAAGTTTCTACTGTTCATGACACAGCGTAAGCCTTTGGGTTCAATAAGTAGCAGAGTCTCTTGCCCTCAAGGAGCTTGCTGAGGTGGAATGACAAATGCACAGCTAAGTAAGAGATAAGGGAGGGTGTAATGCGGCAAAGGTGATGTCCAAGCAAAATGCCCCAGGAAACTCTGAGGAAGAAGAAAAAGGTGCTAACATCTTGCCCTTGTATAGAAATCTATCTATTTTTTCCAAATAATTTTAATCACATAGTGAAGAAGGAGACAACGATGAAAAAGAATGGGACCTAGCATTGATAGATCTGGGTTCTAATCTCTCACTCGATCCTGATTTTGTGACCATGGGCAAAACATAAAACTTTTGAGGCCTTCAGTTTCTTCATCTATAAAATGGAGCTAATAATATTGGTACAACCTAATTTACAGGCTTATTGTGTAAAGTACTTTGTAAACTACAAAGTGCTACATAATTGTGAACTATCATAACTATCATTAATATCTATTAAAAATGGATGCCATTACAAGACTTCTTCCCATATTTGGTCCATGTGAACTTCCTTCTGAATGAATTTGCTGAAATTTGCTCTCTCTAAAGGTACATATAGGTACATATCAGACATTGCCAAGATTTTCTCTACTGTTTCACAAACTCGAGAGGAAGGTTGTTCCTTCCATTATTCCCATCCTTTCAAACCTAGCAATAATAATCATAAAAGCAATGACAAAACACTTATAAGAAACAAACCTTACAATACTTTGGAACAAGATTTATCTCACATCTGGGCTCCTTCCTGCCAATTTTAGAGGCATGTTTTTATGGCCAAAGGAAATTGAGCAGGTTAGCCAACAGACATTTTTCTTCTCTACTCTTCCATTCAAAAAATAAAAAAGAAATAATTTAATTTTCCAGATCATGAAGGAAAACATAGAAGTTAAGCAGATGGATTGATTGATTGACATCATTTAGACCAGCACAGAATGTGTTAGGCTGTGGCCTGTAGCAATCTGTAATCTCATAAACTACCCAGGCTTCCTTGACTGCAACAGAATCAAATTCTGCATGTGAATGGAGAACAGAGACTGCTAACAGCTGGTGGCAGCATGTTCACTTGTGTGAACTACATCATGTGTGGCTTTATCAGTGACATTCAGCGAAACAGAGAACATTTGGGGCTGGTGGAAATTGTGCATCAGGAAGTCTAGACCTGCCTTGATGCTCTCATGAATCCCTTCCATGTAGCAGGTGGGATGGCCAGCAGCTAAGATCCAGTGAGAAAAAAAATCCTTGGTTCAGTGGCAAAAAGGGCGCTTGAGGGTCAACAGACCCTCTACGAATGCTGTAAGCTGTCACTAAGAAGAAAAATGCACATCCCACAATATATTAAGATAGAAGCACAGTTTCATCTATTTCAGTATTTGAAGTATCTATGCTCTCACAGTTTAGTGATAATGTCTTCAAATGGAAAAGCTTGGAAATCTACTAAATGGCCTTAAAATTTGAAATTGAGTTAATAACAATTTGGAATTGAAACTTCAAAGCTGGGTGATGAAAGATCAGTATCAACATTTCCAACAATGTGGACTAAAATCTGCCCAACCTATGTAGCTTTTGTTCATGTCCTATGAGTTTGCCAAAGGGGCAAACCAATTTACCCAACTTTCTGGGAGACTTCCTAGGCTTTCTCTTGTCATTAGGATGGTACTAGGGGAGCATGCAAATCATCCATCTCACAAATTGGAAGATATTGATCTATCTTTTTTTTTTTACTTATATTTTGATGTCATCTTTTCTGCCATTATTCTTTCAAAAATCCTATTCACAGCTACCACACATTCCTTTCTGGGTGATCCTTAATTTCAGTTCTTCAGAGATAAATTAGAGTTTCATAGAGGGTTTTATAATTTCAGCCATATAAAGTCCTTTAAAGAATATTGATATCACTGTTTCAGGGAGAAATTTGAAGTCCTTAGAGGAATTTTGTAAGTTCCCAAAGGCAATCCAGTAATCCACCTTCTATTCAATTCTAAGCCCAACTCTTTGCAACAGCAGTAATGCCTCTCCAAGATATGAGCTAATATTGTTCATCCAATTGAATGTGATAAGGTGGATGATAGGAATTTTTCACCTACTTGGTTTTTCCTACTCAGATCAAACTCTTTTGTAAGTAAATAACAAATTGGTAATATCTCCTACTATGTATGAGATGAAGTTCAAATCACTTTTTCCACCTACTAAACCACCTATAGGAGCTGGAAATCTTTAAGGGCTGGTTAAATCCTTGCCATTGAAGCCAGCTCTTTACTTAGCAAGGGCTATGATTTGAGAAATTGTGCAAAGCTTCTCTTCCCTTATCCCACCCCTACTTACTCTACACAGCCAACATACCTCTACCACCAGACTGGCACAAAGTCTAGAATTTTCACTATAAGAATCTTTTCTTAGATTAATACATTTCTCCAAATGGATCCTATCCATAAGTAATTATCAACTTGACCCACTAACACCTTAGCATTTTTATTCGACAGATTAGTAGAACATAGAGCAAAAATGGGGAAAGAGACAACTGTTTTGACAGTGGGCAATTAGAAATAGAAAGACACAAAAGGAAAGGACTTATAATGAGGGAAAAATAGAATGAACCCTCTGAGGTACTGAGTAGGAAAGTTAAAAGATACCTACTTCACTTTTCTTTTTTTAAATAACATTTTAATTTTTCCAATTACATGTAAAGACAAATTTTAACATTCACTTAAAATTATTTTTGAGTTTCACATTTTTCTCCCTCTTTCCCTCCTCTCCCCCACCCTAAAATGGGAAGCAGTTTAATATAGGTTATATATGTATGTGCAATTATGTAAAATGTATTTCTATATTAGTCATGTTGTGAAAGAAGAAACAGACCAAAAGAAAAAACACACACAAAAATAAAGTGAAAATAATATGCTTTGATCTGCATTCAGACTCCATCAGTTCTTTCTCTGGATGTGTATAGCATTTTTCCATCATGAGTCTTTTGGTATTGTCTTGGATCATTGTAATCCTGAGAAGAGTTAAGTCATTGATAGTGGATCATTGCACAATGTTGCTGTTATTATGTGCAATGTTCTCCAGATTCTGCTCATTTCACTTTGCATCAGTTCATGTAAGTCTTTCCAGGTTTTTCTGAAATCAACTTGTTTACCATTTCTTATAGCACAATGGTATTCCATTGTATTAATATACCATAACTTGTTTAGTCATTCCCCATTGATGGACATCCCTTCAGTTTCCAATTTTTTGCCAACACAAAAAGAGTTGTTATAAATATTTTGTACATGTAGGTCCTCCCCCCCCCCACTGCCTTTTTTATCTCTTTGGATAGACCTAGTAATCTATTTCACTTTTCTTAAAGACCAGACAGTGTAAAAGGAGTCTTTTCTGTTATTTGGTTCTTTGAATCAGACATATTTCCCTGACCTATGAGATCTGTCATAGTTCTCAATCTATGATCATTAACGTTATGGTGGTGGCTTTTAGACTTTCCTCTGGAGATCTTTAAAAATATAATAGAAGAAGTCTCTAAAAATAGGAGAGATTAGCATCTAGTTAACAGCAGAGTCAATCACTCATGGTTAGAGTGACCCTACTGTACCTTCCCCTCATCCTGTTTGCAGTGAGACTGTTTTAGAGAAGAGGCTAGCTTGGTTCTTTCTGTCCTACAGATGTGCCCACTGTCATGCCAGCCTTTGGAGATAAAGGGTGGTGGAACGAGGTTCTTGTTGTGAGAGCTCTTGTGATGGAGCCACACATGGTTCCCCTGCTCAACTGTTTACCTTGTTAGTTTATTCACATTTTCAGAAAACATCAAAGAGCCTGAGCATACATATGAAGAGGTTAGTCTCGTATTCTGTTCATAAACAATGGTCCTATCCTTTTTGTAGGGCACAGAGCTAATTATTTTTATCAACATAACTTAATGTTGTATATGCAGAGGTTCTTAATCTGCATTCCATGAACTTTTAAAACATTTTATACAATCCATCTCCTTTGTAATCTTAAGTATTTTAACTTATACATCTGGAAACGTGATTTTGAAAATGCCACAGGTTTCATCAGAGTATCAAGGGGTCCAAGACACACAAATAAGGTAAGAACTCCTCTTGCATGGTCCCCAAGTCTTGAAATATCACAGACTTCAATGAATTAAAATTAGGACAAACACACACACATATACATCCTCAATGGGCAAAGGAGAGACACATGAAAGGAATAAATAGTCTGCTACTCATTGCAAATGAAGAAATCCATGGAAGAAGGGTGAAAAGGATGCCAGTAGATACCAGACTGAAAAAAAAGATGGATCAGTTACATGGTGAAAGGTATGGTAGATGAAAAATGGAATGACTGAAGAAACAAAAGTTCAAGTTCCCAAGAGTATTGGTTCATTAAACAGTGCATGCCAGTTGATCAACAAATTGGGACCAGTTGCCTTCCTCAGTTTTGGCATTGGTCCTCAAATACAAGGGGAGACAGATTTTTATGCATTAAAGCAATTAATTAAATGAGACCAATTAATTAAAGGGAAACAGTTAACCAGGATACAACATTAGGTAATTAGGGATTTTCCAAGTTGCAAGGAAGAGAGTTAACAGGTACAATTCTCTGAAATTAGAAAAAGAGGTGTCCCATTCCCCTCAAGTGTCTGTAAACAATCAAAGGAACATGGGGAAAAAATTAACTGATTCATCAATATGGGGTCAGTTTTCAGATAAGACATATGGATTGCTTTAGATGTCTATCTGAGAAAACTCTTTGCATCAGTATCTGGATCTGACTGGATTTCTAATCAGCATAACCCAGGTCCTTAGCTAAGGGTCTCTGAGCAGCAGGTAGAGGAGATCCAGCTTCCTAGTCACACAAGTCAAGGTTCAAACAATGCAATAAAATTTTCTACCAACTCCCACAAATGAATGAAGTATTCTTACAAGATGGAAATTGGACTGTCACTAGACTGATAATTGAATAGAAAGGGAACTGCTGCTCTAGAATTGAGTCACAAGATGGAGTCAGTATTGTTTACTCAATGTCCACCACCACTTGCTGCTCCAGTCCCTTTCATTCCTTCAAAGGAAGGGATAGCTTAAGAACAATCCATGTACTCTGTTGCCCACGTAAAACTGGAAGTAAACAAGGATGGATCCCTACCTTGTGAGTGTTCATCCTGACTTATGAGAGAACATCAGGGCATATCATGGCAGGTTGATAGTTCCATGGGCAGAGTGGGGAGAGAAACTACAACTCAGTTGAATTCAATTCAACAAACACTGAAAAAAATTTGATCTTAAGATATGTTTGAGAGTCTCTGGAACTTTAAAATATTGAATGGGGTTTTGCAAAATTTTTCTTGCCAAAGCATCTGGGAAATTTAATGTCCTGGGCCTCTGGGATTGTATTCTGTGATATTGGTGGTCTCTGTGGTGAATGGAAGCCTTTGTTGCATTAGGTCAAGGCCTGAGAAACTGCATTGTCTGGCTGTGAAATTCTTGGAACCTTTGGGGAGAAAGGCCTTGGGCAGAGACTGAAGTCTCCCTATAGCCTTTCCCACAAAATAGAACTTGGGGAGCATTCCCACCATCTGTACCTAACACTGGTCACATGTGCACTTTGAAAGAGAACCAAGAATGAGGGCAGGGGAATGGTTTAGATGACTAACACTAGGATTCTAAGACCTGACAGAACTGTACAGTAAGAATGTAATAGTTCCATGGTGAGGATGAGGAAGGTGTTTTCTCTGGCTTTCCTCCTTACATTGCAGGCAATTTCAGTCATGTAAACAAGGAGAGCTCATCAGCTGTGGCCTTCCTTCCAGGGCACCAGGTATCTCCCTCTTTAGGAAGAACAAAGTGGAGTCATAAAAATATAGTCATGACCCTTGCAAACTTTCCTATCTGATAGCCTGTAGCTGGTGCCAGCTTTCTCAATCTGGTACAGGCTCTGAAGACAAGAAGATAAACCCAAAGTAGTCTAAGTACTTATTTCCCAGATCATAGGATCATAGATAGAAGGTTGCCAAGTTCCACTTTCTCATTTTACAGGTAAGGAAACTGGTGTTCGGCGAGTGACTAGCCCAAGGTAGCACAAAGAGTGTCTGAGGTAGGATATGAACCCACCTCCCCTAACTCCATCAGTACTCCTGAGGAGATTGACACCCAGAGACGTCCCTGGAGGCTGGTCTAAATCGTTGTCCCTTTCTCACAGACTTAACTCCTTTTTAACATTCTGAATTCTATATTCTGTGTTTGATTTGACACAATTAACACTGCCCCAACATGTGATAAGTTCATGTCATAAGAGAGTGTCCTGCCCATTCCTTCCTCCCTGTGGGTCCTTTTCCTTCTTCTCCCCACGGCAGACTCTCCTAGGGCCTGCCAGGCCCTCCCTGCTCCTACTTTCTCATTCAGAATGTCACAGCCTGCGTCACCTTCCTGTAGCAGAGGAGGCAGCAGGCACAGGGATGCAGCGGCCAATTCTTTATCAGTGAAGTCACAGTAAACACAGACCAGCTGATAATGTGTGAGAGGTTCTTTTTTTTTTCTTTCTGCGTTGGCCCCAATTGTGTAAGGACCCTTGTTTTGAACATTAGCTCACCTTTAAAGAACAATGGCTTGAGAGAAAAAAAAAAAGTAGGAGTGGGGGGAGGGAAGCAGCACCTGAACAAATGGCCCTTTGTTTTTAGAACTTTCTGGTTTCCATATCACTGGTGCAGTTGAAAATTATGTCCCGTCTCCTCCACTGTCCACTGCTTGATGTTAGAAGTTAGCCAGCTGAGCAGAAAAAATAACCACTCAGAACAGGTGAGATGGACTTGGTTTTACCTCAGAATTTTCCCATCCACAGATTTAGGGCTGGGGAGACGATGGAGGCCTACTCACTGAGGAAGGTAGTGAGACTATTGCTAAATTCCATATTAGGGTACAGTTTATGGGAAAATAACCTATATTTTTACATGCTGTTTATCCACACAGACGTTCATATATATACATATATGGGATATATGTATGTGTATATAAAAATATACACCCTGACACATGCATAGATACATGCTCAAATGATGCCGTGGTATTCTTAACAGAGACATATGGAGAGATGGATATTTATAGTGATAGCTATAGCTATTTGAAATGTACTTTAAGTCTGTGAATATTGCATAAGTTTCTCCTAGAGAGAGGAGCTAAGCCTGTGTGCTGAACTCAGAGCAACCCATCCTTTCCCTAGCCACTAAGGAAACCAGTGATTGTCATTAGCCTCCACTGAGGAGAGTGGTCCGTGCCAAAATGGTGACAGAATAGACAAATAATCCCCTATGTCAGTTGTTTGGTACAATACGGCTAAGATGTGCGTCCTGCCTGCCAGGGACAGCATCACTGTAGTCTGGTAAGTGAAATCCGATGATAAATGTCAATATACTTATGCTCCGATGTGGAAGTGAGCTCTGTCTGGAACACAAACAGAAGCAGCAGATCACAAGGAGCTCCTTGCCAGGTGGCATTTAGGAGTGTCACACATGGGAGGGCTGCTAGGGAGGATGTTTGCATCAGCAGAGACAAGTGGCTGGGCCAGGCACCACTGGGGGCCACCTCGACCCTTCTCAGTTCTCTCTCTCTCTCTCTAGTGGCTTGGCCAATTGTGCTTTTAGGTGTCCATTAAGCAAGTTGGTTTCTTCTTTAATGGACTTTTTGGACTGGAGTTGATGATGGCTCAGCTGAGAGACTGCTTTGAAATCAATTATAGTAGCTGGGTGTGGTGGCACATGCCTGTATCCCTGATGCCAGGGAGGTCAAGGCTAGTGGATCTCTGGTGTTGTGGAGTTCTGAGCTGCAGTGGGTCTATACCACTCAAGTGTCTTCACTCATTCCATCCCCAGTATGGTGATCTCCCAGGACCAGGGCTAAGTGCCTAAGAATGGATGAACTGGCTGAGGTTGAAAACAAAGATGGTCAAGCCTCATGCCAATCAACAATGAGAGCAGATCTTTGAAAGGCTGTTGCACTACCAACCTCCATAAGATACAGGGACTTAAGTCTCAAAAAAAAAGAAATTAATGTTAGGAGATAACATGTAAGGGAAACGCTTCTAACTTAGGGTTTTATCTCGTTCGCCCTGCAGACAAAAGTAGAACTATCGTTTATATCAAGTAATTGGTGAATCAATCAACCAGAATTTTTAAAAATCACTGACTGTGTGCCAGATATTGTTCTAGCTGATGGGGATACAAGAACAAAAATGAAAATGAAATAGTGTGGGCCTTTAAGGAGCTGGAATTCTACCAGGGAAGATAACAGGGACATGTCAGTGAGTATGGAGAGAGAAAAGAGAGAGAGACAGAGACAGAGAGGGAGAGAGAGAGACAGAGAGAGAGGACAGAGAGAGACAGAGAGAGAAGAGAGAGAGAGAGAGAGGGAGAGAAGAGAGAGAGAGAGAGAGAGAGAGAGAGAGAGAGAGAGAAAGGGAGAAAGAGAGGAAGAGAGACAGAGAGAAAGGGAGAAAGAGAGAGAGAGACAGAGAGAGGGAAAGAGAGAGAGAGAGAGGGAGAGGGAGAGGGAAAGGGAAAGGGAAAGGAAGAGGGGGGGGAGAGAGAGAAAGAGACAGAGACAGAGACAGAGAGAGAGACACAGAGAGAGAGAGAGGGAGAGAGAGAGCGCCAGCCTTGGAAGCAGGAAGATTTGGGTGTAAGTCCTGCCTCTGAAGCATACTAGCTGGGTGATACTGGCAAAGCATTTAACTTCCCATTTCCCCAGGCAACTCTCCAAGACTATAATTGCCAACCAGTTGTCTATCTCCATCGATGGAAAGAATTTTAATCCCCAAACCCCTGAAATTCTAAGTATAAACTTTCCCTATGAGCCCCCTCCCCAAAATAAAATTGCATATTTTGGGATTCAAGCACATATTTGACTAGATGATGTTTTTACAGGATGTCCTAGGTTCCTTTGTAAATACGTATGTATGTATATGTGTGTGTATAGAAGTGTAAAATTATAATGATTTTTAGTTTGAGATGCAATTATCAGTGACTTTTGACTAAGTCTGAACAGCAACAAATATTCCTTAGAAACATCTGTCTACTTTCTTAAGGACAAATCTTTGTGAAGGTATTTGGAGATCTCACAGTAAAGTAAATAGAGACAGGAACAGGGCCTGGATCTGGGATTTTATTGGTATAGGGAACTCCCATCCAAGGGAAGGAACTCCCTCCACCGAGGCAGATCAGTGACTTCTCTGTTACATAGAATCTTAGAGAGCTTCCTAGAGTATTGAGAGGTTGTGACTTACTTGCCCATGGCACAGAAAAAAAAGGAATAGACCAAAAATAATTCCAAAAGCCTTTGCCTCCTTCTCTATCCCTATCTAAAGATATTTGGCAATCTGGAATGGTTTGGGGGTAATTTGAGGAGGCCCTGGTATGCACTCTTTGGGACCCACCTCTGCCTAGGACCTTGGAGTCATCCCAAATTTTCTCCATAATAAATTTAAACTCTTGGATTTTCTCCATAATTATATCCTTCACTCCAGACTCCTGGGGCTCCTTCCTGTGCAGACAAATTAGGATATTGCCGCATCATCAAAGGACACTGCCAATCTCTCCTCTCTTCCTTTGTCTTCACTCACATCTGAATAGATAGCCCTGGATCTGTCTGTCTCTGGAGCTGGGTGAATGGGTGCTTTTTGGGTGGGACATCTACCCCATGACATCTGGTGCCTTGTTGGATAGCAAAGGTGTTCAATCTGATCTCAGAAAGATTCCCTGATGGCCTTGCCTTAATGAATTCATTCTTCCCTTGCCCTATCATGCATGAAATAAGCACAGACTGGAACGTGGACAAAGGAGCAAGGTTCCAGCTAAGATGCCAATGGCCTGCTGCCGCCATCTTTGAAAGAACCCATCTGTTGTCCAACTGTGAAGCCCAACTGTTCTGCCAACTGGCCAGCAAGGTAAGAAGTGTATGTGGAGGAGACTGTGACATAGAAGAGCTGAAGGATGCCATGGAGGTGTCTCCACATTGGAACTTTGTGCTTCCTAAACTCATTTGGCCATGGAATACTGTGGGAACTGAAATCTATCAACAGAAACTATAAATGCTGGTCTGGGGGGAGGGGCTGTGGGTAAGAATGGGATATTGATTACTTTTAGGGGAAAAGGAATTAAGGAAATTTGAGCACAAAATAGACCAAAAACACCCTACCCCTTTCCCACATTGAAAAAATTGTCACAATAAGTGATTCTGACACATGTATAGAGATTTAGAATAGATCCTTTTGTATGCTCTCTGTGTCCTCAGAATTGCCTTTTTCTGGGACCTAAACAGAAACCTGAGACCAATGCTAAATGGAAAATTATTGTCAAGACCAATACTAACTTGAGCCTCTGGCTATGAGCAGAACTAGATTAATGGAATCTTAGGATGCTGGAAGGTTAATAAGAGACCCAGTAGAGTCTCAGCTCTGACATTCTCTGTTTCAATTTCTCCATCTGTAAAATGGGGGGGGGGAATTTGCACCCCTTGCTTTACAGAATTATTCTGAGAGAAGTGCTTGAAAAACCACAAATATAATGTAAATGTAAATGATTATTTAAAACAAGAAATGGTTCAAAGCAGTACATTCAGAGTGAGTTCATACCTCAAGTCCACACCACTTTAGACATTGGCTCCATATTCCATATAAGGATTTGAGGAAAGACTACTATTCGGTATTACTTAATGATTGCTATTACTTTGTAATCGATTCTATTTTGTCTCCATTTTGTCAAACTCCATTTCTCAGTTCAGCTCAAAAAACAGTCACTCCCAGTCCTAAAGGTGTGGTTAAATTATGTGATAACTTCTAGCTCCTGGGGCATTTGCTAGCTAACCAGTTAAAAGTGTGACCCTTGCATCATTTTCCAGTAAACAAAGAACCAGATTGGGCTAGGTCCCTCCCCAGGAGAGAGCTCTCCTGTCCTTTCCTCTCTTTGTCAAAGTTAGGGGTGATTTGGTTTTCATGGAGAAGGTTAAGGTGGAGAGGAAAGGGATCCTGATACAGCTGAGGCCTGCAAAGCAATTAGCATTCCTTAATTATTAGAGAAGGGTATGATCAGTCACACCAGAAGGCCAACCCACTTTCCCCAACCAAAGACATTCTATCACCAATGATTACTTCAGTTCTCCCAAGGAGGAAGTCATAGGGAGAAGCTGAGGTAACTCTTAAACCAACCCCTCATTAAAATGTCTACCAGTCAGGAGTGCCTTATAAATGGTGTACTGTCAGGCCCATCAGAAGGTAGACACACCTAGGTTTAAAAGAGGGTCTATCAGCCTTCACTGGGTATCTTTGGTCTCAGTTTGAGACCCTTGACCCTAATGTTCTTGGTTGGTTTACCCCTACTAGCATAACTCAGGTCCCTGGTTTTGCTGAGAAGGCCAGAGTCATTTTATTAACAACAAGTCACTGCTAATAAATTGTCATTTTACCCTGGAGAAAATCATGCCTCTGTTTACCTCAGTGTCATTTTATTCACCACAGTTTTTAACATACATAGCACATATAAGTCCAAAATGTGTAAACATATATAAAACTGCCAAAAATTCTATAAAACTATATCAAATATAAATTAGTATATAATTAATGAGTATGCAAATAAAAGAATAAACAGAGTTGGGTTAAGAAAATTAAAGAGGTTTTTGGAAAAGATGAGTCTTGAGATGATGCAAGGGTGTTGTTATAGAATAATCCCTGAATGGCAAGCTTGGGTCACCTTGGCTAGTAAATCCCTCACTAGCCTTGGAACCTTGGACAAGACATATAACCATTCTGAGTTTCTATTTTCTTTTTTTTTTCTTCATTGATTTGTTTATTTACTTTTAGTTTACAAGATTCAGTTCCATAATCCCTTGAGTTCCAAATTTTCTCTCCTTCCCTCCCCCCACCATGATGGCATACAATCATGTATAGGATCTGCAAATACTTTCACATTGTACAATAGTCTGGTTATAACCAACGGAGTGAACAATGGGAAAAAAAAAACCAAACCAAACATAAAAAAGAACAATAGCATGCATTGCTTCAGTCTGCATTCAAACTCTGGTCCCTCTAGATCTTTCTCTGAATGTAGACATCTCCTTCCATCCTGAGACTTGTAGAGTTGTCTTATAGCTGTGCATTGCTGAGAAGAGTCCAGTTTATCAAGGTTGGTCGTCAAACATACGATGTGTCTGTGATTGTATACACAGTTTTCCTGGTTCTGCTCTTCTCACGCAACATCAATTTGCATATATATATATCCAGTTAATTATGAAGTCCATCTCCTTCCCATTTCTTATAGCACAGTAGTATTCCATTAC
>CM053601.1:102610692-102657238 GCA_028646575.1 Pseudocheirus occidentalis | reverse complement strand
AAAAAAATTCATTAGTTCTGAGACACACGTAGACAGAGAGACAGAGACAGAGAAAGATAGAGACAGGGAGAAAGAGGCAGAGACAGAGAGAGAAACAGGTTGGAAAGGAAGAAGAGAGTGAGAAGAGAGGGGATGAGAAAGAAAGAAAAGGGGAGGGAAGGGAAGAGAAAGGAAAAAGAGGGGAGGGGGGACACAGAGAGCTAGGGATGGAACTTTGAGAAATTCGCAAAGCTAGGAACCAGCAGGAGGAACTAATGGAGGCAGAGGAGCTGCTCTGTGAGGGAAAGAAGAGGGACTGAAATAGTGTTGTATCAGGAAGGCCAAAGGAGAGATTTTTTTTCAAGGAAAGGTTGACCATGTCTGTCCAACATGGCGGAAAAGCCAGGGAGATGAGGGCTTTGTAACAAAAGGGCCCTGAATTTCATGATGAAGTGGTCACTGTGGATTTCCTGGTGTGCTGTGTTAGAAAACTAATAAGGAAGTAAGACTTTAAGAATTAAGGGGCTGGTGAGAGTGAGCTTGTGTAACTGTAGCAGGCATAGGTATAGATTACTCACTTGATATATTTGGCTGTGGGAGAAAAAGGAGACTAAGACAGAAGCTTTAAGAGCAGCAGGCCTGCTCCATGAATGCAGAGGGCCAGCAGCCAGGACAAAGGGAGTTCTGGAAGATGCTCAAGAGTGAGAGAGGGTAAGAGAGGGATCAGGGTCCCTGCAGAGACAGGAAAAGATGGAATTCTTTGTGGCGGCACTTAGAGGCTCAAGCATTCTTCAGCAAGCATCCCTATTAGCTCTTATCTGGCACAGATGTCTACCTGGATTAATATCCACACAAACTAAATATCACACAACCCCCGAGAGCCCCTGGAAGTCATGCAGCCTGAACCCATCTTGGCTGGTGGGGCCTTGGCCATTCCGGGGCCATGTTCCTGCAGAGGGTACCAGGCAAAGGGAAAAAAATCTCTCCAGTGGTGAAAATAACACATTTAAAATTCTCTGGATGCTGCTCTGTGAAAGGGCTGCTCTATCTCTCACCAGCAGTCATTTTTAATCTTGGGGGAAGGGAGGGATAAGGCCGGGCTGTTTTCGTTACAAATTCTTCATCTTTTTTTATCTTCCAGGTTTCAGATGCGTTTAATTATCCTCCAGAAACGTCATACTCTATTTTTAATGAAAATCTTTTTTAAAACTCTTTTTCTTATAGATGCAAGTCACATACTAAATTAAATTTGATGTTTTGTGTACATGAATGAAGGGGGAGGAGGGGCACAACCTGATTTCTTTTGGATTGTAGTCTTTTAAAAAATTAAAAGTTTTTCATCATTTTTGATATAGGCCTTTGGAAGTCAAAGAATAAAATTCAGCTCGGTTGCTGAGCCAAGTTATTGGCAGCGAGCGACTCAAGGGAGCCAAAGAAACTTGTCCTTTAGCAAGTGCGAACAGTGTCCAATAACATTAGCAGACAGTGTTTGTTCACTCGACCAACCTGAATGGTTCAGTAGAGCACTTCTAGCTTTAATTCTGCAGTCCTGGGATGGTCCAGTGATCTCTGAAAAAGATTCAAATAGTACTACGTCGAAGGAGTGCATCTTCCCAAGATAGTTTAACTTTCAGTTATCTCGGCTTCCTGGTATAGACTTTGAGTCTCTTCTTATAACAAATCTCCTTTATCAGCCCTAACAAATTTCAACAAATACTTCTTACATACCCACACAATGCAGTATACTGTGATAGCCCCTAGAGGAAATGCATGGATACAGTCAAAGCCCTGTCAGCTGTACCTTTTATAGGAGACAAGGATAGGGAACTCCACTCTACCAATGCAGAAGTTATGTCCTTAGAGAGACAGAGAAATTAAATGACCTGCCTGGGGTTACACAGACAGTATGTGTCAAAGGCAGTACTTGACCCCTGCTATGCTGAATTCAAGTACTGCCACAGTACTGCCCCTTCCTATACAAAGGAGATAAAATAGTATGCAAGACAGGGTCCCAGTGAGTGCTTGGCACATAGTAGGCACTGTTTATTGATTGTTTGGAGCTCATAGAGTTATCTCTCTCATTATGTTCCACAGAAGAAAAAAATGCCTTGTTCTAAAAGCATAGCCCCGTCCTGTGTCACTGCCTTGTCGTGGCAGAGGAGCCATGCCACACAGAATTACTGGAGATGGACAGGTCATAGTGGAGAGTTCTGACAAAAGGCAATCCATTGGAGAAGGAAATGGCAGTATCTTTGCCAAGCAAAACCCCATAGGGTCACAAAGACTTGGACACAACTAAACAAGTCAACATCAACAACAATAAAAGGATTCGACAGTCAGGTGCATGTACCAGCAATGAGCCTGGTCAAACTTCCTCTGTACTGTAAGGAAAGAATGCCTTCTCTGAGCACTTAGGAAAGAGACACTTCATTTCTTCCAGCTACACTTTGATTCTCTACCAGGTCGAAATCTAGCATATTCTGGAGGATGGAATGGCTGCCCTATAATGGCAAGAATATACATGACCACCGGTTCCAAATTTCTCAGCACGCCTCAAGAAACTTGCAAAATAATGACTAGCCAGAAGGAGAGATTTCCCCCCCGCATCACGTGTCTTCAAACATAAGCAGCAGAACTAAGATTTGCTGACATTTATTTGGTGTCTTGTGATTATAAAGCTCTTGGCCCACATATATTTCATTTCACAACCCTATGAGAATGAGCTGAGGAGAAAGGACATGGAGCTATTCCATTTAACAGATCATGAGCCTCAGAGAAATTAAATGACTTCCCTATGATCACACAGGTGAAAAGCTAGGCCTTGAACACAGGACTTTTCCCACCTTTGCTATGCATTGCCTACTCCTAACTCAACTGCATTTAGAAGCAGTCAGGTGACCCGATGGATTTGGGACTGTGGCTGGTGTCACGAAGACCTTTGTTCAAATCTGACCTCAGATACTTTCTAGCTGCAAGGCCTTGGACAAGTCAGTTAACCTCTGTCTGTCTTAATTTCTTCAGCTGTCACATGGGGATAATAATAGCATCTACCTCCCACAGTTGTTCTCAGCATCAAAGGAGATAGACATGGGAAGCACTTTTCAGTGTCTGGCACTTATACTTAATAAATGTTCAAAAATTTTTGTCCTAGACACAAAAATTCCTACTTACCTGTTTGAGCATTATCAACTAAACTTTACATTTTTCTTCAAGACATTAGGCATCCTACATACGTAGTGTGTTCTCAGATGCCTGAGTTTACTAGACTGACTTTCAGCATTTAAAGAGCCTTCAGATAAGGGAGGTGTTGCTATCTATCAACCTCAGCCTGAGATCAGACTAAATCAAGATTAACTTGGGTGACATGACCGTCATCAATTCATACAACAAATCTCATAGTAAATTTATTAACCTGGAGTAGAATCATATTTCATGGTCCTAGAATGAAGTGGTTAATTTCCACAAGATGTCTATTTAAACAAAGCACTGAGTTCTTCCTTATGTAATAAGGTTTGTCTTTTCTCTTAACATCCAACTTGTATGTTATGGTAAGCCAATTAATTCTGGAAAGAAAAAAACAAATGCTCACTCTATCCTTTAAAAAATAAGTTTTTGACTGAGCTCACCAGTCCTGAACTGAAATCATATCAGATGACAGACTGCTCATTGAACTCAGACATCTGAAAGGACATCAGATCACAAGAAAAGCCCACAAAGAGCATTGAAAAGGTGCCTGCCTGAAGTAACAGCAGGCTTCCATAAGCCTCCATTATGCATGGAGTTCCTGAGGGTCTTTACAATGGCTCATGGGATATATATATTTACATGAATTTTGTTAGAGGAGCTTAACCACATTCTGACTCAGACAAAGTAATGTCTTATTTTAAAGAAAGGTATAAAAGCTTGCCGAATTTAAAACAAACAAACATCTCCTAGGGCCATATAAGGGTAGTTTCCAAGGAAGGCCAAGTTATATATTCAATTTCTGGTAGATCAAGTCACCCATCTTTTTCAGTAGATACATTTTAGGAAGGATAATGACAAAAACTGACGGCATCCAGAGAAAGGTGAACTGAATAGTGAGTGGAAAAAAGGCTTTGTCATTCAAGAAATGGTTAAAGGAACTGGGGATGTTTAGCTTAGAGAAGAGAAGATGGGCATCCTAGAGTTAAAGACTATTGTGAAGAGTAACAGATGTATCCTCCTTGGCTCTTGAGGAAAGTAGGAAGAAGAGAAAGAAGGAGGAGGAAGAGGAGGAGGAGAAAGAGGAGGAGAAAGAGGAAGAGGAGGAGGAGGAGAAGGAGGAAGAGGAGAAGGAAAAGGAAGAGGTGAAGGAGGAGGAGGAGGAGGAAGAAGAGGAGAAGGAGGAAAGGAGGAGGAAAAGGAGGAGGAAGAGGAGAAGGAGGAGGAAAAGGAGGAGGAGAAGAAGGAGGAGGAGGAGAAGGAGGAGGAGGAGGAAGAGAAGAAGGAGGAGGAAAAGGAGGAGAAGGAGGAGGAAAAGGAGGAGGAGAAGGAGGACCACAATAAGAACAACAAAAAGAACATGAACATGAAGAACAACCAGGAGAATAAAAAGAGCAAGAATAATATGAAGTTACTAATATTCATATAAATCTTTACTATTTATGGAATAATTTGCAAATATTATCTTACTGTATTCTCATAACCAGCCTTGGGTAAAGGAACCTTTATCATTTTCATTTTTTTTTCTTTTTGGAGGGAGTAGGCAGGGCAATTGGGGCTAAGTGACATGCCCAAGGTCACACAGCTAGTAAGTGTTAAATGTCTAAAGCCAGATTTGAACTCGGGTCCTCCTGATTCCAGGGCCGGTGCCCTATTTACTGTGCCACCTAGCCACCCCTTATTATATTCATTTTAAAGATGAGGAAACTGAGGCTGAGAAAGGTTCAGTGAGCGCCCAGTCCCCCTGCTCATTAAGCATCCAAGGTAGGACTTGACCTCTAGTCTTCCTGATGCTGTACAAAAGCAGCCCTTGGGCTGGAGTGAGGTTCTGGAGATCTTCCAGTGAAGACCAAGTGTTTGCTTCTCCAGACAACCTCCCGGGCCTCTTTTTGCTCTGAGGTTTTGTAATTACTTAAATCACAACTTGTTAATATAGCAATGATATGCAGAATAAGCCTGCTTCTGGCCGCCCTCGTTTTTCATCTCCTATGGTGAGGAAGCATTTTGGAAGCACACGGATTGCTTAATAACCTGTCCCACTAAAACTGACATTCGCTTCATGGGTGAAGGGCATCTAGGTTAGACTAAATTCGAAGGAGGCAGAAGCAAAGTTAACCAGGAAGGTAGCGTGCCCAGCTGCCCAGTCAGTGAGTGCCCTCCTTTCATTCCCTCCTCTGACCAGGTCCTTCTTGGCCTTATTCCCTGGACAATTACAATAACCTCCTAACTGGTCTTCTTGAAGAGTAAGAGCTAATGATTAGCATTTAAATAACATGTTAAGGTTTGTAAAGTGCTCTATAAATATTCTCTCATTTAAACTTTACACAGCTGCTGCAAGGTAGATGCTATTATCATTCCCATTTTACAGATTGGGAAGATGATGCCTGGAGAGGTGAAATAACATGCCCAAGGTCACACAGCCAGGAAGCGACTGAGGCATGAGTCCAATCAAGGAGTTCTTGTCTCAGCTTGGCATCCTATTGTCTATGCTACAAAGCTGCCTCTAGACCCTTATCTCTCCCATTGTCCGGTTTGCCCTCAACAGAACCAACCACCAGTTTCATCTTGCTAAACTACCACTTGGATCAGTCCTTTCCCTTTTAACAAGCTTTCAGGGACTCCCCATTGCCACTGTTCCATGTTGCCTCTCCATCCATCACCAAGTCTTTCAAGTTGATTCTGCAAACTTTCACACATATTCCTCCTCCTCTCTATTCCCACCATCACCATCCAAGGACACAGATCACAGGCTCCAACTGGCTTCTGCCTGGACTATTACAATAGGCTCCCAGCAGATCTCCTCACCTCTACTCCAACCTGCCCTTCATAACACTGCCAGCCTAATCCTTCTTATTCTCAGATCCAGTTATACTCCTCTGCCTCCCTTTGTTTTATCAGTCATTTTTCAGTGATGTCTGATTTTTCATGACCCCATTTATGGTTTCTTGGCAAAGATACTGGAGTGGTTGTCATTTCCTTCTCCAGCTCACTTTACAGATGAGGAAACCGAGGCAAACAGGGTTAAGTGACTTGCCCAGGGTCACACAGTTAGTTGGTGTCAGAGGCTGGATTTGAAGTCAGGAAGATATCTTCTTTACTGCAAGCCAGGACTCTATCCACTGTACCATCTAGCTGCCCATAGTAAACATCTTATTTATTTATTCATTCATTTACTCATTCATTAATTTGCCTAGCATTCAAGGCCCTCCATAATCTGGCATCATCCTCATTTTCTGGTTTTATCTCTTATTATTCCAGATGTATTGATCTATTCTCAGGCCTCCAAATAATCCCTGTACTTTTCCATCTCAATGCCTTTGTTTATATTATCCTGAGTGTCTGGAATATCTTCTCTGTCTCTAACCTAACCCCAAAGCCATGAACTTCATGAAGACTTCCTAAGGAAATACCCTTTCCCTGTTTGGTCCTCCTATAGCCCTTTGTTTGAACCTCTGCGGTTTTCCCCAGCATAGGAAACTTATGGGAACTCCCTCCATCAGTCCCAACCTATCTCTAGGAAGTTGCCTGAGACATACAGAAAATATTTAAAAAAAAAAAAACCATTCCTACCGCTGCAAACTGCTAAATATCAAAGGCTAGATTTGAACCCAACTCTTTCTGAGTCCCAAACCCAACACATCAATGCACTATACCAGTAGTCTCCAATTTTTATTTTTTTGATCATGCTCTTCTCCTATCAATAAATATTTTTCTTGGTGTGTTGCTTGAGAGGATTTTCCCAGTGGCATCTATGCAGCCGTTGCTGTGGGTCAGGGTTAAGTTATAATGGCTTCTATCACTAACACCTGGTTCTAAAAGGGCAAGGTTAGTAGTTTCCAGGGATGTACTCAGAAGCGTTGGTCTCTAATGGGTGAAGGGTAAATAGTCTTGTGTTGGAGACGTGGGTTTCATGGTTGACTATTACAGGGAGGGTGAGATGGAATCCATCTGAGCAGAGACCCTGTGATAGATTATTTGTACACTCTTTGAGATCAAACTACACCCCTTCACAATGTCAGTCCCCACTTGGGGACCACTGCCCTTACCTCTAATCATTGAGATAGTTGTTCTTACAGGGTCATAGCATCAGAGTCAAGGGCTCAGAGTCTCAGAACTACAAGTAGACTCAGACATCACGTAATCCAGGGCTCTCATTTATCAGAAAACATACCCAAGAGGTCAAAGGACTCACCCAAGGTCACACGCTGACTAGGTATCATCAGTACTATTTGAACCCAGACCCTTGACCCCAGATGCAGTGATCTCTCCACTATCCCATCATTCCTTGCCTAATCTTATCTTGTGTGTTATTTTATATTATCATTACTGTATCTACGTCATAGCCCACCTAGGCTGTAAACTCCAAGATGGCAGGAGCCAAGTTTCATCTCAACTTTGTCATCTACTCCCAGCCTGTCGATGTTCTCTGCACACAGTGGGTCCTTAATCTCTGTGTGTTTGTTTAACTGGACTGAATATGTGTGCTTCATGTCAAACAACAAGTATTTACTAACACTCCCCCACCTTCCTCCTATCATGTATCAGGGTAGCTAGGTAGCAAAGTGGGTAGGAGTCAGAGAGATCTGAATTCCAATCTGGCCTTAGACACTTACTAGCTGTGTGACCCTGGGCAAGTCACTTAACCCTGTTTGCCTCAGTTTCCTTATCTGTAAAGTGAGCCAAAGAAGGAAATGGCAAACCACTCCAATATCTTTGCCAAGAAAAACGCCAAACGGGGTCACAAAAAAGTCAGAAAAGACTGAAACAATGGCCCTTTTCTACGCATTGGGAATACAAAGAATGAAACAGCACCTCCTCCCAAGAAGCCTACATTGCTTTCAGTGGCCCAGTAACTAATATTCAGTGTAAATAAATGAATAGCCTATCTAGGTAACTTTGGACAGAGGCCAGAATAGTGTATTGCAGAGCCGAGGTGCTTAATCAGTGATCTGTGATAAGGGTGAGGGGCAGGAAGACAATCTTTACTTTACTGCAGAAGCTCTGATAGCACCAAGCCTGTGTGCACAGAGTTAATTACTATTAGTATAGTTCCCTAAGTGCAAGTAAAGGCGAAGGAGATTGACTTACTCCATTTGCCCCCATGAGCAGAGGCCTAGTGAAGAAACAGCTCATTTCACCAGAGTATCTATTTCACCTTTTTAAAAAAATCTAAATGTTTTGAGAAAGGGGATAGCAAGAAAAAGGGGAGACATGAGAGAACACAGGGGGCTCATAAAAGCTGTCTTCAACATTGAGAAACACCCCCAGCATGGGAATGTCACCACCAGCGAGACCCGATCTGAATTAAATTGGGAAATCTCCATAGAGATTGTGTTCCTATTCCCTTCTTCTTTCTGCTGGATTTCTTTCTTTTTTTAAGAGTCTGTCTCCTCTCTTCCCTATTTTTTGACTGGAATTTCTTGTTGGCAGCACTTAATGTAAAGGGAGGAAGAAAGAAACCAGAGCCTGGAGTGAGTGAGGCTTGTGTCAGCTCTGACAACGAAGCACCTCCATAGGCCTCTGGCATTTGCCCCAGAGGGCAAACCAGACCAAGGAATCCCTAAAAACTGGGGAACTCTGGGAAGGCTTCAGGCTCTGACCCTTGTAGAGCATCCCGCTACCCCTCCCCACCAGCAATCAATCAATAAGAATCTATTATAACACCACATGTAAAAGGCGCTGGGTGTACCAAGATCCAAAGACTTAGTCCTGAATAATACAAGCCATCCCTTTGGTGAAGTTGAAGACACCTGATAAGGTGGAGCCTATGTTATAGGGCAAAAGAGGAGAAGGGAGGACTGTGCCTTTTTATTATAGAGGTAAAATCAATAGGACTTGGCATTTAATTAATTAGGGTCTCAAATGATTATTCTTTTAACTGTTTCTGGCCTATATGGCAATGGAAACAAAGACCACTGGAGGAAAAGTACGAGGGCAGGGACTATTGACTTATTGTCTTTGCACCCCTACCACCTTCCCCAGACTCTGGCATATAATATGCAGTTAATAAATGCTTGTTGAATGAATAAAGTTGCTAGTGAAAGTAAAGTATTCATCAGCTCCCAAATGAGTACCATTTATGCTAATTCAGCTCAGAATTTGCCACCAGGTCACCTACTCAGCCTTCTATATTCGTCCTGGTATTCTTCAGGAATGATTCTTGGCAAGATTTTATTTTTCTTCAAAATCTCCCTCCTTCCATCATTAAAAACAAATTCTGTCAAAATGCTAATGGCCTCAAAATATTCAAACCTCTAATGCCTCAAGTTCACAAGGTCCTAGGTCTAGTGGCTTTCTTGTTGTTGAAGAATTCTGGGTCTAGTATCAAGTTTGGCAGCCACATGAGAATGCTTTCAATATGACTGTGCCTCTGAGTACCATGTGTATCTCTACCCTCAAGGGAGGTTTAAACTAACAACAAAAGACTATAAAGTTGCTGCTAAAATGTTTTAGGTAGTTGTAACCAATGACTTGTATCCAACATTTATGACTTAACTATTTTCCTTAATTAAATTTTTGAAACCTAAAAGTCCATAAGGCCGTGCTCTCTCTCACATTCCGATTCCCAATTAAAATAAATTCAGGTTACTTTTCTCTCTCTTTACTTCAATTAGTATTTATGAATATTAAAACAGAGAGCAGCAAAATCTGCATTATTGCTCTTTAATAAGTGAGAAGCAGCTTTCCCTTGTGGGTAGGGAGTCATTTTCAGAGTCAGGAGTACCTGGGCACAAGTCCCATCTCCAACACAAAATGGCTGTGTGAGCCTAGGCCAGTCACTCAGCTTCTCAGTTTCCTGGATCGACTCTCTAAGATTATTTGGTTGCAGAGCAATTATTGTTCTTCATTGAGTGTTTCCTTATCAGTATTTCCCTACACAATAGAAATTATAGTTCAGATGCAACAAAAAAGGCCGTGAAATGGTTCTTTCTCTTCCATTAAGAAAAAAAAGGCAGATATTCTATTTAAAACATTTTTCATGGTTGTCGCTTCCCAATGACCTCATGCCTCCCTTAACCCCTTCTAACATGCTCTCCAGTAACAAAGAAGCAACAGTTAAGCAAAACAGACCAAGATATTAGTCACGGGGCCTTATTCTCTACCTATCGTCCCCTATCACTCTCCAAGAGAAGGGAAACACATTTCACCTTCAATTATCTGGAATCAGAATTAGTGACTGCATGGATCACAGTTCAAATGTCTTTTAGCTCTTTTTTTCCTTTTACATTATTGGAGTCATTGTGCAAATTGTTCTCTTGGCTCAGCTCCCTTTATCTTGCAATAGTTCATACAAGCCTGTCAAAGTTTCTCATTTCTTCACGTTCCTTGTTTCTTATGACCTAATAATAGTCCTTTCTGTTCACATGCCCCTATTTGTCAGCTATTCCCTAAACAAATGATTACCCATTTTGTTTCCCATGTGGGGCTACAACAAAGAGCACTATTATAAATATGTTTTTCTCTTTAGGACCTTCCCCTCTGACCTTGGCCTCCTTGTGTATATGCCCAATAGCGGTATCTATGCACTTCTTTTTCAAATGAAGTGAAACACTGTGATGGTCGTAAGCACTGCTGGATTTCAGCTCTAAAGAGCCTAACGGGCTCATCCTTAAGCAATCTGTTTTCTCCTCGGTTTACAGGACTCAGTGACTTGCCAGCAGATCAAACTGTGACTCAAAACAACAGTGATTTTCATGAGCTCTTAATTAATTTTCAAAACCTCCCTCCCCATGTTTTCTATGAAGGCTGAACCACCTGCTTAATATCTCCTCAAAAGGGAGTTTGCTAGACTCCTTTGCCAACATTGGCCAAGGTCTTTGAGAATTAATTTTTAAAATATGTATTTTCCATGAAATAATTAGTTGTGTAGAGCAGTATTTTTATGTTGAAAGAATTTAGACCATTTAGGTGACCTCCCAGACAAGGGCTTTCACCTGAGTGAAGAGAGTCTTTAAGAATACAATAAATTAGGAGACCAACAATTGATAAAGAAAAGCTCTTTATTCATTTGTTTTCAGTTGCATTTTGTTTGTGTAAATAACCCAAATGGAAGGCTAATTAATTTGTTTATGATTTTTTTACATAAGCAGGGCACAGTGGGCAATTGGCATCAGAATAACAGGGATCTCCAGATGCCCACAGCAATACCATTGAGTACTGAGACCAATGAGTCTCCTTGAACAACAGATGCAGAACCCACAGGATCTCAGGCCTCATTTCTATTCCAGAGGTGACTATGCACTTTTAACCACATGATCAACTCAACTCTCCCCTTTGTTTAGCTACAAATCTTTTTTGCCCCCTTTGTACTCGTCTCTTTCCTACATAAACTGGGTGCTTCCCAGCTACCCCAGGAATGAAATGGTCATCAACCTACATAATCATATGTTGACAAACCTGGTTGTATTATGCCAACAGAGTCTGAGTTCTTGTAGAATCTACAGTGTTGAGCACAGACTTGGCAAAAAGACCATGTGAACTAGCTAAGCACAGAGGGGCTCATCCCCAATAAACTGGTACCTTGGTGACAAATTCTTTGCCCATGGAATGAAAATACAGGATGACTTTAAGCCCTGTGCAGCACCCTTCTGATTCTACAAACACAACGGAAGAGTTGTGGGAAAGAAGGCACAGATGGTGCTAAGAGTTGCCTAGTCATAAGACCATCTGTAAACATGAGCTCAATGGTTGGTACTTTGAATGTGAGCTACTTGTCCAGCAACCAGTGAATGAGTGGACATTCTATTAGAAGAACTGATTCATACCAATATTATCATTCCTGCTTAAATGAAATCAGAAGACAAAGGAAGTGGCAGCTAAATGGCAGAGTGACTCATAGGTTCTCCTTGAAGAGTCAAATAATGGAATTTGTGAAGTTGGTTTTTTATCATATATCCAACAGCAGCAGGAAATATCTTTTGGTCATATTAACATATGACCAGGGCTCATGCTAAGTATTTACAAGAAGACCCCCACTGAAATGACTGCAATTTATATGCCAATATGCAGAGGATGAGAAGGTATGAAGAATTCAATAAGACTCTCCAAAATAAATCTACATATGCCTTAACACTGATGACATAAATGTAAAGGTGGACATAGGGGAAGGATGGGAAAATCAGTGGACAAGATTGCTCACTCAGGAATAAGAAATAAACAAAGTGAAAAGTTCTTTGACTATACAGAAGCCTCATACCTTCTTGAAGAAGAAAGTCAGGGGTAGAGCATATGGTGAAAATACAAAAAAAAACCCAAATAATAAGAACAAACCAAATAACACAACAAAATTAAATCTATTAATTTTAATAGACAAGAACTACTGAGAAGAAAAACAAGTCTATAGAAAACTCACCAAAAGATCCAAACAAACAAAAAAAAATCATTACAGAAGCACTGAAGGGTGTAACTGGAAGTAGGTCAACAAACAAATGGAAAAATGGAAAAAAATTTATAAAGGTTTTGTAAACAAATTCTTTTATCCAATAACCCTCTTTGAACTCTAACAGCTCAGTCCCCAGTGTGGAAATAGAAATAGAAATAATGAAATAGAAATGGCACTAAGGAAAAGAAAAACAAAGATAGGAAGAATACATGGACAAAGCTAAGTATATCCAGAGAAGATCTGTGCAGGCAGTGGAACAATTTTAAGGGTAGTGAGGAATCAATTATTAAGGTTTCTGGAAAATGATAAGATGCCAAAGAAATCATTGTTAACCAAGAAGGTAACCAAGAAAATGTTCATAATTTTCGTGCAACTGCTTTTGTGTTCTGATTACATTTATAGGAAGAAAAACAAGAAATGAATAGAACAGACATCCTACTTAAATTCTCTGGATCTCAGTTTCTTCTTCTGTAAGAGGAGCTAATTAGACTGGATGGCCTCTGAGGCCCTTCTAATTTTCTGTCTATGATCTCATATGATCCAGTACCTTTCTGAGAACTAGAATTTGGAGTCAGAGGGTCTGGGTTCAAATCCTTGCCTCTACTACCTGCTGTCTCTGTGACATCCATTTAATCTCTCTGACCATTTTCTTATCTGTGAAACAGGAGAATTGGACTACAAAAATAGTTCTTAATCTTTTCTAATATGAAGGCTATTTTTAAAAAATCACGAAACTTTAAATATCATGAAACCCTTCCCACCATGTTTATATTTGTGCCATTAGTATTTATTTTTGAAAGAAATAAAAGGATATGGTGATAAGGGGTTATCATAAGCACCTACCATGATGCCTTACACATAGTAGGTGCTTAAAAGATATTTTTTAGATTACTGGATTTTTATTTTATTTATCACAACTCTATCTACAAATTTTTGAAAATACTAATACACATACATACACCTTTATCTAGTACTTTAAATTTTGCAAAACACTCTATTGTCATCTCATTGAGCCCTGCAATAACCCTTATGAGGTAAATGTTCTAAGTATTGGGATCTAGGTTCAGGTATTGGAAAAAGCAAAGACTCAAAGATATTAAGCAATTTGTCAAGAGTTATATACTAATAAGCATCTAAGGTGGGATTCAAACCCACATCTTCCTGATGGCAGTCCAGAATTCTACCTTAAATTTACACTTCTGCAATATGTAAAGGCTAAATAGCTAAAGACTATTAATTACTATTACTAGTGATAATTACTATTACTCATATGGTAATAATAATAATAGCTAGCATTTATGTAACATCTACTATGAGTCAGGGGCTTCATTTAATACTTTACAAATAGCATCTCATTCGATCCACACAACCTTGTGTGGTAGGTGCTAATTAGCCCCATTTTAAACTCGGAGAAACTGAGGTACAGTTTAAGTGACTTGCCTGGGGTTACAGAGCTAGGAAGTGTTTAAGACTGGATTTGAACTCAGGTCTTACTGACTCCAGTGCCAGTACTCTGCACTATGGCACCACCTACCTATAATGCTTGATCATTGTTATTTTTATCTGTACTTCATTTTCTAAGAGGATCAATGACATCACGATGCATCATGGATGATGTCTTGACTTGCTTGTGAGTTAGATTTAAGTGAAGCAAAGTTGCACAAAGTTCTCTCTTCCAGAGGCACTGATGTCCAGTGGCAAGATAAAGTCAAGACAATTGGCAATTGCCTGAGATGCAGTGGAAGACCTTGGCTTCTTTGATTTGTAATGAAGCTCTAAGAACTCCACAGTCTCTGCTTCCGCTGTCTTCATGGCTATTTGAACCTTTATCTGTTCCTCCAGGGGAAAGTCTTCGCATATTTGGAGGAGACACCCCTTATCTCACTAAATGGTTTGAAGTCTGTTGATTGCCTTAAACCTGGTTCTCTTTGAAGAACTTTGGAATTGATTGCATTATATGGGAGGCACTGGCACAGGACCACCCAGCATGGTGTGCCCTCATCAGAGAAGGTGCTCTGTGAGCAAAGAAGAATTGAAATAGCTCAAAAGAAACATGAGATGTGCAAATTTAGAGAATCTACCAAATGTTCACATAGACTATTTGTGTCTGACCTGTGGTAGAGCATTTGGAATGCATGTTCAGCTGATCAGCTACAGTCAGATACGTTATAACTCGACTAACATTGTGATGTCATTTTGGTTCTCTTCAAGAACGGACAATGACCAACCAAACAACCCTCAATCTGGTTTAGTCCATCAGCCAAGACAAACTGAAGTGTGGCCACTGCACTAGCTGTAGCTTCTTGGAGCCACAGGTGAGAGTTGGGTGAATCAGGTGGACACCAAAGGTAGATGAGCAGCCCTGGAAAGGGCTCAGCAAGTTTTCATGTTAGAGATACTCGTCCTCCCTTCATACCTCATATACACTAGCAGAGAGTACAAAGCACTGCTCATATGTCATCCCATTTTATCCTTTAGATATTATTTGGGGCCATTTAAGAAACTAAAACGAGTTAAGAACTCATTGGACAGGTGGCTCATTGGATAGAGTATTGTGCCTGGAGTCAGGAAGACTCCTCTTCCAGAGTTCAAATTCAGCCTCAGACCTTTACTAGCTGTGTGACCCTGAGCAAGTCACTTGACCCTGTTTGCCTCACTTTCTTCATCTGTAAAATGAGCTGGAGAAGGAAATGGCAAAGCACTCCAGTTATCTCTGCCAAAAACAACCCCAAATACATTCATGAAGAGTCAGACACAGCTGAAAAACAACAATAACAAAAGAGTAAAACCCATCATGGATTCCTAACTTTGTGTATGCCATGGACCCTTTTTGGCAATCTGGTGAAACATATAGACCTCTTTTTCAGAATAATGTTATTAAATACATAAAACAAAACACACTGAATTATACAGGAAATCAATTGTATTGAAATAGAAATGTATTTTTTTTCCTGTCCAGGTTCATATTAAACTTTTAAGCTCCTTTAGAGATGACCATTTAAAATTTTTCTTTCTTTCTTTCTATCCCCAGCACTTAGTATAGTTCCTAGAGCATAAAGGCATATGGACTTCGTGCTTGACTTGATTTCTTGGACCCTCTGGAACCTGTCCGTGGTCAGGATTCTATGGCCTCCCTCCACTATGTTAAGAACCTCTGAGTTAAACAGCTTCTTGTCATAACTTTGAAGTCCCTTGGGCACCCACAGGGCCCCCAGATTGGGAACCATGGGACCAGATAATTTCTAATGTATCTTCTAAATTACTTTCTAAATGTTAAAAATACTTCCATTTCACAATTTAATATTTCTAAATTCTTTCATCTTCACACCAGTCTTATGAAGTAGAAAGTGCAGGTATGAGTATCCTTATTTCAAAGATTAGAAAGCAAGGCGTGGAAAGATTTACCCACTTGGCAAAGGTACCTGGGTTGATCTGAGACCAGTACTGCATTCATGTGAGCTACTGTTAATACTGCTACAGATTTACCATGGTATGTATAGTGGAGAAAACCCGGGTTTGAAGTCAGGAAGAGTACATTCCAATTCTCCTTCTGATGCACACTTGCTGTGTTATGTGGAGCCAATCACCTGATCTTCCTAGGTCTCAGTTTCTTCATCTGTAAAATGATCTATTATCTGTAAAAACAACAACAACAAACAAATCTATTATCTATGAATCTCTGTGTGTCTGATCTCTGTAAGATTTACTACTACCCCCTAAGATTTATTGTTTGCTCTTGTGGATGGATTGTTATGCGCATTGGTGAAGGGATTTGTCCATGATCTTTCCAGTATTCTAGTAATAATACAGTAAGTGGAAAAATCAGAATTTGAACTCAAGTCTTCAGGATTCATTGCACCGCCCTAATTAGTAACTGAACTATGGGCTTTTAACAGAGTGGCATGTTCACTCCCTGTTCACTAGTAGGCGGCAGCCTTCCTCCCACCCTACCCCCAACCCCATACACAGCAAAAGTAACAAAAGGGGGGGAAGGGAATTGAGTTGGGAAAAGAGCCGTAGCCAAGATCCAAGTATTTATTTCCAGAGATAGAATCCAGGTTTCTTACCCTTGCTACACCACTTTATCTGGAAGAATAAGGTGAAAGTTGGAGTTTTATCAAAGCCAGTTTCTTGGGAAGAAACCCTCAAATCTTCCTCCCTTCTGCAGCAATGTCTTCTCTTGCTCCTTATATTGTAAATTGCTATTTACGTTGTAAAGCCAAGACTGGTTTCATTTTTCCCATACTTTCCCATCTGACCTCCGTTGTGTCTTTCCCTAGAGAAAAAGTCGAGGTTCTCCCAGAATAATTTAATCTAGAGTATGCTGGCTCTTTTCCTTTAAACCCAGAATTGACCAGATCACAGATTTAGAGCTGGCAAGAACCTGGAAGTTCCTCTAGCCCAACCCCATCTTTTTAGAGATGAGCAAACTGAGGCCCCTAAAGCTAATGCCCAAGATCACACGGTTGTTGTTTGTCGACCAAGTGCCTCGGACCTCAAATCCAGTGTTCTTTCCACTGAGCCACATTTTCTTTTATTATACTGTTGCAAATAAAATGTATTTGATGAGATAATTGTTCCTTTTAAAAGGACCTCTCTGAAAATTCTCCATGTTCTCTGCATATTTTCTCATTAATTGTGCATAAATGTATTCCTATAAAGTAGAGAGCCAACGGGGCGGGGGGAGATGGTGGAGGGGGAGAAAATGTAGTGGGGGGAGGATGAGGCGCTCAGCTAGCTCTGCAGAGCCCAAACTCCAAACTCCAGCTCTCCTCCGTAGCTAATGCATACCCCACTCCAGCATCACAGTGCATTTTAAATCCTTTCCTCGGAGCGAGTTAATGAGTAATGTCACAGACACGAGGCTTTGGATATTCCAGTCACCGCCCGACATCCCAACTACGGGCAGTGACATCTTCAGAGGGATATGAATAAAACGCGGCCGTCAGTGCAGTGGTATCTGCCCAGTGCCTACATGTCTGCTTTGCAGAGATTGTATTATGTGGAGATATCATTACCTCCAGCCATCATTCGCATCTTTTTTTCCCGTTGCTTTGTCTAACGTTTGGTTGCGTAGAATGCCACTCAGACTGATGGGGCAGACCGGCAGTCCTCTGCTGTCTAAAGGGCAGTGACTGTTCATAATTAGCCCTGACAGCTATTAAAGTTTGCCAGTGTGTCTGCTTTTATCTAAAGCAAGAATTACTGGGGAACCTGAGATGGAAGATAGTGTGATACCCATAGTGCCCTGCACTGTAAGGGTCTACAAACAGCCCCAAATAGGTCCAGCATCATTCCTAATGGCACTGATTCTTAGAGATGGTTATTATGGCCCAAAATAGCAACATTTCAGGAGAAGGCTGTCTTCTTCAGCGACAGAGCTTTGGATTGTGGGGAATTAAAATAGAAAATAACCCTGGTAGTAATGATCAAAGGTGGAAGGAGGGACAGGCAATGCAGGCAGCTGCTTAGCCTTGTCAGGGTTAGCTCTTGGGGCTGCTGCTACCCTTTTGCAGGCAGATAAACCTAATATATGGCATCCTACCTCAGATCCAGTGCCTGCTGTCCCCTTATGTTCACCTGAGTGATAACTGTATGTCATGACACCATTCCCATATATGCATCATGACTCTTCAAGTAGGATGTTGACTTTTCCTGCATATAGCCCATTATGGATATAGTTCCTTGTATCTCCTTGCTAAGCATCTCCTTTTTAATCCTCCATACACTCTTTAATTTGGTGGGTCCCCAGGACTTACAGAAAGCACGAAAGGCATTCTATACAATGAAGAAAAAGTTGCATCCCATTTCCTTTCAAGACAACTTAAATGCATTGGGGGGATCTCCCCTGAAGTCCCTGAATTATTATGTGTTTATTTTGTCCATACTTTATATCTTACGTACAAACTGTTTCACCCAGAACAATATGAATCCCTGACGGATTGGAAATGAGTCCTTGTTATCTTTGTAGCCCCAACACCTAGCACAGTGCTGGACACATCATTGCTACTTAATAAATGCTTTGAACTTAATTGAATAGACTTTGGCAAGAGATGAGGACAAGTGCAATAGAACCGAGAAAGATGTCTACAACTTTATGTTTCATTTTCTATGGACTCCATCACACACCATCAAAGGAATGGTGAAAAATACTGCTGAATGTTCTGAATGGTGCTGATATTTCCCCACAGAGATAAATGAAAACTACAGCCAGCAATAAAATAACCAAAAACTTATAGCTTGAGAAGATGAGAATGTGAGGAAATGAAAGCAAGATGTGTTCAATGGTGATAATAACTGAGCCATTGTATTGATCCAATCCATTAAATTAGAGTTCCTCAAAGTTACACAGCCTTTATGTATCCTAGGCTAATGATGATGAGAGGCAATGTTGCTTAGTGGATAGAGGAATGGTCAGGAAGACCAGTGTTCAAATCCTATCTACTGCATTTATGGATTGTATGACCCTTGATGTCCTGGATGTTCTCTAAAGCTATAAACTGAAGAGCAATTGGAAGTCTACATTGGCAGAGGGCTTTTCTTCTTTGTTTTTTTCACCAGGAGTTCCCTACTACAATGAAATCACAGGATCAAAAAAACGGTAATGACACTGGTCATACTATTTTTTTTTTTGTTTTTCTTTGGAGGGGAGAGGACAGGGCAACTGGGGTTAACTGACTTGGCCAAGGTCACACAGCTAGTAAGCATTATGTGTCTGAGGTCAGATTTGAACTTAGGTCCTCCTGACTCCAGGGCCAGTGCTCTATTCACTCTACCACCTAGCCACCCCTCATTGGTCATACTATTTAGTTCAATGCTAATGACTATAGAATATGGGTTGAAAAGCTATAGAAAAATCTAAATTTCATTCTGTACCCTACAAGGGTCTCGCTTTAAGACTGGGGATGACCAACCTGTACCTGCCATTAGTGAAATGGCAGAAACTAACATGGAGTTCTGGGGCTGTTAGGAGGATTAAGACTTGTATATTTCATTCCATATCATTAGCTACTTACTTGATGTTTCTCACCATCCACACTCTCCTTGCCTCCCCCCCCCCCTCACACACCAGAATGTAAGGTCCCTAAGGACAAGGACAGCTTCATTTTGTCTTTGAATCTCCAACGCCTTATACAGCATGTTAATAATTGCTGACAGTGACTGGGAATAAGAGACTCTAACAGACAAATGCAGTTATATAGGAAGAAGATACATATCTGTGCAAAAAAATAAATCTCCTTAGAGATAATCTTGAAAGAACTGTCCCCTCCCCCAACCTCTCCCCAATATCCTGCAAGAAGAGGCAAACAAACAAGTGCCTTCCTGCTTTTTCAGGCAAAAAAAAAAACTTGGAAAACCTTTCTTGAATTCCAAATGACAAATACTTAGATCAGTCAAGTATTTATTAAGCACCTACTGTCTTCCTAGATGCTTATATAAGTTGTTATTGATGGCATGAACTTAGAAGAATACATATCTGGTTGGTTTTAAGTCATTGGAAGACATGCTAAATTTATTCAATACAAAGAATGAGGCTAATATCCTTAAAATTCCACAACTCTCCCTCCTGTAGATTTTTTTCTCCTAGGAGATGAAGATCCAAATTAAAAACAAAACCAAACCAAAAAACCCCAAGCAAATGGCAACAAAAACAACCACTTTGGTTGAAATGTGCTTCTGAATGACTAGAAATTCTAACAGAAAATGCAATCTAAGTAGAACCTAAAAAAAAGAATGCCCCTCCCCATGCCACTGAACAAATTATCTGGAAATCATTTCAAATTTTTCTCTCCCCATCAACCCCCACACTGTCCCCAGCATATCTTGCCTGGTTTCCATCTAGGATGCAAGTGGAAGCAAGACAGGCAAGACCTCAGGAGGACAGTATTCTGTTCCCAGGTCTTTACTCATCCAAACTCAAGGAGAGGAAAGAGGTTTTCTGGAAAAGATCCAACAGTTTAATTTGGCTCTAGAGTAGGTCTGCCGAGCCAGCACAGAACAGGAGCTCTAGGTGATATGGCGCCCTCAGGGCCCCTATAATGGGCCCCTGGATGAACTTTGGGTTTGAGCCAGCTCCCCAAAGATTACAGAGGGCTGGGAGAAATGCACAGCCCAATGGAAAGAGCTCTTCCCTCGCAGGAGTGAAGAGACTTCTTCTAGTCCAGTTCTGTTACCAGTTGAGTGGCCTTTGGCAAATTACTTAAACTTCATATGTCTTGGTTTCCTCATCTGCAATATGGCCTTTCTGTGTCTTAGTTTCCCCATATACCATATCTATCTTGGAATGTGGTGAGATGAGAAACGGGCACAAAAAGTCTTTGAAGGAAAAGGAAGAGAAGAAGGAAGAGGAGGAAGAGGAAGAGGAGAAAGAGGAGGAAAAGGGGGAAGGGAGTGAGAAGCAGAATAAAAGGAGAAGAAGAAGAAGAAGAAGAAGAAGAAGAAGAAGAAGAAGAAGAAGAAGAAGAAGGAGGAGGAGGAGGAGGAGGAGGAGGAGGAGGAGGAGGAGGAGGAGGAGAAGGAGGAGAAGGAGGAGGAGGAGAAGGGGGAAGTAGAAGAGGAGGAGGAGAAAGAGAAGGAAGAAAAGGGGGAAGGGAGTGAGAAGCAGAAAAGAAGGACAAGGAGAGGAAGAAGGAGGAGGAGGAGGACAAGGAAGAGGAAGGGGAAGAGGAGGAGGAAGAGGAGAAGAAAAGGAGAGGGAAGAGGGGGAGGAGAAGGAGAATGAAGAGGAGAAAGAGATGATCAAATCCTCATTGATAATATATTTATGTAGTCTTTTACATCTATGAGTATATTATCTCACTAGATTCTCAGAGCACACCTTGTGAGGTAAATAATGTGAGTATTATTAATATTCCTACTTATAGATGAGAGAAATGAAGCTTGATGATTTTGGTGACTTGCCCTTGTCACACATCTAGTAAGTGACGGAGCCAAGACTCCAACTCAGATCTTCTAAGTCCTCATTTAATATCCTTTCCTCTGTATACCACGATACTAGATCCTCATTATTCCGATCTTCCCATTTCCCCTCCCCTCCCTGAGTTGGGCTGAACTTGAGTGTGTCTTCAGGAGTAGAAGTGAATGGCCAAGCCAATATTGTTGGGTTACAAGCTCAGCAGGAGATGTTTACCTTGCCAAAAGGTTTCTAGAAACATGACTCTCTTGCTCTCCTTTCAAATGAAAATTCTTCTGACTTCTGAGTAAATACAGGACTTCAACATTCAGGTTTGTCAATCTAGCCCTTTTCACAAACAAGCCGTTTTTTTTGAGCAGGATTTTAAATGACATTTTGAATCTGGGCCAAGCTGAATGATTTCAGTCCTGTGCTCCGATTCTCTTTGGGAGTCTTGAATTCACTTTGGTTTGTGTTTGGACAGTTGGTATGATGTATTCTCAAACCCAGCGTTTAGTGCTTACGTTTTAATGATAGGCAAGGAGTAATTGGGCAGTTTGGCACATGTCAGGTTCTAAATGTGTTGGTGAAGGTTTTTAAATGGTAAAGGGGGGGTGGGGTAGAGGATGGATTTATCCTGAAATTGGCAGCAATGTTGATTTGAGGCCCTCTGCCAACAAATAATGCTGTAAAGCTTTGTGTCCCACTACTCGTTTGAAAAAGTAGAAAAGAAAACAAGGGGGAAATGGTAGTGGTTTGGAACCAGGTTGGAGACAGTTCATAAGAATAATCAAATCTGAAAACTCCAAGGGAATAGCAAAAGCGTTTAAGATTGTTACCCGTACCTTCCTGCAACTTATCCATCTGTACCCCAATGGTGTGGGCGTGGGTGGTCTCTCCACTAAAGGACTTGACAAATAAGGACTTTCGAAACTGACCGATTGCCATTGTCTCTGCTTCTCTCTTTTTGTGATAGACATTTCATTGGCAGTCTCGCTATTGTTAGCATGAATGCAGTCTTTAAAAACATAAATCCAAAGATGCTTGGTAAGTTAAAAGCCACATTTTATATTTGGATCCACAGTCAAGGATCTGGAAGAATGTGAATCAGTTGGAGGTTTGGGAAGCTAACAAGGATCTTCCCATGGTAAATAATTTTCAAAATAGGTAAAAGAGCACATTAGAGCCCAGATGTGTGGAGAAGTCTTGTGTACAGCCTCTTTCTCCCTTAAATTTATACAAACTAGGTAGGTGGTTGCCCATATAGTCTGATTTGAAGAGGATTAGGTAGATTTCTTGATCAAAAATGATTTCTCACTGGTTTGCCAAAGCATGAAATTCCACCATTAGAGATTCATTCCTCTCAGATCTTCAGAAGTCCGGGCAGGAAATGTGAATATTGATTAGAATGGCAACATTTTAGGTTTAATCTAATATCATCTAAAAGTTAATCACTTTAAATCTTAAGGTAATCAGTCCAATTCAATTAAACTCAACAAACAAGTATTATGTATCTACTCTGCACAAGGCTAGAGGCCTTCCTCTAGAATAGATAGAAAGCTTATGTAAGAGTCAGGAAAACCTGGATTCAAGTCCCATCCTGACACATACAACATGGACAAATGATTTAATCTTTCAGTGCCCCATGGAACTCTAAAACCATAAATTGCTAAAAGGCTTCCTTCCCCCAAGAGTTTCCTGGACCAATGAAATTACAGGTTAGACCAAAAGAAAAAAAGTGCAAGCTTGTTGTGTTATGTGTAGGCTACAAAAATACACACACACACACACACACACACACACACACACACACACACCAGTCCCTACAATCTACTAGGGCAATAGTTCCCATTTAGTGGTTCACTGTGGAGGTCCAATGGTTCACATTAAAAAAAAATTATTTAATAGCACACTAAGAAGCAAACATAATTGTAAATAATATTATGAGAAGTAATATTCTAATAATTACATATATAAATACAGGCTCTAAAGTATGTGAATAAATATAAATATAAAAAAGTAGTTAATAGAAAGTAGTTTTGAATGAAGGGCACTAGCATTTGGGGAGATCAAGAAAGCCATCCTGTACAAGATGGTGCTTGAGCTGTTGATTAAAGGAAGACAGGGACTCTTTGAGGTGGAAGTGAGAAGAGAGTAGATCCCAGGCTTGATGGATGGACAGTAGGAAGGAATAGAGATGGGGAATACAGTGTGGTATGTATAGTGAGGAACAGAGAGAGGAGTATTGTCCAATAAGACTGGAAAGATAGGTTAGGGCCAAGTCACAAAGGTCTTTAAAAGCTCAGCAGAGCAGTTTATATTTTGTCCCAGAGGCAAAAGGAAGCCACTGGAGTTGATTGAGTAGGGAAGAGAGTCAGATCTGTGTTTCAGGAAAATTACTTTGAGAGCAGTGTATAGGATGGACTAGGGTGGTAAGAGAATGGAGGCAGGGAGAGCAACTAGAAGTAGAGATTTGCTGTAGTAATCCAATTGAAATTACTACTGGTCCCAAACTCAACCAATCCAAGATAGAATTCATTCTCTTTCTCCCTAAAACCACCCTTCTTTCTCACTTTTCTTTTTCTATTGAGAAAAAAAGAAACCTTTTTCTATTGAGGACACCATCATGTCTGCCATGCTTCCATTCCTCAAGGTTCATTACCTTCTCATTAAAACCTCTACTCTCCCTCATTTCATATCCAATCAGCAGCCAGGGTAATCCTACCTCAATAACATTTCTCTCATCCATTTAAAGTGCTTCACAGTCCAGTATCCATTCATCTTTCCAGAAAGATCATACATTATTCTCCCTGACATACATCAATACATAGCAGTCAAACTGACCTATTATTCCTCATAGAGGACATTCCACACACATACATCAGGGTCTCCCCATCCTCACTCTTTGCACAGACATTGTTCTGGGAATATACTCCTTGATTCCCTCTACCTCTTGAAATCTCTACCTTTCTCCAAGGCTCAGCTCAAGTGCCATCTCCTACTGGACACTTGGGTTCCTCCAGTTGTTAATGCTTCCCCTAGCCCCTAGTTACTTTGTATTTACCTTGTATATATTTTATATTTTCTTGTTTCTATATATCTTATTTCCTCTAGTAGAATATAAGCTTCTTGACAAAGGGATCTTTTGTTTTTGTCATTGTATGGCCAACACCTAGCATGGGGTCCTGTGTATACTAGGCACTTTAAAAATGCCTGTTGGAATGGATTAGGTTAGATTGGGTTTGGTTGGCTTAAATGGAAGAGATGTAATTAACAGAGCAGAAGGATGCTTGGTTGCAGTGTCTGACTCACCTGCATCTTGCCACAGCCCACATTCAGTCCAATGGCCTCATATCTCTGTTTGATTGTATGGAGTCGATGGCCAACTAAAACTGCCAGGTCTTTTTCACTTGAATGCCTCTCAAGGCAGGCATCCTCCAGCTTGTAAAGAAGTCACTGATTTTCCGAATCAAATACTTGACACTTATTTAGTGCTGTTGATTTCTTTTTTCTCACCCAAGCCTCAACTCAGAGATGACCTTTTCTATGAAATTGTCTCTGATTTCCATAGCCAGAAGTCATCCCTCCTGATTATGGGAGTTATATATTGGAAAATAACAATGATATAAAAGAAGAGATAACCACAATTTTTTCCTTTGAATGTTTTCCCCCAATTACACATACAATGATTTCTAATATTCTTTTTTTTAATTTCAAGTTCCAAATTCTCTCCCTCCTTCCCTCCCCTCCTTGCTCTCTGAGAGAGTAAGCAATTTGATATAAGTTATACGTATGCAATCATGCAAAACATATTTCTGCATTAGTCATGCTGACCACAAATTTTTAAAGGCATTTAGGCTTTTAAGAATTTGTTTGGTTTTAATGACTCAGATGGTCAGCCAAACTAGTTCCTAAATAGGACTTTAGAACCAATAAAAGTAATAGGACTTTAGAACCAATAAAAGAAGTCTTGTTAGACTAACCTCATTTCTTTGATAGGTTTACTAGATTGGCAAATCGAGAGAATGTTGAAGACTCAATATATCCAAGTTTTAGAGAGGTAATTAAAATATTTCATTATATTCTTTTGGACAAGATGGGGAAATGTGGGATAGGTGGTAGTATAGTTAGTCAATCAGGAAGAAATTAAACAACTAGATCCAAAAAATGGTGACTAATGAATTAATTTCAACCATACAGAAGTTTATGGTAGAGAGCCATAATGTTCTTCTGTCCTTGACCCTTTGCCACTCAATAATTTTTGTGTGACTTGAATAAAAGTATAGATGATATATATGTATAAAATTTGCAAATAAAATGAAGCTGGGAGAGATCATTATCATACTGCACTATAGAATCAGAATCTAAAAATGTCTCCACACACTAGAACAATTGGCCAAATCTAAGAAAATTAAACTCAACAGGAATAAGTGTAAATTCTTACCCTTAGGTTTTAAAAAATCAGCCATATTAAGGACAGCAAAGAAATAGCCATTCACATGAAAAAATCATGAGGTTTTCCATGGCTTAATAGGAGTCAGAAGTGTGACATGCCAGCAAAATACCAAGTGAGATCTTATATTGCATGAACAGAAATTGAAATGGTCAGGAGGGGTACATTACCCCAAATTATGAAGAGACTGATAAGACAAGGTGTAGCTTGGAGAAAGCACTCCCTGATGGCAATGTAAGTGATCTCACAGTCTTCAAATGTTGCATGAAGGAAAAGGTAAGAAGGGAAGGCAAAAGGAAATCTGTAATTGATGGGGATTTGGATGATCTAGAAGGATGAGGTTGATCTAATGAGGCTAAAAGTCTGTATGCATTCTGACAGCAGCTCAGTGATATACATGACTTCCATTCAGTCCTAAAGACAGAAAACAGAGAGCTTGGCTCTGGCCAGCCCCCTTTCAGACCTTCCTGTGAATTTCTGGTGGTGTCCTTTTTTCTGTCCTTGACACTGACTTCTGCCTCTAGCCCTTTCCAGTTAATCACTGGGTTCACTCAGCTCCATGTGGCCAAGTGGCCATCTGCATTGGATTTTTGTCATCACTTTTCTCTCCCATTCCAGTAAGAGAGAGGTTTAGCCTGCATCATGAACTGGATGCAGACTTCATCCTGGCCCTGGATCCACCTGCAAGTCAGCTTACATGGGGTTCCTAGGAGGCCTCTGAAGGAGACTTTTGTTGGTCACCCCAGCTACTTATGCATTTCCCTCTCAGATGGCCTCCCATTTCCTCTGTATATATCTTATATGTACCTAGATTCACGCATCTCCCACAGACCGTTAGCTACTCAAGGGCAGGGACAGATACTTCCTTTCTTGTATCCCCAACACTTTGCACAGAGAATGAATGAACAAAGCATTTAGTTAACACTTACCAGTGTAAAACAAGGGACTCTGTGGAACAGGAGCTCCCATTCTAACAGAGGAAACCTCACATATGGAAGGTTTCAGCTGCAAGTCAGATGGAAAGGTCCCATATCCTTTAGGGTACAGAGGCAAAACAGCTGACAAGGCCTCTTTTTGAATGTCATTTCCATTGATAAAATCATATCCGTTTCAGATGCCTGATCATTTGACAGTGCTAAGGACTTTTGTCACAAGAACTTTCTTTTCTACATCTTAAATAGAAGTGAATAGATGTGTTGCCAGGCTGCATCTCCACAGGGATTGCTTCTCAGGAAGAGCAGGCTGTGGGTACCAGGTTGAAAGAACTGCAGTCCAAAAGCTTGTGGGTTCAGGGCCCTGGAATGTCTCTATCACGGACTGAGGGGAAATGGTGGTCAAGGTGGTGATTCACCTTCCCTGGCACATGCAACTGCCTCCTGTTTCTCCTTCAGAGTGCCCCACTGGTCCAGCTAGGTTGGCAAGCCTGCCTTTGAGTGGCAGTTGGTTGGCACTTGGTAGAGACTGAATGACTGATTGCTCTGTCTGAGTTAGATGCCATCTGGATTATTCTGCTTAGATCTGGACACCAGATTTTGAAAGGGATATTCATGTGAAGTAACAAAGCCTGAAGAAGGTGGCCAGGATCATGAGGGCATTTAAAGTCTTTACAAGTGAGCATCATTTGAAAGAACTGGAAGTGTTTAGCTCAGAAAAGGGAAGACTTAGGGGAGATCTGATAGCAGTTATCTTTTGTTAAGTCCATAGCCCCAGAGGGCAGGGTTAGGAACTATGGGTGGAAGCAGGGAGCTTCCTTAGAGCTGGCTGGGTTTTACCTGGAGAGAAAGAAAAACTTCCTAACAATGAGAGCTATCCAAAAGTGGAATGACCTCCCCTTGTGAAGAGGTGAGTTCTTCCTCACTAGACATTTCAAAGGAAGGCAGAGTGAACATTTGTCAGGAATGTGGTTGAGGCAATTCCTACTCCGGGATAGATTGAACTAGCAGACTTCTGAGGTCCCTTCCAAATCTGCTCTGTTAGGATTTTAGTGGTCTGTGAAGGAAAGGATTAGGCTGGATGCCTATAGGTCAGGGATGTTGTAGGAAACATTCCTGCATTGGGTAGGAGTTAACTTGGATGGCCTTTAAAGACCCTTCCATTTCCAAGATTATAATTCTTACCCTGCTGCTTGATTGTAAACTCTGTGAAGAGACTGTGTTTTCCATCTTTGTAACTTAAGTGGCTAGCATAGAGCCTTGTACTAATATTAACTGAAATACGGTTTGAATTCAATTGAATTGAAATTTATCTATTCAGTTCCACACCATCCTTACAGAATGATGAGATCATCTTAAATCCTAATTCTGTCACCCAGCATATTAACTGTCCTTTTGGCTTTGTATTGGCCACAAATCTGATAAATGTATCATCTTGGTTTTCGTTCAGTTTCCTGATAAAATTTTTGAATCGTGCAATGCCAAGGATAGAAGTGGTGGTGAACCACTAGAAACTTTCCTTCAGGTTGATATACATCTGGCCACTTTAGAAATTATTCTAGTAGTTGCTAACAAGGAAAAAAATTTACTTAACTCTATGGTCATTTAGGCTCACATTTCTCCACGAACAGATTCCAAGACAATCTGTCTTGGGTTGTAATAAAATTGAGATGAAAAATGTCTACAAAATTCTGCTGATCTGCCATCCCAGAATTTCTGTCAAATGGAAAAGAAAAGAAAGTTAGGACGTAAGATTAAAGATTTTGAGCCAAAAGGGACTTAGTGCTGCATCATTTTACAGATGTGGCACTAAGTCCCAAAGAGATTAAGTGATTTGTCCAAGATCACACAAAGCTAGTATCAGAGGCAGAATTTAAGCCCAGAACTCCAAATCTATGGCTCTCTTCTTAGTAAATCCATGTTGGCATTGAGTGATCGCCTCTTTCTTTTTTTTTTAAAGTGTTCACAAAGCTTCCATTAGTAATCCGTTTTCACTCAAGGACATCAGAAAGTACACGTTACTTTCACCATTTTAAGTTGCCATGAAGCAATTCAGAGACCATCCTGGCTCACAGTGAACTACCTACAACAACCCCACCCCCGCCAAAGTGACAGGAACTGGGTGGTCAGGATAACATAAGATGATGATGCTTAGATAGAAGCCTGCTGTTGTCTGGGAGTCAGGAGACCCGAGTTATAGTTCTGCTCCAAACCAGCCCTGAACAGTGCTAGTTCACAGAAACGATCCTATCTCTAGCGGACTCAGAAAGCCCACCCTGGCTTTCCCTGACTTTGTCAGGTTCACATCCAGCAGCTTAGGTTAGTTATCATAAAGGGAGCGACAGCTGGAATAACTTCCTGCCCTGGCTTCATTGAGTAAGACACTTAACAGCTTTACGCCTCAATTTCCCAATCTGTAAAGTGAGAAAATTGGGGTGGACAATCATAAAGTTTCTTCCTAGTTCTACAATTTGATGAATCTCTAAGAATGAGAGGTTTACACAGATGTTACACAGAACCCTGGGGGCCACTGCCAAAGGAACAGAATCCTCCAAGGAAGGTCACATCCCAGCTTTGGCTGAACACAGACGAACAGAAGGTAGCCCACTGAACTTAGGTAAAGTCAGTGCTGGATTTTGGACTTGAAAAGTGGCCAGGCACTTGAGTATTTTGACAACATAAAGCGTCTTGTTTCAGATAGTGGTCCTTAATGGAGAAATAGTGTCTCATCAGTGTTTCAGAGATACATCTTAACCTAGAAAATTCAAAGCACTGCACAGAAATTGTGATATCTGATCCCACAGGTGGACAGTTAGCCTATGACCCCCATGGTATAAAGGAAAAAAGACCCTAACAGGGGTGGGGAACCTTTGACCTCAAAGCCACATGTGAATGACAAATTTGTTCTGTGAAGTTTGGATTCAGTCAAAGGGCTGCACTTGAGGACCTAGAGAGCCATATGTGGCCTCGAGGCCACGGGTTCCCCACCCCTGCTAGAAGTTGCTGAAGGTCCCTGAGCAAATCAATTGCAAAGTCCCAAATGGAAAGACTCACGTCTTCTGCTCCCCTTCCCATGGTTCTAGCCAGAGAATTGCATTTCTTTCTTAAAGATTGTTCCCTTCTTATGTCCTATGCCAAGGGTGTCAAACCCCCTACTTCAAGCTTCCCCCAAACTCCAGAATACAGACAGAACCAGATTAAAATGCAATTGGAGAGCATCTAATTAAATAAATTAAAATATGATAAAACACAGATAATGTTCATTTGTGGTTTTCTGAGTCAATACATATAGTCTGCAGGGATCTGCTTCTATTTGAGTTCGCTATACTGTCCTATGCAAACTGGAAGCAAATAAAAAATCGGCTCTAAAAGTTAAGATGGACTTTCCCCTCCCCATTTCATCCCCCCTCCCCCAACCCCCACTAGCCATGTCCCTTGAAAAAAGCAACACATTCAGGTTTTAAAGGAAAATGGATAAAGCCATCCAGACTACTATAATTTCAGGTTAGGTGCATTCTACTTTTTTTCTTTAGCTCCTGAAATCTTTGAGTCCCCATTGGATAGGACTGTTTCTTAGTACCTAATAGATAGATACGGATTATCTGTGCCTTGTATCTGTTTCTCAAAGCAAGCAAATGGTTTTCTGACTGTGGGCTGGACTCAAGACAACATCAAATCCCCTTCAGTTTCTTTGCTCATAGCATAAGAATTCATATTTATTGGTCACCACTTAATTAAAAGCAGGAAAATAAGCATATAAAATATGTATAAAAATTTAAGAAGGCATTTCTCTGTGGCCAAGCAGTTTCAATGCCAATTTGTTCAGGGTTTTTGTTTATGTGTTTGTTCATTATTTTTATTTAATGGAGCCTCTGAGTGGCAGCTCTTCTTATCTATTGTGTTGCTTTAAAATAGCATTTATGCATTCCTTAGAAGGTTTTACTATCACTATACTAAAGAAGGGGATAAATGGAATCTTTTCAAGGAACTGCTTTCCCAGCAAGCGTTTTGCTATAAAAACAGATAGGAAAATACTAAATAAACAAGTCTTGGAATATTGAGCTTCTTCAAAAAAAAAATGAGGAGAGACATATTTATTTAATGGGCTCACCCTAATGGAAGCCTCCCAGGGCCAAAAACAAAATATGATTGGGGGTTACTGAGAGAAATGGGGGCAACTTTTCTTAAACTATCATTTTATTTTTCTTTTCCCCAGTCTTCAAAGAAACTTTCCTCTAATTTTATTTTTTACATCTGGGATAATGAGATTTCCCAGAATTCCCATCTAAAGAGTGTTAGCTGAAATTGAACTATCTCAAATGAATTCAGAGAGCCAGTTCTGACTTTCCCTAATTTCATCTAGTGGTCTGGCTCACCCATCACAAAGAGAGCAAAAGCTGAATAGCTTCTGGCCCTGAACACAGTCTGCTCCTTTTCAGCAGCCTGTGTCTTAGAGGCATGTCATGAATTCAAGCCCTAATGTTACCAATTGTATTGTATTTTTCCATGTTGTTATTCTTCATGGGATCATCAGGTTTTTTGACCTGAAGAAACCCTAAAGGTTATCTTGTCCAATCACCCCCTTCTTCCCTCCCTCCCTCCCTCCCTTCCTTCCTTCCTTCCTTCCTTCCTTCCTTCCTTCCATTCTTTTGACAGATCATTCTTGTTACTTTTAGCTTTTGTATTAAATGTTTACAATTATTTTTCAAGATTCAATCTTTATAATATCCTAGTCAGGGAAGTCAGCTTCCTTGTACCTGTTTTATAGACAGAAGCCTAAAGCCTAAAGGAGAAGGTCTGTGTATAGATGATGGCTTGCAGCATAACAATAGGCCTGTTTCTCCTACCATATGACCCTAGCGCAGCGGTTCTCAACCTGTGGGTTATGTTCAATTTGTAACAATGAAAATACATCCTGCATATCAGATATTTACGTTACGATTTATAACAGTAGCAAAACAAAGTAGCAATGAAAATCATTTTATGGCTGGGGGTCACCGCAATGTGAGGATCTGTGTTAAAGGGTCATGGCTTTAGGAAGGTTGAGAACCACTGCCCTAGTGATTCCTTCAATGGCAATGCCCTTCCCTCCTAACCTCCTTGAAACTCTCACCGTTACAGTCACACCTCGAATTCAGAATCAGAACCAGGATGATGGCTCACAGAAGACCATAGCTTAGAAGTCTTTTTCCTTGAACCCACCAGGATGGGTTAGCTTATCAGATTAGTTAGTTAACACTTTTGAACTACCGGAGAGAAGATAATGACATTCCCCAGACAGGATAGTGTAGTGGAAAGAGTACTGGCTTGGGAGGCAGGAGACCTAGATTCTATAGCCTCAGCTGTGTGACCTAAATCACACAACCTGGCCTTCATCTGTAAAATTAGGCTATTGAACTAGATCAATGATTCTCCAACTATTGGCAGTTGAAACTTTAAGCAGAACTTTTAAAAGTAATGTATTTTTTATTTTTAAAAAATGCTAATAATAGTAATAGTTTATAATTTAAAAAGCACCTCCTATGTGCCAGACACAGTGCTAAGCACTTTACAAGTATTATCTCATTTGAGCCTTACAACAACCCTAGGAGGTAGGCCCTATTGTTATCTCCATTTTACAAATGAGGAAATTGAGGCAGACAGAGGTTAAGCCCAGGGTCATATAGCTAATAAATGATTAAGACTGGATTTGAATTCAGGTCTTCCTGACTCCAGGCCTGTCACTCTAACAGCTACACCTCCTAACTGCCCCTAACGATTTGTCAATTGACATTTTATGGATTTTTTGCTATCAGTGTTTTATAATTGGGGACAATATCAGGTGTGATAGGTCACCTTGCAAAATGTTTCAGAATAATTTTCTTTTTCCCCTGTCCTTATATATGCAATGCTTTTTTTTTTAGTGTTTCAGCTCATCCTGTTTTTGTTTTTAAAAAGGAGAATTCTGTTTTTTAACTTCACTGTGTTTTCTTTGTCAGCAGTCTTGTCTCAAAAATGTGGTAACACGACACATCAGGATTATTAGGAAAAAATCCAAATTGGAAATAGCTCCGTTTGCAGTTCTTCTGCATGTGGGCTTTGGTACTTGATCTAGAGTCATGGATTTTTGTTTCATCAATTGCTTTCTCATCTTTTCCAACTTTCTGAGTCTATCCAAATATTCGCAATGGCTGTTGATACAAAAATTATTTATAGTTTAAAAAAACCAACCCTAAGAACACAGACACCAATTTTTAAAAAATATGTACTCTGCCAAAGACAGATTGACAATGAACTGATTATGCATCATAAATGAGAGGGTGTATTCAATTTATTATCTAAAACAGCAAGAAACCAACTTTTCAATCAAATGACTGATCTCACTCAATCTCTGGTGTTCCTCTAACTTTGTAACCCAAGTGCCTAGCATAGAATAGTAAACAGAGATTCAGAGAATCTCAGAACTGAAAAAGAACTCAGAGGTCATCTAGTCCAAGACAGGCCTAAAGTAATTCTTTCTATAATCTAAATAAGTCATCCAGAATGTACTTGAAGACCTATAGAAATGGGGAACTTCACTACCTCCAGAGGCAGCCCATTTCATTCCTTAAATAGTAAGAATTGTCAGGAATATTTCCTTCCTTCATGAAGCCCATGTTCTACTAAGTGGAGGTTGGGGAGAGGAATATAATATCTACACAATTAAGTAAAAATGCCATTTATAAAGGAAGATGACATAGACAACTGCAAAGACCAGGGAAGTCTCCCTTGAGAAGGTAGCATCAAAGTTTAACCTTGATTTAAAAAAATAAAAGGTAAGACAGGAAAAGTTGAGCAGGGAGAACATTTTCACAATGGCAAGGGTAGGGAAAGCTAGTGAGGTGTCACAATTGTCAGAGATGGTACATTGAATTTAGGGAATGGAAAGTACTGCTTGGCTAGAAGTTGGGCATGTGAAATAATATGAAATAAAACTAGAAAGTTATCTTGGAACCATATTATGAACAACCTTGAACGTCAGGTTAAGAAATAAGAATTTTTTTCCTATAGATAATAGGGAACCACTGAAACTTTGCTGGCAGGGTAGCAAGATTTTTGCCTTAGGAAGATTATTTTAGTACCTCTGCAGATTATTCACTGGAGAGGGGGTAATACTGAAATCAGGAGGATCACTTATCAAACATAGGGACAATGGATAGAGGAAGTCTACAGGACAAGTTCCACCCACTTCACAATTTTGTCTAGGATTAGTCTATTCTTCAATGGATCCATGTTCATATTAATATTTTTATTGATTTTACTCATACAGACCACAATCCATCCCTGCCTTGTCATCTTGTAAAGTTCTTGTCCCTGTCTTTCCATAAATCTTCTGTGAAACATCTAGCTAATGAACTGGAGGATGTCTGGATCTTTATCAATGTCTTTGTCAATGGAGGGGGTACCAGGAATCAGGGTGTCTCAGTTGTTATTTCTGCGTGGTCTTCTCAACTCCTTAGTGTGTCAAAAATCTCTCTCTCTCTCTCTCTCTCTCTCTCTCTCTCTCTCTCTCTCTCTCTCTGTCTCTTTCTCTCTGTCTCTCTCCCTCTGTTTCTGTCTCTCTCTCATTGTCTCTCTGTCTGTCTCTGTCTGCCTGTCTCTGTTTCTGTCTCTCTGTCTCTCTCCTCTCTGTCTGTGTCTATCTGTCTGTCTGTCTCTCTCTCTCTGAGGCAATTGGGGTTAATTGACTTGCCCAGAGTCACACAGCTGGCAAATGTCTGAGATCACATTTGAATTCAGGTCCTCCTGACTCCAGGACCAGTGCTATAACCACTATACTGCATAGCTTCCCCATGAATATTGTCTTATAAAACTTTTTACAAACGAGATTACTTATTCCCATTGTGCATCTTTCTGTGGTCTTTTGGGATTATAATTTTTCAATATTCAGAGATCATAATAGACTATGCAATTTTGATTCTCTTGAGATCATAATCACATCCATGATTCTCAGTGATATAGTAGCAATGAAAGAATATTAAAAAGGTATTGAGAGTAGCTTAGAATGAATGAAAGTACTCTGCATTTTCCAAAATGCATTCTGATCTGCTCTCTTCTTCCAGTTCAATATTAGACCCAACTTATTGTCTATCCACACAGCCTGTCTAAAACACATGGAAAATGAACTAGTTAAAAGTATTGTCCCAACTCTAAGTTATTACCTGGGCAATATACATTCTTGACCACTGTGGATCTGGCAATCATTTTAGTAGCCATAGATCTCATTGAGAAAGTCTTATACTATTCTGGGGCTTAATTCAATCAATAATGTCATCTTCCGACAAAACAGGAAAGTGACATATGCTGGAGAGGATGTAGAAAAATTGGAACACTGATGCATTGTTGGTGGAGCTGTGAACTGATACAACCATTCTGGAGAACAATCTGGAACTATGCCCAAAGGGCCATAAATAATTGCATACAATTTGACTACTTCTGGGGTTGTATAACAAAGAGATCATAGAAGGGGGAGGAAGAGCCATAGGTACAAAAATATTTTTTGCAGCTCTCTTTGTGGAGGCAAAAAACTGGAAATTAAGGGGATGTCCATCAATTGGGGAATGGCTGAGCAAGTTGTGGTATATGAATGTGATGGAATACTATTGTGCTATAAGAAATGGGGAGGAGACGGTCTTCCTATTCAAACTGATGCTGAGTGAGAAGAGAAGAACCAGGAAAATTTTGTACATAATCACAGACACATCATTGGTGATTACCAACTTTGAAAAACTGGACTCTTCTCAGCAACACACAATTATAAGACAACTCCATAAGTATCAGGATGGAAGGAGATCAGAGAAAGATCTAGAAAGATCAGAGTTTAAATGGAGACTGATGCAATCTGTGTGCTAGCGTTCTTTTGGTTTTCTTTCTTTTTTCCCATTGTTCACTCCATTGGTTACAGCCCTTCTATACAACCAGACTACTGTCCATTGTGAAAGTATTTGCAGATCCTATACTTGATTGTATGCTGCCATTGGGGAGGGGGAAAAGGGAGGAGAGAAAATTTGAAGCTCAAGGGACTGTGGAACTGAATCTTTTAAACCACAAGTAAATAAATAAATAAATTTTAAAAACTAATGTCATCTTCCAAGTGGAGGATCTAACCTTTTGTAGATTACCCTTCCATTTGGATTCTGCCTGGGACATCCTCCACAGAAGTGGAAAACACCTTTGGCAAATATATTTATGAGTTTTATGCCTCACTTAATATTAATAGGTAAGTGATAGTTGAATGAAGTTATTTCAATGATTATGTAAGGGTATTCCTCCTTGCGTTTGTAAAGGAAACATTCTACCCCTTTGAAAGGATCTGAGGTTTGAATACCTTTCAACTGCTTGTAAAAAGGTCAATGAGACAATGAACTTGGCCCAAAGCCAAGATATCTTCAATACCTTTGTCCCCAGTCACTCATGAAGATCCCAACCAAAATCTGGGAACTTTAACTGACTGATCATCATACCTGAAGATGGAGTACCTCATTGAGGAAAGTCCTTTTTGAATGAAAGAACTGAAATTCTTTCCTGGGAGTGACTCACCTCAGAGCTAAGGCAATGAAGAAGCTCCATGTTCTGTGAAGATCCCAGTAGCTGAGTGATTATTTCCACCCCAGTCTGGCAATAACTGCTCAGCAGGAAAGTGACCTTCTAGACCCAGTCTAACAGAATCCGAACGGCCAAGTAACCTCTCCAACTTGGCCTGGCAGCAGCAGAGCCCGGTGAAAAACCAACTCTGCATCCAGGCATCCTGTTGACCTAACCTAGCAACAGATTGACCTATCCAGCTGCAACACTGACCGTGACTCATCCATCAAAGATGCCCCACCCTACATTGCAGGACATGCAATGAGGACCCTCTGGAAAAAGAAAGGACATTGAGTCACCCCATTTCTGGAATTGTGAGTTGGCTTCATCATACGTGGTCCTTACACACATGCCTCGATCCCATTGTATGATAAATTTGTGTCAACTCTGTCCTTCAGGGCTTCTGTGTGTATTTGGAGGATAGTATGCCCCCGGTCTGGGTGGTGGGAAGGAAATGCTTATATCTACTATTCTATGTCATTTGAGGAATCAGAGTATCATATTAAGTTCTTCACTGCAATTCTCCGCATGTTCATCCTCAGCTGTTGACCCATAAAGCATAATTATCTTTGTCTTCATCTTCTTTCATACTCTCATCAGAAACACTGCAAGGTAAGATTGACCCAGTATCCTAATAGAATTAGTTTTCTTTTGTGTTTGGATATGCGATGAATCTAACTCCACCAACTCAGATATTTCCTTTTCCAAGGAGAACTTGTGAGTCATTTTTCCATTTAATTATTACTTCTTTATTTCTTCAGTTTTCATTTTTAGGTAGAATGTCCATAGGCCTGTGGATTAGTTTCCCCACTTTAGGACTAACTGCGTGGTTGCTGTACAAAGATATCGCATTAATATCACCAACAGTTAAAGTTATTTTTGTAGCCGGCCTATAATGGTTAAGAGTTTTAGCAACTGCTGATCCTCTCTTCTGCCATTTCACTGATGTCATTGAAAAAGCAGGAGGATTCTTCACAGGCCGAGGATGTTAAAGTGGAATAAAGACATCAAGTAGTTACATTCAGACAACTATTTATTTAGCAATGCATGAGATTGCAAAAACAAGTCAGGTTCAAGACTCTTGATCTGCACGAAGACCCTGACTATTGGTTTCTATGATAATTATGTAATTGAAGGGAGTGGAAAAACAGGATTGCAGGGATTGAGACACCTGGTTTCTTATTGTTGGAGAGAATTGGGAGACACTGAATGAGAGGGAGAAAGTAATCTTGTGACTTTCTTAAATTGGGTGACAGAGTTGTGGTTTTCCCTAAATCAGGTGACTTCTAAGAAGTTGGAACTTAACTTCACAAAATGGCAGATAAGGGCAAAATGGAGTCACTAATGCTATTTTAATGTAACAATGGTAATTTTATCTTTTTATCCTTTTCATGGATGTCCACAACCAAAGAAGTCATCACTTGGTACCCAATGTCCTGACACTGCTTTTTCCACACTTCATAAGGTTGGACCTTAGACAGCAGACACAGTTTGTTTCTGGGACTGGACATTTTTGGTTTGGTAAAACCTTTCAGAGCATGTAGACTACCTTGAAAAATGATGGTCTCTTCTGTACCATGGATGAGGCGTTGGCATAAGACTTAGTAAAGAAAGGCTACTTTTCTAAAGAGGCTAATTATCTCATGAGTCATAGTATTTGGGGGCTATAATCTGCCCTAGAGAATATCTAGACCAACACCATCATTTGTATAAGATCAAATGAACAATCAATGCCAGAACTCCATGAAGCTGGGTGATAATAGTGGAAAGAATGCTCAATTTAAGAGCTGAGCTTCAGTCCCAGCTCTTCCCCACTTACTACCTGTTTGGCCTTAGGCAAATCTCTCAACTTCTCTGGGCCTCAGTTTCCTTATCTGTAAAAGGAGAGTGTTGGACTAGATTAGATGTCTCTAAGTTTCCCCCCGGCTCTAGGTTTATGATTTGCTCTTCTTTTTCTATCCCCAAACTTCACCTGGTTTATGTGATTTTTTTTTTTATTATGAAGTTAGGTATTTAGCATTCACCTAAAGTAACAATTGGAATCAGAACATCATGTTAGGTGTTCAAGGAGAACAAGCACCTCTGGTGTGAGGGTTCATTAAGCCCTTTTTAGGGCTGCTAATCCACCTTTGGTATTCACCTGATTCAGTCCACTCTTACCTGTGGCTCCAAGAAGCTGTAGCATGGGCAGTGGCCACACCCGAGTAAACCCTGTTGGCAGATAGCCTAAGCCAGGTTGAAGATAACTAACAGGCCTGAAACCTGTTGGAGAGTTAGAGGCATGTCTGCCTCAAGCATGTGAAGACTTCCCCCAGAGGAATGGAAGGATGAGAGGAATTTGTCCCAATAGCCATGGTGGACTGAAGCAGGCCCTGTGGAGCACGTAGAGTTTGGTCAAACATTGAAGACTCCAAGGTCATCCACTGCACCCTGGACCATCTCCAGTCATCTTGACTTTTGTCCTGCCACTGGATTTGGATGACTGTGAAAGAGAAAGTGAGGCCAATGATGTTGTGCAACTCTACCTCACTTAAATCGAATTCACACAAGAGTCAAGACATCACCCCTGATGTTAATGATCCTCTTTGAAAAAGAAAGACAAGCAACAACAAAGTGATGATTGGCCACATCCTCCTGTTATGTAATACTACAGCACATTAAAGTCAGATCTCTGTTTACTCCCCTAAGTACTATAGCTCTCATATTTCTTATTCTTAATGATAGCCTGAATTATTCATTTAAAAATTCATCTTCCTTACTCTCCTTTGTCCCATATTAATCTCTTGGGGCTATTGGTTGGTCCCTAGATCCTGCCATAAAAGCTTAATGCATTCTGCATTAGCATGTCACACTTGCTTCAAATCTCCATTGGACGGTCACCACAAGGTTTAAAAGGGGGGCTGATCTGGTACTAGATTTTTAGGTAACAAGTGAATACTTTTTGCATGTAAAAGCAGTCTTGTAAACATTAAATTTGAAGTCACGTCCAGCAATGGATGCCTTCCTCGTTGTGCACCATACATTTTAAGCATCAAATCCAGCTGTAAAACTAAGAAAATCCATCCCATATTTTTCTAATCCTGACACTGATTTCTGTGCTTATCTTTTTCCTCTTTTTTTTCACTCTCCAAAAATGTTTCCAAATTAAGGAATTTCTGGGGCACAGATCTTAAGGTTATGATTTTCTTCATCTCAGCTCTGTACCTTTACTAATGGTATTTACTTTCTGAGTGTGCCCAAGGCTGAGAAGTTTCTTCTTAAATATACAAAGTTACATGAAAAAAAAATATGAACTGTGAGATCATGTCTTAGAATCAAGCATGCTTGCTGGGCTCACATACACACTTTATCACCAGCCATGAGAAAACCAAGACTATCAACTGCATTATATAATCTAGACTCTACCTGGATTGAACTGGTGGGAAGGAAACTGTTTCCGTATATAATTGAGGGACACCAGAAGGCCTTGATTCCCCTAAGTATAGACCTTCCCTCTCCTCCAGAGGTTGTCATGAGTTATTAAGTGGGTAGGCTGGAGAGGGAGAAAACTACTGAAAGACAAAAGAGAACTCTTTCCAAGATGACCTTTGCCTGCTTCACAGGTTTGCATAGAGCCAGCTGTGGGGACATCCACACATCCATTTTCTTTCAGTGGTGGGATAGTGTGTGATATTTATATTCTATTAATTGATATGGGTCACCCTGACAGCCCTGCTTCTTAGCAAGCCACCACTCCCCACACGCACAAATGCACAGCATTCTATTTCAGAATCCTCCTCCAGGGATAGGCAATTGCCCCGTACCCTGAATCTGAGCTCCCAGTGGCAGGTATAGCAGTAATTCCTGTCCAAATTCCCCGGAGCAGCAGGGTTGGTGAGGTACTTAATTTATATGTTGGTGTTTCCAATGACTTGCCTGATCTTTATTTTATATCCCCAGCTCCATGGACAACTAACTGATATTTCTCTGAATTCCTTGGCACTTACATTCACTGCTGACCATATCTGACAATCAAAAATAATCCAGTCACAAGGGTCATGATGTTCTTCATTCCAGAAGCTTAGGAAAGCATTGTGATTCTAAACACAGCACCATCCCTGATACCTACCTACTTCTGAATTGCAGTAGCACCTAGATGCTTTATGCTCTAGACAGATCAGTTCTATTTATCATGGATTGATGTATTGACCCAACCATGAATAGAACCCAGAGGTCCAGACTCCTAATGCATTACTCTCAGCTGTGATTTATGACCATGGAAAGGTGTGCCCCATTCAGACTACATTTGCACCTTGTAAAGTGGAAACTCTTTCAGATGTGAGTAGATTGTTGTACATCTTGTAAAGGATACAAAACCAAGAACATCTGCACAGAACCTCACATCCTTTACAAGGTACAGAATGATCTACACAAATCTGAAAGAGTCTCACCCTTTTACAAGATGCAAATGCAGGCTGAATGGGGCATCCCCTTACATTGGATAATGACAAACATCAAAATGTTCTGGAAGCATTGGGAGTTTGATTTAAGCTCCTAAATTGAACCATTTATATGTTTATGTTTATGTACATGTACATGTATAGGTACATAGGCACACACACACCCATACCTACACACATATGTATATGTATTGTGTGTTATGTATATATGTACCTATATTTATATGCATGTACACATGTGTATATGCATGCTATATATGTATATACATGGATGTATGTGTATGTGTATATGTGTGTCTTCACGGTTCCTGCCTGTATTCTAATTATCTAAGCACCTTGGGTTCTTGACAAAGGCATCATGAAATGGAAAATCACTCTCTTTTAAGATTTATAGCCACAATGAAGAGCTCATCCAGTACTGCTGATGAGAGCACCGGGTATGTCTATGTGATGCCAAGGTATCCGATCAATAGGATATTTTGCAAGAACTGGCTTTATCTGAGCACGGCATAATGGGTAGAATGCTGGACCTGGACTTCACTAGGGGTGTTTAAATCCTACTTTTGATGCTTCACATGCTTTGTGGCCTTGGACAAACCTCTGGACCTATCTGGTCCTCAGTTTACTCATCTGCCAGATGATGGAGTTGGACACGGTGATCATTCAAGTTTCTTCTAGCTTTAAACTTATAATCCTTGTGTTTGGTGATGTAAAAGATAAATAGCTAGATAACACAATGGGTTTTTCCACTTCTCATCTGGATATTTATCTCTCTATAGATGTGGCCATTGAGCACAAGCAATGATTAGCAATATTCTTACATAGCCATGACCTTGGAAAGTACCACGATGACCTTGATTTTGCCTCAGTCGGTAGCTACCTCTTGGGACAGTAAATATTGACATTCACCCTTAGAAAAATCAATATCTACATATTAGCCTCCAGTTTCATATATTGATGAGTAGACCTGAAGGCCCCAAGGGAGTATGGTATGACTTCAGCACATGAGAATTTGGCCTCACAACTGAGAGCTCAGCTAATTTGCATTTCCACCAGCGAGTCTTGGCCTCATGACTTTTATTCCTATTATCTCTTTTGAGTGTTTCTATATGCAAAAAAATTGGCAGAACCATTATAGAACTAAACAAAGAGGAGAAAATGGTTTGTTTTTTTCAGCCATCTGAATAGTTTTCTTCAAATTCAGTGGAATAATTTACAGCAGTAACTTCTAGATTTTTTAAAAAGTGGTTTGTTGAAATTGGGGGGGTGGAGCAGCAACAGTGGTGGTGGCAGCAGCACAAACTCCTTTTTCCTTTGAGCCAACCAGAATCTCTGCTAAGGACACTTGCTGAGGATTACCAGGGGCAAGAACTGTGGAGGGGCCAGAGCTGCTGGAAGCAAGCTGCCTGGACACTGGGCAGTTGCTGTGACAGAGGAGAGGAGGATCTTTGTCTGAGGTTGCCTTTCCTGTTTTGAAGGCTTGAGAATGTGGGTATTTACTACTTTAACCACATGTGCCAACTTCATAACTACTGTGTAGGCTTTGAGTTTCTGATTTTGAGACTCAGTCTTCTGGTATTTGAATAAATGCTCTGACTATAAAAAAAAGAAATTGGGGGGCTGAAGAGACTTGTTCTGTGTTATCTGTGTTTAGAGAACCAAATAACCCAGGTTGTCTTTATTTATTTATTTTTTTGGCTTCAAAACATTGTATGGGTTCACATGAAAATTTTTAAATGAAAAGTAAAAATTCAGATTTTTCTTAACTAAAGATCTGAAAAAACTAATTTGAGTGAGTTTGTAGATGTAGACAGAAATAAAGGCTATCCTTTATTTTGTGGAATTTAACAAGCTATTCCATGAAGTTTACAGACCAGTATCTTCACCCAGACTTTCAGTCTAGCTCTTATTCCAAGGGACTTACCAATGACAACTGATGGGGGATAAAGAGCAAGCAAACTGAAGAATAATTCAAAATATGGATATAGAAATATCCACTAGTCTTTATTTTATTGACTTTTCCTCAGGAGGCATTGCCTTCATTAAGGGAAACCATGTCACAAAAATCTCTCCCCAGTTTGAAATGATGCAAAGTGATCGACATTGTTAGAATGATGCAGGCTACCTTAGCAGAGGTTATATATAGTTTAGCAAATGGGCAGCTAGGTGATACAGTGGATAGAGTCCTAGGCCTGGAATGAGAAAATTATCTTCCTAAATTCAAATCTAACTTCAAGTCACGTGACCCTGGGGAAGTCACTTAACCCTGTTTGCCTCAGTTTCCTCATCTGTAAAATGAGCTGGAGAGAGAAATGACAAACCATTCCAAGTGTCTTTGCCAAAAAATACCCAAATGGGGTCAAAAAGAGTTGGACATGACTGAAAACAACTTAATAACAACAGAAAAGTTTGGCAGCCTAGTAGAAGACAGAGCTTATGGAGACAAGGACAAGTTCGAAAAGTTTGTTTTCTCTTCATGCCAAAATCAGTTCCATACGTGAGTTTTCATCCGAAATGGTGATTCTTCTTATTCTGACTTGGGCATCTGACCGCTCCCTTCCCCATCCGTACAGATAGATCACCTTAATTTTCAAGCTTAGCTTAATTAAGAATGATGCTAAATTTTCTTTTACTATTTCCCTTCTGACTGAACACAGGTTTGATAGCCAAGTCACCCCCACCTACCAAAGTCAGGTTACAAAAGAACATATTTGGATTAAGACAACAAAAACCTTTGCTACATCCACTGCTGGTTTATGTGTGAGTGTGTGTGTGTGTGTGTGTGTGTGTGTGCATTGTAATGGCTGCCAAATGGATAGGAATTAGACAATCTTACTTCAGCATGCTTTAATACCAAGAATTCAGGGAACAGGACAAGATTCCCTCCCTGGGGAAATTCAGGTCACATAATAGGTTCTGGCAACAAAGAGCAGTTACAATAACAACAGAATAGAGGAACCTGGGACAAAAGAAGGCTGTAGAGAAAAGAGGAAGAGTCCTAGGGAGGAGTGAATAGCTGCCACCAAGTACTTGGGCAGAACATGCAAACCACCTTTTTATTGATGCTGCAAGGAAGCAAGCTGTGTGGTATCTTTTAATTAAACAGACTTGACCCCATTCCAAATCTGAACTCATGTAGTTCACTGGGTTTTCACATTTCCCTCTTTCTGGGAAGTGTCTGTTGTTTCTCTGGGAGACTTTGGTGCGGACTACAAAATTAAAAGCAAGAAATCACCACAAATAAAAGAGTGCTCATGGCCAAATATTTGGAGATCTTGGCATGGGCTATGGATGGCCATGTGTGTTTACGTTCTCCTTACAGCTGGAGCTCAGAGAAGAGGCATCTGATCACAAGTACAATCAACACAGTCTAGGATTCTCAGAGGCAGGGACAAGTGACCACTTGAACAAAGACACAGCTAAAATGTCCAGTTGGGAAGGCTTGGTGTACAGTATTTGGAATAAAGTAGGGCGTTCCGTGTTATTTAGAATTTACTTAAAATAATATTTGGCCATCCACTGGAGAATAGCCTGTCCTGACAGAGATTTGGCCTGGGTGACCTAACTGCCATAGCTAATGGTCCCTGGCTCCTGAACTGGAATGTGTCAAGTTTGTCCCTTCCCTAAAAGGGTGATGATTTAGAATGGCTAAGGATTTTAGCCAAAAAAAGAAAAGGAATGAATATTCCATATCACACTAGGGAAATTATTCCATGATCATAAAACTCTAAACCTCAGATTCCTATTTTGGAGAATTTGTATCATCATCTTGTCATCATCAGCAGAGATAAAGACAGATGCAGAGAGACAGAGACAGAAACAGAGTCACATAGAGAGATGGAGTTAGAAAGAAGGGGTGCTATGCTCTGGCTGCATTACAAACCACAGAAGCAATAAGGCAAATTGACAAGGTACACAGGCATGGGTGACTGTCAGAATTGGACACATATCTAAGCAACACTAAAGGTGAGGGGGCGGCTAGTTGGCACTCTAGTGAATAGAGCACCGGCCCTGGAGTCAGGAGGTCCTGAGTTGAAATCCAAACTCAGACACTTAGCACACACGCACACACACACACACAAAAACTAGCTGTGTGACCTTGGGCAAGTCACTTAACCCCCAATTGCCCTCCAAAAAGCAAAAAAAACATTAAAGGTGAGATGAGGCAATTAAGTATATATCATCATAGAAGGATAACACAGAAGCAAGAGAAACAATGGAAGGCTATAAGTAATAAAAGTTCAATCCAGTTCAATTCAATTCAATGTCTTCATGATATGCAAAGAATTGTGTTAGGCCAGGGGATCCAGAGACAAATAAGAAAGTCCCTGCCCTCAAGGAGCTTACTTTCTACTACAATGTATAGGATCAAAAATGTTCTTGAGGATTTTTAACCTAGGTGAACAGAGGTGTCACAGGTGGAGATAAAAGGAATGTGGATGGAAGGAAATGGAGTGATATGTTTAAGGAGCTACAATTAGGCTAGTGTAACTAGATTGTAGAGTATATTGAAAGGGAAAAGCATGTAAGATGATTGGAAAGGCAGGAAGGGGCCAGATTATAAAGAACTTTAGTGACAGACAGGACATTTTCTATTTAATCCTGTACCCAATGAAGTTTATTGAATTTGGGGATTGACATGGTCAGACCTATACTACAGAAAGTCACTTTGGCAATTAAATGGAAGACAGATTGATTGGAGTGGGGAGAGACATGAGGAAGGGAGACCAGTTAGAAGGCATTGCAATTGACCAACGAGAGGTGAGTCTGAACTAGGGTTGTGGATATGTGCATGGAGAGAAAAGGACATATCCAAGAACGGTTGTGAAGGTAGAAAGGAGAACATTTGACAACAGAATGGGGTGAATGAGAAGTTGAGAATAACACTTGAAGTTGTGAGCTTGAGAGACTGAGAAGATGGTGGTGGCCTCAACAGTAATGGTGAAACTCAGAATCAGAGGGAGTTTGGGTGATAAATAATGAATTCTGTTTTAGACATGCTGGGTGTGAGGCATCCAATATGGGACATCCAAAAGATGGTTGGTGATGCATGACTGTAGCTCAGATGAGAGACTAGGGCTGGAAATAGATCTAAGAACCAGCTACATAGATGATAAATGAACTCATGGAAGCTTCTAAGATCACTGTGTTAGATAGTATAAGAGGGAAAAGAAAACAAACTGGTGGGCATTACATAGAGGATAAAAAACCAGTAAAGGAAACTGAGGAATTGTTGGGCAGATAGGAAGAGAATAAGGTAAGAGCACTGTCATGAAAACTGAGAGAGGAAAGCATCTCCAAGAGGTGATCAATACCGCAGGTACTGATTGACACAGGTGTGTCAAATACCACAGAGAGTTTAAGAAGGATGAGGATTGAGAAAAGGCCATTCCTACAGCAATTAAGAGTTCACAAGTCACTTTGGAGAGAACCATTTCAATTGAATGATAAAGTTGGAACGTAGATTGTAGAGAATTTAGAAGAAGAGAGGAAGGAAAATAGAGGCAAGAAATACCAACAGCTTTCTTAAGGAGTTTAGTATTGAAAGGATGATAGCTAGTGGTGATGGTAGGATCAGGTGAAATTTTTTGTTTTGTTTTAAGAATAGGGAAGACACACAGAAGGGTGGGGTGGGGGAGGGGTGCAGGAAGCATACATTTCAGTAAAGGGACAGGGACAGGG